>CM062581.1:10000-407008 GCA_031468815.1 Morus bassanus | reverse complement strand
TCCTATTGGCGCGTCGCTCCGGCTGGTCCCCGCCTGATTGGCCGCAGGCTATGGCTGCCATTCTGCCGGCGGGGGCGAAGAAGCCGGAAGCTGCGGCGCAGGCGCCAAGAGCCGCGGAGCCGCGCCCACGCGCAGGGGGCGGTGCAGGCCAGGGGCCACGCCCCGTCATGACGCGCGGGGAGCGTGGCCAATGGAGCTGTGCGGGAGGGGGCGGGGCGTGCGGGGGGCGGACCCGCCCCGCCCCCCTCGCCCCGCCCCTCCCCCCCGGTCCGAGGCGCGGAGCCGCCGCCGTCCCCGGGCCGGGCCGGGCCCCGGCGGCCCCGCAGCCTCCCCTCCATCCCGGCGGAGCGGCTCCTCTGGGAGGGCTGCGGGGCCGCTCAGGCCGCTCCTTCCGCCGCGGGCGGTGCCGGGGCTCTGCGGAGAGGGGCCGCCGTGAGCGCCACCCGCGACGCCGGGGGCGAGCGGGCCCGGGAGGGGCACTGCCCCCCCGCGACGGCCCGTCCTCGGGCGGCCCGGTTCGCCGGCGCCCTACGCACCCGGGGCTCGGCGGTGGCATCGGGCCGTGGCGGGGCTCCTGGGGGGCGGCGCGGGCCGGGGGGCTCCGGTGCTTCACCAGCCGTGAGAGCGCGGCGTGGATCACCTGCGGGTGGCGGGGCGGCTGCGGCGGGCTGGGCTCCGGCGCGACCCCCGACGCTTCCCGTGCCCCCGGTGCCGGGTTCCTGTGGGAGCCCCCCCGCCCCAGCGTTCCCGGTCCCCGGCTCCTGCGGGACCCCCGCCGCCCCCGCTCCCCGGCCGCCCCGTCCGGCCGGACCTTGCTGGCCGGGTCCAGCTCGAGGGCTCTCCTCAGGACGACCATGGCCTCAGCCTCCCGGCCCTGCTGCGCCAGCAGCTGCGGGGAGAGGAGCGGGCGGTAGCGGGCGGCCGGTCCGCGGCGGGGGTCCGGGGCGGGGCGCGGGGCTGACCTGCCCCCGCCGGAGCAGCGCCTGGCCGTTGTCCGGGCTGATGCGCAGGGCCTCCTCGCAGGCCGCCATCGCCTCGCCCGCCCGCTGCAGCTTCAGCTCGGCGGCCGCGCAGTTGTTGAGGCACTTGACGCGCTGCTCCCGCAGCTCCTCTTCCTCCTGCGGCCCGGGCGGGGCTGCGGGGCAAGCGCGGCCTCAGCGCCCCGGCCCCTGTGCCCCGCAGTCCCGGCCCCCCCCCCGCCGCCCGGTCTCACTGGCGGCGGAGCCGTCGAGGACGCGCAGGGCCAGGCCGTAGGAGTGCAGCGCCGCCGCGAAGTCGCCCCGCGCGAAGTGGAAGTTGCCCCGCTCCCTCCGCTGCGCGCCCAGGCGCAGGCGGGCGGCGGGTGGCAGCTGCTGCGGGTCGGGGCCGTCCCGCACCTCCAGCAGCGTCACCTCGAACAGCAGCGGCGCCTCGGGCGGCACGTCGGGCTCCCTGCGGGCACAGCGCCGGCTGCCCCTGCCCCCCCGGCCCTGCCCGGCCGCTGCCCGCCCCGGCACCCCCGCCCCTGCCTGGCCGAGTCCCCCTTCCTTTGCCCGCCCGCCCTACCTGCCCGGGCGGCCGTAGCCGTAGGGGAAGGCGGCGAGGAAGAAGGACACCTCCCCAGGCTGCATGGTGGGGACGCCCAGCTCCAGGGCCTGCGGATGCGGGCACGGCGGGGCTGGCCGGGCGCGGCACCGCGCGGCGCTCAGCCCGCACCGCGCCCCCGGCCGGGGCTGACCTGCACGACGTCGCCGTGGCCCGGGACGAAGGTGAGCCGCGGGTCCCGCTCCACCAGCCCGCCGTCCTCCAGGGCGCCCAGCACCTTCACCGACACCTCCTGCCCCGGCCGCGGCCGCGGCCCGCCCTGCCCGTCCCGCACCACGCGCTTCCGCAGCAGCCGGTCCTCTGCGGGCGGGGGCGGCCCTGAGAGCCGCCCCGGCACCCCCGGGGCCCGGCTCTCCCCGGGGCCGCCCGCGGGCGCTCACCCGTCAGGTCGCTCCAGCCGTCGGCCGCGAAGAGCGGCTCGAAGCCGCCGGGGCCCGGGGCCGCCAGTGCCTCCAGCCGCCGGTAGAAGAGCCGCTCCTCCTCGCGCACCGACGGCAGCGCGATTGCGGTGTGGGGCAGGCGGAACCGCACCCGCCTGCCCCGGCCGAGCTCCCGCGGCCGCCCTCCGGCCCCCGCGTCCCCCTCCGGGGAGCCGCCGGGCGAGGGTCCCGGCATGACCGGCCCCGGCCCGCCTCGCCGCTACCAGCCGGCCTCGGTCCGGGCCCCTCCGGGGCTCGGCGGCGGGCGCCCGCGACCTTCAGCCCGCACCGGGCGCGTCGCCGCCGGCCCCGCCGCGCCGCGACTGCCCGGGGTCGCCCGAGCCGGGGCCGCCGCCGAGCGCATCACGCCGCGCCGTTACCTAACGCCGGGAAGCCGCTCAGCGGATTAGCCCGGGCCGGCGGCAAAAATAGCCGGCTCAGGTCGAACCTCGCCGCGGGGCTCCCGCCGCCGCCCCGCCTCGCCGCCGCCCCCCGGGACCGGCCCCGGACCGCCCGCCGCGGTCCCGCACTCCGGGCCATGCCCGGCGGCGGGCGGAGGTGCGCGGGCGGCCCCGGTATCGGGGCTGCGGACCGGGGTCCCAGGTCAGCCTCCTGCACGTACGGCTCCCGGCGGCGACGGCGCGGGCGCTGCGCGGCTGCGGGCGGCGGCAGGTGGGACCGGGCCGGGCCGGGGGACCGGGCACAGCCGGGACTCATCGGCGCCCGCGGTTGTTGGAGAGGGGCCGGGGCCCGTGATCGCCTTCCAGGGCAGCCAGGGGGTGAGTGGGGGGACCGGGGGAACCGGGAGGACCGGGGAGACGGGAGGGCCGCGCCGGGTCCCCGCAGCCGGGCCGGTGGGGCCGGTGCTCCCGCCGGTGGGAGCAGGGGGCGGCGGGCGGCGCCGCGGGGTGGATCCGCCGCGCCCCGGGGGACAGGGAGGCTCGGGGCGGCCATGGCCCCGCCGGCCGGTCCCGCCGGCAGTGCCTGACGGTGCTGGGAGGCCCCGGGAACCCCCCGCCGTTCCTCACCTTCTCCCTCCCTCTCCCGCTGCAGCCGGGACGAGCCGCAGGGCCGCTTCGAGTGCGCACGTCGGGCCGTGCCCCGGTGAGCCTGCCGGACCTCACCGGCCCGGTCGCCGGCCCCCCCGTCCCTCTGCGCTCAGGGCTGTGCCGGCAGCACCACCTCGGGGTCAGCCCCAGCCCTGCTCCCGGGGTACTGGCTCTCACCAGTTGGATTCACTCCCACTCTCCTCACGGTCCCCGATGGCCCCGGCTGAGCAGCCTGGTGCTTTTGGGTCTAAAAGTCCCCGATGCCCTCCCCAAGCTCATGGCATCCTGAGCTACTCGTCCCTGTAGGGGCATCCAGAGTGCAGGGGCAGTGGCAGCCACGGAGACAGGGCCTTTGGAGACAGTCTGGGGACTGACTCTCTCCTCACTCCCTTGCTCGGGATGCCCACCTTGCAGGGCCTTCTCTGGGCATTGCATGGGGCCAGGGGGAGCAGGCTGGGCTCAGCTGGTGGGAGGTGTCATCTTCTCCCAGGCTAGGCCAGAGCTGGCTGGACAGCCTGGGCAGCACCCAGGAGAAAATCACAGCCTGTACCTGGCAGAGCACCTGCCCACTGCTGTGGGAGTGTGTGTCCCCAGCAAAGGAGCCCTGGAGCAGAGCAGTTGTTGAGCCTGATCTGGCTGTGCTTGGCTACGGTTAGCGGGGTGCTGTGGGTGGCACTGGCCCGAGTGACAGTGGGTGCTGAGCCTCTGCTCCCTGCCAGGCTGGCGTCTGATGGCTGCGGGGGCCCTGCTGTTCCCCTGGGACAACAGCACTGTCTCCTCCAGGACCAGCTGGCTCTGGGATGCGGCAGCTGCTGCTCGCCATGGCCAGGTGGCAGGTCTGCATATCTGGGAGTCTCAGGCCTCACCAGTGGGCAGGAGGCACCAGTGGCACTGGGAGAGCTGTACAGTGTTCCTGTCCCATCAGCTGAGGGGGAGCGGCCATGGTAGGCTGGGGACTTGGGGGGCTATGTGCTGGCACTAATGGGGGGACAGGGGAAAGCAGAACCTGGTGTGACTCTCCCCAGGGGTTGACCACGTTCTCTCCTGACGCGTCCGCAGGCAAAGGCATCACAGCTCCCGAGAAGGTCGGTGTGACTGGCCTGCTAGGGAGGGGCTCTGCCTGCCATGTCCATGTCCCTACAACAGCCAGCCCCAGGGCTTCTGTTCAGCCCCAGACCCCGTGGCCCCATCGCAAGCACGAGCTCCTGCAGCGGCTGGACAGGATGCTGGCAGGCAGGCCCAGCAGGGCATGGCTGCTGGTGGTACTGGAGGAGGTGAAGCTGCTGGCTGCAGTGCCTGCTCAGGTGTGGGAACACTGCAGCACGCCCACCCTGCCGCACTCCCCCCAGATCGCGGAGCTGGATCCTGCTGCCTGCTGCTACCATGTGAAGGGGACCCTGGTGGGCCGGACACAGGAGGACTGGCTAGCGAACACAGCCCAGTAGCAGCAGCAGGCTGCCCTGCTGCCGTGCAGGTAGAGTGGGGGCCCTGGGGCAAGCAGCAGTGAGAGCAGCAGGGTCTGGGGGTACTTGATTGCTGCTGGGGTCCAGCTATGGGCATGCTACATTCACTCCCAGGTACTTGGCACCCTTTGGGCAAGACTGGACCCACCCATCTGCTGCCTGGGCACTCAGTGTTTGGAGACACTTTCCCCAGCCTTGGTCTCTGGTCTCTGCTGTCTCTTGTGCCCCAGGAGCCAGGACTGCAGACCTTCAGCCCCATCCTTCCTGGTGCCTCTGCAGCAGCCTCCGGAGCACGGCTCCCCTCAGGCCACCAGCAGAAACCTTCTGGGGGTGGTAAGTGCTTGTGGGCTCCAGCAGCAGAAAGCCCCTGTGTGTGCACATGTGGGGAGAGCCTGGTTCAGTGTAGCTGCTTCCCGAAGGCATCAGGCTTCTCCTTCTCTGGACCTCCTTCCCAGCAAAGCCCTGCTAGCCCCCAGCCCAAGTCTCTGGGGCTCTGGACTCTGCCCCTGCCTTGTATCCCAGCCACCCATGGGCACAGCGCAGCAGTGGGGGGGCTGGCCCTGCTGTGACCCCCCCAGCACAGCCCAAAGGACAGGGCATACCTGAGTGCCGGCATGAACCAACGGATGCGGTGGCCCTGGGCTGCGTGGGCTGAAGCTGGCAGGGGACCCTGCAGCACCAAGTCCGGACACAGGGGCCCAGGACAGGCCTGCAGCAGAGCAAGTTTGTCTTTCAGAAGCACCTGGCACTGCTGGATTTCTCAGATCCAAGAGCCAGCAAGAGGTCCCAGGTCCCAGCGCCCAGGCCTGGCTTGCGAGAGTGGCACCGGAGCTGCCCGCAGACACTCAGCATGCAGCACCCAGGAGCGCAGGGCCAGCAGCCACGCTGGGGAGATGGAGCCCAGAGAGCAAGGAGGAGGCAGGCAATGACTGGCAGAAGAGTGCCCTGCATCCAGAGCAGCACCTCTCTGCCTCTAGAGGTGAGGGGCTGCCTGGGGAGGGGGGCCAGGGACACAGCCCCAGAGGCCAGGGCAAACATGTGGACAGTGCAAGCCTGGATGAATTTCCCAGCCTCATGGCCTGGGGCCATCTCTGCTGCAGCTGTGTGGCTGAGCAGGGCTGGCCCCACGCCCTGCACACCGCTGTAGCCTGGGGCTCCCTGAAATGCCCCTGGGATCTCCCCGGTGGCCCAGGGGCTCTATGCCCACCAGGGCTGTGCGACTGCAAGCTCAGCTTTGGGGAAGGGGCCTTCCAACAAGCCCCTAGGTTCTGGCCAAGGTGCTCCAGAAGAGCTTTAACCCTCATGATCTTCTGCTCAATGCCAGGTCCCAGGCTTACAGCACCTCCTTAGCAGAGATCCCAGATTACTTGTGGTAAGGGAGCTTAGCACTCACTGCCATGGGACTCCTTGTTGCTTAGTGTAATTTGGCCCAGCCCCACAGCACCATGCACGCTGAGACGAGCTACCTGCCTCACCTCTGACAGCAGCAGCAGAAAGGGCTGCAAGCCAGGCACCACTGAGTCACAGCCCTGCATGCTCAGTGCCCCTCCTGTCAAGGACACAGCCCTGCATGCTCAGTGCCCCTTCTGTCAAGGACTCCAGCAAGAGGACACAGCCCTGCCAGCTCCCCACACCACCAAGAGCAAGGGATCTGCTCTGCTGCAGAGGTCTTGCAGGCCTAGGGAGAACAAGCTTCTGGTCACAGCACGGAATACCATACCATCTGTTCGGCAGAGCAGCACAGAGCTTACAAGGCAGCATTTAGTGCAGACTACATGGAGCACCACTATCTGCATGCTTGCACTGGTAACGCAAGCCAGAAATTCATTCAACTGGGAGCCAAAATGAAGATGTTGCAACAAGGAACAGGGGAATGCAAGGCAAGCGGGAGACCTGGGGCATGTGGCACGACATGGCCACACTCCAGTTCTGCTCACCCACTTTTGCATTTCAGGCACTTGAAGCTACAATTTTCCATGAGTACAGCCACTTCAAGAAGGTGAGGCTGGATGCAGGGCAGGGACTGGGCTCCCTCCCAGAGCTGATCCATATGTATTTTGGTTCCCCCCCTCCCCCTCAGACTTAGCCTAGCTACCAGCCAGGAGAAGCAGTGCTGTGAATACCTCCACCAGAAGCTCTCACATCAAAAGCCTGATTCTACAGTTTGAAGGAAGTGGGAGCTCCTAGGCAAACCACTGCTGCAATTCTTTTTTTCCCTCACTTATCAGGACCTCTCCCTGAAGTGGTAGAGGAAGCAGATCCCTGGGGTGTGTTAGATTAAGGGTGAGGTTCAGGAATGTCCTGTAGCCATTGCTGCATCCTTCCTCAGATGTCTTTCTCAACTGAAGCCGCATTAGCTTCAGTTTAATGTGGCACACAGTAGCAGGTACCTGGGCAACCACCAGCACTCCCCAGCACAACACCCCTTCTCACATCCTTTGTCCCTCTTGCTAGAAAGCCTCACCACTTCGACCAAGCCTGTGCTTACTTCACCCCTGCTGGTCCAGGCACCGGCACTGATGCTTACCAGGAGAGGGGCTTTGGGCCAAACCCACTGAAGAACGTAACCTGTGCGTAGTGCCCAGCTGCCACCAGGTCTGGAGTCACACACCAGGGAGCAGAGCGAGGGTCAGAAAAGCTTCCCCTGGCTCTCCCGTGCCCGATGCAGGGTAGTACCCCGGCCATTAGGGAAGCAGTGCCACAGTTTGGTTTTACAGAAGGTAGTTGTGAGTAGTCAGAAGTAGGGTCTGTTGTATTCCCCTGTTCCTTCCACCAGCATCTGAAGTCTGCAGCCAGCTGCAGGGGTCCTGCCAGCTTCAGGTGCGAGGACCACTCAATGTCACACACATGCTCCCTCTGCCCCCTAGGTGCCTTGATGTCTGTTCTGGGAGACCGAGCACCTGACAGCCAGCAGCAGAGTACAGAAGTGGTTTAAGATATGGATGTAGTTGGGGAAGAAGTTCTTGTACTGCACAGCTACTGTAGACAGATAACCATGTGCTAAGCCATGTATGATATATTGTACCTGCAGAATTCCAGCAGCAATAAATAGCTGGTACGCAGCCTTTGGAGCTGTGGGGGAGGAATCCACAGAGGAAGCAAGCACTGGCTCTTACCATGGTAACTGCTGCAACACAGCTAATCCTCACTTCAACTCACATGAAGCCCGAGAAACTCGGAGAGCCAGGGAAACAGCCCATCTCTCTTCACCCACTGCCTCACTCCTGACCTTCCTAGTTAGCATATTCTGGGCCAAAGGAAGGTAGGACTGCCTGTACCCCGAGATGGTTGGTCATAGCCCACACCATCTGACAGGAGCATAGGATCCTATTCCTCTCTCTCCTGAAAAGAAAGCCACAGCTACCAGCCTGCTTTCTACTGAGAGAAGTAATGATCTCACAATTAACTGGTCTTAACCACATACAAGCCACAGACAAGCCTGCTGGCTGTGAGAAACTCCCTCAGCGCTGGCCCTACCTGTGTTTGGGTGGAGTATGTAGTTAGTAGCACTCCTCCCCTACACTTGACTACTTCTGCACCATCTTAAAAGCTAATTTATTGCTGCTGCTTGTACACTACTGAGCAAGCCCTATGCCAGACTACTCTGTATGCCTGCACTTGTCTAGATCCAACAGCTGCATTAAGTACTACAAACCTCTAAACTCTGAGGCCCTACTACCCTATCAGGCACCACGCAGACAGAAAAAGCATTTGTGACCAGAGTCCCTAAGCCCAAAACCTGCATAAATATAGCACCTGAAGCATAGCCCATTGGGGCAGTTGCTGCTACTACGTTCTGGAAGGACTCTCAGTAGCCGAGGAAGAACAGGTTGAAGGCTGAGCTTAATATCTAGAAAGAGACTTCTAAATGCTCGCTGAAGGAAACTAGGCTCACAGTAGGAAGTTGCTGCCTACAAAGAACAGGATCCTGGTGTTAGGTTTGACAGGTCTCCATAGGACAGGGACATTTGGTCTTAAGGGGGTCATTTTATTGTTTCACTTCTCCAAATGTACAAAAAAAATTAGAAAACAACCCTACCCCCCACCCACTCCCGAACCACAAAACAAACCAGTCTGGGGAGCCCCACAACAGTGCAGCTAAGAGATGGCAGGAAATTAAACAGAACTAGATACAGCAGCTGGGTCCCCTCAGCCCACATGGTCACTGGCTCTCCACAACCCAGAACTGGCCCCAGTCTGCCCAGTGCTTCCCCAATTCACGCAGAGCTCATCCTGACAGGATGGTGAGTGGGTACTTTACAAATCCTCCTTCACCTTCTTCTTGGATTTCTTGGTTTTATCTTCCTCCTGCAGCACGGGAGTGTTGGTTGCCTCCCGTTTCAAGTAGCTAATGAAGTCACTCACTTCTCTGCCACCCTGCAGAAAGCACAAGACAATAAGGCAGTGCCTGTACTCCCTGTGGGATTCCCCTTCACTAGAGGGGCAGTTCGAGTGCCAGGCAGGAGACCACGGTGACTGCAAGCAGAGCTCTCCCCCGTGGGTCTGCAGGATGCAGCAGAACATTCCCAGCAGGTACCACTGGGTGTGTTCCCAGGGTAACTAATGGGACAGAGCCCCACCCGCAACTCCAGAGAGGCTCAGCATTATTTGGACACCTGGATGCTACGTCACTTCTTTTCAAAGCAGCAAGAGCAGCGAAACACTCACCTCATACTTCTTTGGACTCTGCTTCTTGCCAGCTGGAGCAAAATAGATGGTGGGGAAGCTGGGGAGAGAAGAGAGATATCTGAGCTCCTAACGTACTCTGTTTTTTTCAGACCAGCCCTCACCGAAGGGACTCACACCCTGCACTCCTCTGGTTTAACATGGTAACAGCTTCAGCAGCTCTTAAGCCAGCAGGTGTGGCCTCCAAAAGCCTGGCCATGTCTGCAGAGTTGGCTGAACTCAACTATGTCCAAGTTTGCTAGCTAAACTGTATTCAGAAAAGTGAGCCCAGCACTGTTTTTATACTGCCAAGAACAGAATCACAGCAGATTCAAAAGCAGAGGAAGGGGTTCGGCAAGGCAGATGAACATCCCTGGTTTTCACTCTACGCAAATGCCTGGCAATCGCATGCCAATCACCCCCACCCATCCTCCCTGGGAGACTCTTTCAGCTCTTCTGTTGCGGTTGCTGGTCAGAGACAGAAGCCTGAACTCATCCACTGACACGGTGGTGTGACAACGGTAAGACCTACCCTCTGACTTCATATGGAGAAGGCACATCATTGGCTGTAGCATCCATTTTGGCAATGATGATATTGGGGTCTTTACTAAGCTGTTGGTAGAAAGAGCTTATTAGTAACCAATCCATAGTAGTTAACACCATCAACATCATCTAAGATAGTGATGTCAGAGGACAGTGCACACGATATGCAAGAAGGTGAGCAAATTTCTTCTGAGCCGTTTTATTCTGCCTCAAGAGGGGCACTGGGAACAAAGTCCTTCCTCAGTCAGCTGTATGCAACATACATCTCCCAGTGGTACCTGCTGCATTGGTCTGGTATAGCTTCTGGAGAATGCTTACCCCAGAGCAACTGCTTACCTTCAGCCCTAGAAAGGGAGCTGTGAGGATAAGCAGTGCTCAGGAAGGAGAGTGCCTGACAGCCAAATAGCAAAAGGCTGGTCAGATCTGGGAGAACAGATTTATTTACTCCACTTGTGAAAGCGTGCAGGGCAGTGTTATCCTTCACCAGATGGGAGACTATAATCATGCAGAGGGAAAAGACCCAAAAAGGAACCTTGCCATTTGAGGCCAGTCATTGAATCAGGGAATATTTATGTGCCACAGCAAAGGGTGCAGGCTAAACCTACTGGTGTGGTTGCTACCACACTCCAGATCCTGCTAACGTACTTCTGCATTCACAGGAGATGCCAAAACTCATAGTCCTCACGAAGGCACAATTATGCCGTTACCATTCAGGCTAGACAGAGAGAACCTGCAGGATTGTTTAGTGCTGCAAAATTTTAGTTTGCATTTGCAACAGAGTCCCAGACCTACCTTCTCCCCCAGTTCTTTGTATTTGGGCTCCAGATTCTTGCAATGGCCACACCAGGGTGCATAGAACTCTATCAGGACATCTTTGTCTTCTGCATTAACAATTTCATCAAAGTTCTCAGCAACCACCACCTGATAATGTTTGATCATACAAGTTAGTTTTTCCTCAGTCAAGAGTGAGGCTGTAACATGACATGCTCAATACACTCTGCCCAAGAAAGCCTGGCCCTCCCACAGTAAGAGTCACGCTGCACCTACACAGCAAGCAGCAAAATGACCAAACACACAACTCTGCACCAAGCTATAACATCCTCAACTTGCAGGTAAAAACCTGTCATAAGGTACCAGCACTACCTGCAAGTGAGGTTTGCATCTGTTATCCTCACAGGAGGAGGACAAAATAATTTCTTTTTAATCCCAGCAAGTTCCAGGCTGAGGAATCAGTCTAGCAACACTGTCTGAGGCCATCCCCATCCACACACAAACGAGCAGTGACTTCCACTGCCTTATAAGGCCCTCATCATAAAGCCAGGCCATGGAATGCTTTCATTCAGGGCAGAATTTACTGGGAGGCATGAAAGGTAGGAGTTCTACCACCCCCCACAGTGATAAGATGAACACGTAATTCCTTAGAAACAGTGCAGTCACAACCAACTTGAAAGCCATGCCATGAGGGAGCACACACCAAGACTGCAGGCCTTTGCATAATCCCAGTAAATATGGATGATCCTGAACTTGTAGAGCACATCACTAGTGTGCTCAAGCAGCAGTTACTCTGCTAAGAGAACAAAATGGAATCAAAACTGCAAGGTGCACTTCTCCCTTGGCTCAGAAAACTGCAATATGGCAAGGGAGTGAATTCTTCTTCCACCTACCACAGCAGAGGGTTCTCAAGAAGCCACAACACAGCACTCCCAGCATGGGACACTGGCATATGACTAGAAGCTGCTGCTGAACAGCGTTTCTTCATCCACTGGTAGGAGCTGCTGATACGCTTGATACAGCACTCACCTTCACAGGGCCATCATTGCTTTCAGGGACAGGCTCCGATTTCAGATACTTTTTCAAGTTTCCATCAAAGTAATCTTGCAGGAATCTCTCCAGAGCCTTTCCATCACGGCTGAAAGTGAAGTGACGTTTTAGAGCCATCATCATACATACAGGATGAGAAGGGAAAACTTTCAAGGCTGATTTAAGCTCCTTCCACCCACAGAACAGATGCCACCTGCATCTCCCAGAGCACCAGTCTGCGGCTGGCTTAGAAGATCTCAGAACAAGTGCAAAGATGCCCTCAAGAGTTTTGAGAGGAGGCTGGATTCACATCCCATTCTAAGTTTTAGGCCTTTCAGCACTCTTTAAATTTCTTTTTTTCCAAGAAGAAAGGTACAACTATGTCCTGTGCCCTTTAATGCATCTTAGTTCCTAACCAGACACTTATATATCTTGAATTTAATTATCTACCTTTGTATAACAGGAGGGGCGGCAAGCTCTCTAGAGGGCAGGAAAACACACGATAGGAGCCATTTTGACCCAGCAATCATCTCTTCTAGCTGGAACATCCAGCTTTCCTGTTTCCTCCAAGCTAACAAAGTATGATCTGGTCAGAGACCCTCAAACCAAAGTCTATCAAGTGTGAGGAAACTCTGCTAAGTTCAAAAACTTACGAGAATTCTTCTTGCATGACATATTTATCTCCTTTGGCAGTTCTGATGGCAACAACTGGAGCCTCCCCCACGCTGCTGTCTAGACCAAACTCTGAAAGCTCGTGGCCAAAGGTTTTCCGACTAGCAACAGCAAAAGACAGTTTTTGGCCAGCATCTAAGAACTTCTTTGCAATCATCATAACTCTGAGGGGAAAACAAAACAAAACACACAAAACATGATTCCTTTGAACATTATCTTCCACACGACATAACACCCTTCAAGTTGAAGTGCACACTGGACAAGGAATTCAACAGCACGATGTGTTCTGCACAGGCAAATCCTGTAGAAATGGTGTGGAGAAGCAGAGGAGTAAGCTTGTGTCTACTGTGAATGAGGCCTGTGCAAATATTGTGTGCATTCATCCTCCATGCATCAGCATGACCACCAGGGTCTCAGGCATTGCGGAAAAGGATAGAATCCCGCACAGCACCAGTAAAGAAGTTCGTGATTAAGGTCTAAGAACTAGGGATCCAAAAGCAAGCAGGTGGGGTTTCAAAGGATACACACTGCATGCTTTGGGCTCTGCAGGCAGCAGCCACCCCAATAGTTCTGATTAGAAACTCAGCTGGCAGCTCTCTGGGAGAGAAGAATTCACATATGGACAACAGGACAAACTTGGCACAGCACCGTTGCAAGGAACAAGTGAGAGAAGCTGATTAAGCCCCTGCTGTTGCGTACCTATTGCGCCAGTAGTTGGAGCCCTTTGCGTTCTTCTCATAGTCCACATCATAGTATGCCACCAACAAGTCCTTCCCCTGGATCAAGTCTTTGTTGTCTTCAGTCATGTGTGGACAGATGCCAAAGCTATCAATGAGACAGATGTTAGCAGCTTCAGTTTTGCTGCTCAGAACCCGCCACCTCCCAGGAATAGGCTTGATGCAGCACACTCTTGTCTCCCACCCAAGAACATTAAATGCCAGTAATCAAGAAGACCTAAGGAACTCACATGTTCTCCTGGATAAATTTCTTGATCTTTCCACTGGTGATTTTGTCTTCTGTGTACTTGACAGAGCTGTCCTCAAACTTGTTTGTCAGGCGTGGCGGACGGAATAAGACTATACCCCTGAGGGGAAGCAGGTATTGTGAATTAGTTTAAGGTATCCCTGGGTTTCCAAGGATGGCAGCTAGATGAGGTAAGAACCCAATCTCCAGTGACTACCCCCATTCACTGTTCATAGTTTCAACACGACTGTCTAGTTTCTTAGTGGCACTACTGTATTAGATCTACCTGTCAGACCCTTCTCCATTATTCAGACAGGCCACAATGAGAAACAAAAAATCCCACCATAACAAGCAATGGGGAAGCAAAACACCTCTGTTGAGGTACTTCCCATCCAGAGGCAGACACTAACCCTCCAGAGCCTGCAAGCATTTGTACCTTTCTATCTCAATTCCAAAGAGAAAAAAAGATATTCCGCTGGCAGCTGGGAAGAAACAAGACCTTAAGCTGTGTTCAGAATGTGAATCCAATTAACAGCTGGAACCCACAAGTTTGTTCCAGATGTGTCAATAACAAGAAGTCCTTGTGTTAAACAACTTACTCTCCATCTTCCTCATACTTCTGCACCAGTTGGTCCTCGCTGGTATGTGCAAAACGGTAGTTATCTCTTAGGTTGTTGGCAGCTTTCATGAATTCTGAATAAGCATCACCAGATGCATCTCCAAAGAAGCCTGCAGCAGAAAGACAGATGGTGACCCTAAACCGACTCAGCAGCAGTCACTGTGCAGCCCTCATCATTTACCTCTACAATGCACTGAAAGATCACTTCTGAATTAAGTCCTCCAGTGCATGTTCTGGCCTTCCACCTTCGACAGCTTCTCTCCCATTTTTATTGGAATCTTTCTACATTCCCTCCCCTCCACCAGCAGAAAGTTACTCAAGAGTCTGCCCAGCTTAGTCATTCAGCCAAAAGGCAGTTGTCCTCTAAGCACTAAGATATTCATTTGCAACCATGTGACACCACTAGTGGCAACAACTGCTGACGGTACTTAATACAAATAAGTTTGGGAATGTTGATTGATACTTGTCCAGTTACACTGGTAAGATGGCACCTGATCTGCACAAAGGAAAGCTGCTAGTAAACCGTGATCCAATCATACAATGTTGACAGCCTACCAGTGTCATGAGATAGCACCCAAATGTGCTTTCTAGCAATCCAAAGATACCTGCCATCAGCCAGCCAGAAGAGCAACAAACTTTAAAAAATACACACTATGGTGCCAGCAGGTCTGACAGACAAAGAATCACAGGAAAAAAAAAGAAAAAAGGTTGGAAGGAATCCCCAGAGGTCATTGAGTCCAACCTCCTGCTCAAAGCAGGATCAACTTCAAAGGCAGATCAGGTTGCTCAGAGCTTTGTCCAACTGAGTTTTGAAAATCTCCCAGACTGAATGTTTCGAAATCCCTCTGGGCACACATTCCACTGCTTTATTACGAAAAACTTTTTTGCTCATGTCCATCTGGAATTTCTCTTGCTACAGCTTGTGATACTGCCTCTTATCCTTTCACAGTACGTTCCTCAAGACATCTCCCAGAGCCAAGCATCCGCTTCTTTTAGTGCTGCACTACATCTACTCACCCACTACAGAAGCATCTTTATCACCAATGAATTTCTCAAAATCAGCCACAGAATTGAGAGCCACTGAAGCAGGTCCTGCCTGTTTCTTGAGATGACTGACAATCCCATCTTAAAAGAAAAGTCAAATGATTAAAGGGATCAATACAAAGTTCCACAAGACATTTTTTCAAGCTTCCTAAACAAAAATTTGTTTCTGCAGAATCCATACACCTCTCCCATACAATAAATGTGATGTGAATTGAAGGAGCGCTATCAGCAACTTCACAGTGGAATTTTCAAGCATTTTGCAAATACTGCACACCAAGGCTAGTAGGAGTTAAAGATAATGTGGAAACCTTCACCTTCAAAAGAAAGCTTTAAGGGATACTAAACATCCAGGGTTCTGCCAGCACAAAGCGATCTGGAAAGGACAAGGAGGGGGCGTGTGTGTGTGTGTGTGTGAACCTTCTTTGTATCCCTCAACACCTGTAAAATCCCTGACATCTATTACATGTGGGTCTGCCTTCCAGCACCATTTCGGCAAGCCAGATGCTTGCCAATGAGCTCTCACCTGCTGTCCTGGGCCCATCATAGGTTCCTGCCTCTTCTCCATCTCGAAAAATCTTTAGGGTGGGATATCCACTGACTCCATACTTATTACAAGTGTTTGAGTTCGCTGTACAGTCGACCTAAAAGAAGAGGAACATTGCTACTCCATGACCTTGCCACCTGTATGCACAAAAGTAAACGGCTTTGCCATTGCCCACATTATCACATACAAAGTCTAGAAGGTCTAAAAGCTCTTGGGTGTCTTTAACCAAGGCTGATTCCTTTCACAAAAAGCATAAGGATCTGCAAAGCGTCTATATGAGACCAAAAGCTGGAGAGTCAGGACTGGGGAAGGAGGTAGCATGGGTGTAATGACAGGCCCAGAAAACATTTTGAGAAAATACTGGAAAGATTAAGTAGTTCCAAGTTTGGCCAGACTACACACAGAAAAATACTCGAAAGGGTAGGTTCCTGTAATCAATGGCAGGCTTAATGGGAATCAACTGTTCTCGGCACCTTATCAATCCTAAAGTTCCTACAACGCCTGAAGAAAACAGGCTGACCTCAACTGAGGAGGCAGCCAGCGTGTCAAGAATCCATGCCATTTCCCAGAAAGGAAGAGGAAGACCCTGATTTGAGAAAACCATACAAGTTTTCTGGTGGAAAAGAAAGCTCTTGGACAGCAACCCTTACTTTTTAAGCTAAGGGATAATACCATGAAGTACTGAGCGCAGAACAGCACTACACTAGTTCTCAGACTAGATTACACAGCTCAAATAAAGCTTCTTCCTCCCAGCTGGGGCGAGCCCTCTTTTACACACCAGTACACACCCATTTTACGCTCTGCACACCATCTGAGTGGCAGCAGCCCTCGCAGGGTTCAGCTTCCAGATCGTTCCCTGGCGTCTAAATCTTCAAAGAGACGAAGCCCCTCCGAGCTCTACAGAGCCTCGCAAAGGCCCGATGCGCACGCCGGCGGGCGTTCGTAGCGGGCTGCAACAGCAAAGCTTTCATTTGACCAAAGTCTGCCCCGTAAGCCAGCCCCGGGACAGCACCGCCCCCGGGAAGCGCTGGCGCAGCAAACCCTCACCTTCACCAGCGGCACGATCCCCTTCAGCCTGGTCGCTGCCGCCTCGTACTCCGGCGCCAGCCGCTTGCAGTGCCCGCACCTGGGGGGACGGAGCGGGGGGTTAGGCCGGCCCGGAGCGCCCCGGCCCACCCCTGTCGGGCCGGGCCCGGCCTCGTCCCGTCCCGCCCCCCCCGCAGGGCCCCGCTCCACCGCCCCCGCCCGCCGCCGGCGGCCACTCACCACGGCGCGAAGAACTCCACGAGCACCAGCCCCGGGCGCTCGGCCAGGCCGCTCTCGAAGTCGGCATCGCTGAGCTCCACCACGTCGGAGGCGCGGGCGGCGAGGGGGATGAGGAGCGGGAGGAGCAGCAGCGCGGCGGGCCGGGGCCGGGGCGCGGACATGGCGGGGCGGGGCGGCGCGGCGCGGGGCTCCCTCCTCGGCGGCGGCGGCGGCTGAACAGGCGCCGGGGACCGCAGGCCGGAAGTCCCGCCTCCCCGGCCGGATCTGCCGTGTGGCAGCTCTCCGTTGGGCGCCGTGCCGCGCGTCACGCCAGCCCCGGCCAATGGGCTGCCGACATCCTCCCCCGGCCGCCGGGTCTCGGCGCCGCTCGGGCCGCGGCGGGGCGGGGCCGGCCCGGCCCGGCCGCCTCGCGCTCCGCCGGGCCCCGCCCCGCCCCCCGCTCCCGGGGCCGCGCGGCTCCAGGGCTCGGCCCCGTCCCCGACCCTCGGCGCCGCCCTGGGCCCTAGTCCTTGCCGGCCCCGTCCGGCGCCCAGCCCCGGTCCCCGCCGCAGCGGCTAGCTCTTCCCCGCCGGGCCGGGCGCAGCCCGCCGGGAGCCGGGCGCCGTGGCACGGATCGCCCGCCCGCCCGGGACTTCATTCCCTTGATCCCCGTCTGTGCGTGGGAGCCCTGCGGCGGCCGCCGCGCCCGCACGGCGCGCCGCGGGCCCGTGCGCTGCGGGAGCGGGCGCTGCTCCGGGCCGCAGCGCCGCCCGGGCCGGCGTCCCGCAGAGCCGCCCCCAGCAGGGCCAGGGGCGCGGGCTGCGGGACGTGCCGCAGCTCCGCTCCCGCAGGAGCACCGCTCGGGCCTCGCGGAGGAGACCGGCCCCGGCGCCTGCGTGCTCCTAGCCAAGCCGGCGTCCGGTCTCCCGCACGTAATCACAGCAGCCTGCATTTGCAGCTTTTGCTGCGCGGTCGGAAGCGCCCTCCTCGCTGTTCAGAACCTGCTGAAGAGCTCGGAGTCGTCGGCCGGCTCCGAGCAGGCACACCGTGCCTCCACGTCACCGCCGCCGGGCCCTGGTAGCGCCGCGGTCCTGTGCTGCTCCTGTGCGAGGAACACAACCTAAGAGCCGCGTGTATCTGCCCGCTGTTAACGATCTCGTTTGTAGGGATGCATACAGCAGCTCCAAATCCGTGCTACCACGTGCTTTCTCCAAAAGCACAGGAAGAATAACAGTTTCCCAAACACCGCCAGGAATGGGAAAAGACTCTAGAGAGTACTTCAAATTGCAGGGCTGAAAAAACTGATCTTCCCTGCTACAGAGATAAAGTAATCACCTGGGTTTTTTTTTTTTTTTTTGCTTGACAGAAATTGCCACGAAAGCATCCAAAACCAGACCAGGCTACCAAAAATTTAGGAAGGTGAAGAAAAGAAGAATCAAGGAGGAAATATTAGATGAGCTCATGGTGTCCTGAGAAATGCAGAGGGTGATCTAGGAACAAAGGATAGGAAACAAGTGGATGGTGGTGCCAAGTACACGTGCCAAGTACACGGCACTGCAGGGATGCACAGCAGTGACACTGGAGCTGATGGGGCGCTGGCAGTAGGTCGGAAAGGACCTGCAGCATGACCCTGCCGGGTACAGAAATGGAAAGAGATGCAAGAGCAGCTCCCGCAGGTAGTGAACCAGCACAGGCTATGGAGGGAAGACTGCTCCTTCATAACTGCTCATGCTGCCTTCGTCCCCCTTGCAAAAGCATGGCTGCACTCCCATACCCAGACCCCAGGACATCTCCCATTTCCAGAGGGGCTGCAAAGCAGGAGGCAGGGAGCTGAGCTGCCAGCGTGGAAGGGAACAGCTGCCCAGTGGTGGCCCATCAGATCTGCACAAGCTGGAGCTCACAGCACCATCAGTACCACAGCACAGAGCCCATGCACACGATTTTGTTTGTTAGTGGTTTGAGAATGGTCTAGTTACTGCCAGAGGAATCAGGAATTCCCGAGTTTGAATTCAGCAATGTAACGCCAAGAATACCGGGACTGACAGACCCACGGTACCCTGCCCCAGGTACCAGTGCTTAGGGGGGACACAGCACGGGAGCTTTGGGGAGCTGCTGTCTGACATGAAGCAAAGACCCCGGGGAGATGAGGCTGCCCACCTCATCCACAGTGTGGATCCACTGGAATGTGGCTGTTATTGGCCAGTTCCCATGCAGCAGCTGCATGGACGAATCCTGCCACAAATCAAGTCCCTGGGCACAGCTGAGCCCCTGCCCAGCCCCGCTGCTCCCCAGTGCCTGGGCTAGGCCCGGGCGTGCCAGGGGGAGCAGGGAGCCGCCAGCATTGCCAGCACTGTGCCCACAGCAGCGCCGCCTGCCCAGATTCCTCTATGCTGGCCCAGATCAAGTGGGAGGAACAGGGCTCCCCCCACTCCCTCTGTTCTGGACTGTGAGGTCACCCCGATCCGGTTGCTGGGCCAGAAACCTCTGCGCATGATGGCGGTGAGAAGCGCCCACAACCATGGATCCTCGGGTAAGGCTCTGCCAGGCACGTCCAGCACAGGTACGCTGCACCCAGCTACTTTTCCTCTCTGTTTTAGAGCGCAGAGGATGCTGACAGAGGCAGAGGATGCTCCCCAGGGAAGCTGCTTCCCCTTGCTGTGGCCATTCAGTCCAAGTGGGTTTGGACCTCCTGCCAGAGGGATTGCCTCCGGGACCTGAGGCAAGCGATGCCCCAACACAGCACTACATACTTCCTTGGTAACCAGCTGCCTGTCTGCTGGGCTGGCAGTGAGTGGGCAGCACTTTCCACCCCGCTGCCCGCCTCTGCATCACTCCCCAAGGACCCAGGGAGAGGTTGTGTGAGAGCTCGGCCAAGCAGGAGAAAGGCAGGTGGTCAGCAAACAGCTCCCGGGAGTGCAGAGATGAACCCCCTCACCCCAGGCACCATTTCCTCCTCAAGAAGCAGGGCTTTGGGCAGTAATCTAGCCATTTGGGGCCCTTCAGGTATGCTCAGGTCCCACACTTGGCCAGCAGCAGCTTTATGTCTTCTCTGTGGTGGGAGTGAAAGGGACAGAGTAAAATCCATCCTCTCCCGCAGCTCTGCTTGGGTTCCTGCAGGATGGTAAGTCAGCTGTGAGGCCTCGGGCGGCTGCAGGACCGGCTCGGCACCGGCACCGGCAGCGGGACCATCGCCTGGGAAGAGCTGTACGACCCGCCGGGAGCCCCCCGCCCGCCGCCTCCAGTTAAACGCGCACCGCCAGCCCGGAGCCTCCCCGCCGCTTGTTCCGTTACCCCGCGCCGACGCCACCGGGCCCGGCGCGCCCCGGGGCCGGCAGGGGGCGCCGCCGCCCGCTCCGGGACCGCCGCCGCCGCGGGATGGGGGGGGCGTCCCGCTCCGGTCAGCCCCGCGGGGCACGCCGCCTCTGCCGGGGAGACCCAGCGCGGGAGCTGCCCCCGGGCCGGGCAGTGCCCCCGCCCCCGCCGGGTTCCCGGCATCAATAATGCAAGATCCCGGCACCGTCTGCGGCGGCGGCCTCGGGTTACAGCCCCGAGCCGAGACCCGCGGGAGTCGGGAGTCGGGAGTCAGCCCTGCCGCGCCAGGCGCTGCCCGCCCCCGTGAGCGGGCTGGGGCAGGGGCAGGGGCAGGGGCAGGGGCTGGGACAGGGGCAGGGGCAGGGGCAGGGGCAGGGCAGGCAGCGGGGTCTGCAGCACAGCTCCATCTCAACGGTCCGTGGGACAGGAGGTCTTTGGGGCTGTCTCTGTTGGAGAAGGGTTGGGAGCCACAGAGGATGCAAGAGTGGCAGGGGCTGGAGCCAGGCTACATGGGCACCTGCCGGTGCAGGCTATGTGGGGCCTCGGCCAGCTCTCCCTCTCACTCACTCCTGCTGGCCACAGGACGCAGGAATGGCTGCTTCCCTTCCCAGCTTTGGGATGCTGCTCCTGCTGTTGCTGTGGGACCTCAGCTCTGGTGAGTGAGCATAACCCCCCCTGGGACCACAGACCCTAACGCGATGGAGCCATTCCCGAGGGTCTGTCCCGCTCTCCCAGCCCCTGCCCCCTGTGCAGGAGCAGGGCACGGCTCCTGAGGCAGAGAGCCCACTCACAGGGTGTGGGCTGCCCTGCACACCTGGGTGTTGAGGGCCAGGCTGGTCCCCTGCGATGGCTCAGCCACGGAGGGTATGTGTCCTGCCAGCTCTGGGAATGGGGGTGGTGGTCTTGGGTGGTGAGATGCTGCAGAGCTATGCAGAGACCTGGGGGGATCCCAAAGAGCAGGGGCCACACGTGTGTGCACATTGGCTGCCTGCACTGCTTCACAGAGGGGTGGTGCTCACAGGGCCCCCAAGGACGCAGACTCTCGCGCAGGGCTGCAGGGGCAGCCGGCCAGGGTGGGGGGCAGCTGGCGGGGACCGTGCCATGCAGCGTGCCAGCCAGCTGGGCCCTGCCCCGCAGGAGCTGCCTCGGGAGGGAGCGGCGCTGCGCCCCAACACCTCGTGCCCGACCTCCAGGCCCAGGCCGGACCGCGACTGAGCAGCACCATCCCCGTCCCGGCTGTCCTGGGCGGCAGCTGCCATGACCCAGGGGCAGCCCTCGCTCCTGCCGCCTGTTCTGGAGGCTGTGTGCAATGACAGCATCCCCAGGCTGCCGGCTGTCTCCAACTTCATGGTCTACCTCTACTGCAACCTCTTCAACAGCTCCCGGGTCGCTGGCAAGCGCTTGGGGGACCTGGGGGCTGCCTGCTCCAATGCAGCCTGGTACCTCTCTGCGGGCAAAGGGGGTTCAGCGTGGGCTCGGGCCTGCTGGGAGCGCCACCTTGCCCAGTTCAATAGCACCATCTGCAGCAACACCTCCTTGAGGGAGACCCCTGGGCCCCAGCAGGTTCTGCTGGAGCAGCTCTGTGCCAACCCGGCCCGGGGCCTGGCCCCCCAGCCGCAGTGCCTGCCCACTGGGTGCACACTGGGAGGATGCCTGGAGCTGCTTCCTGGGAAGCCGTGTGCTCTGGGGCGCACGGCTCTGTGGCAGCGGGAGCCATGAGTTGCTGCCCACTGACCTCTGGGCCTGGCTCTCCCGGCTGTGCGGCAGTCCCCGGCCCCAGGCACAGACGCCCAGCACCTCAGAGCCCGGGGGGCACAGACCCCTGCTCCTTCAGGGGCCGGAGACTGTGGGCACGGGGGAACATTGGCCTCTTGGAGCTGTGCAGGACTGAGAGTCCCAGCTGCTTCCAGGAGCTGGTGTGCACCAATGCCTCCCTCCTGCAGCTGCTGGGACATCCCCAGCCTGCGGCTGGGGCACGCTGCCAGGGCGTCCTGCCTGGGGGACGCTGTCTGCTGCAGCAGCTCCTGGCACTCCTGCCCCTGCTCCCCAGGCTGGGCACTGCAGAGCTCTGCCCGGACCCAGCTGCCTACCTGCTGGGGCTGGCCTTGCAGCTCCTGCAATGCCAGGAAGAGGCTCCAGGCTGGGCCGCCCACGTGAACTATCTCCTGCGCCTGCTTGACCGCAGCCTGGCCCTCTCCAGACAAGAGGAGGCTGGGCAGGCGGCCGGGGAGCAGCTGAGTGAGGCCATCCTTCTCTCCAGCCTCCTGCGCCCCGACCAGCTCCGGGTTGCCCTGGGCCAGGCCCAGCGGGTGAGGGGGAACATGGGGGGGCTGTGCTGCTGGGGGTGGTGGGGCTCTGCTGGGCTGGGTGGGCTGTGCTGGCCCTGGGTGGGAGGTACTGGATGTGAGGAGCTGTGCTGGCCTTGGGGGGGTGGCCTTGGGGGGCTGCCAAGGAGGTGCTGGCCTTGCGCAGCTGCCTGTGGGAGGGCTGTGCTGGCCTTGGGTTCTGTCTGTGGGCAGCTGTGCTGGCCTTGGGGGGCTGCCTGTGGGGGGCTGTGCTGGTGCTGTGCGGTGGCACTGGGCTGCTGGCAGCTCGTGGTGCTGCTGGTGCTGCAGCTGTGGGGCAGCGCCCGGGTGCCGGAGCCAGCCCAGACCCTGCACCTGGGCTGGCCCACCACCCGGCTGGGCAAGCCGGAGCTGCGGGAGCTGCTGCTCCCTGACTGGGGGGCCCTCTCTGCCCTGGGGGAGCTGGATGCCCGAGCAGGTGAGGCCCTGGGGGCCAGGGGGGTGGGGGGCAGCTGGCCCCCGTGACCGTCTTTCCCCCAGATGCGGGCCATGGTGTCCGCCTTCCTGCAGCAGCACGGTGTGAGCGCCCGGGACCTGGAGCTGCCTGAGCTGGTGATGCTGGGGCACCTGCTCTGCGGGCTGCCGGTGGCTGAGCTGCGAGGCCTGGACAGCTGGGAGCTCAGGTGGATGTGCGCCCACAGAGACCACGGGCTGAGCGTGGGGCAGGAGTGCTGCACCCCGGCGTGAGGCTGTCTGACACTGCCTGCTCCCTGCAGCAAAGCTGCCCCTTTCCTGGGCTCGCTGAGCCTGCGCTGCACGGAGCAGCAGGCAGAGGTGCTGGCTGCCCACCTGACCTCCAGCGCTGCCTTTGGCCCAGCCACCACCTGGGGACCCGAAATCTTCGCGGAGGTTGGGACACTGGCAGGTGAGGGCTGGGATGGTGCCATGCTCTGTGGTTGCTGCTGCCTGCCCTGCCAGCCCCTGTGCCCGGGGACAGCATCCTGACCCCACACTCTGTGCCCCAGCCAGGCTCCCCGACATCGTCCTCTCTGCGCTGGTCCCTGAGCAGATCTGGGTGCTCATGCCCCAGGCCATCGCTGCTGTCCCAGCACCCAAGTTCGCAGTGAGTTCCTGGCATCCCCCACTGGCACGCTCAGCCAGGGCGCGTATGGCACTGTCCCCCTGCATGCCTGGGAAGGGGGATCCCTGGCTGGGCCAGAGTGTTGTGAGACCCCCGTGCCGGATGCTGAGAGATGGAGGTGGGACATGTTCTGGCTGCACCGGACAGCAGGTGCAGGGCCTCGCTGTGGCTGGCTGCCCTCTCCCCATGGGTGGTGTTTGGCCCAGCTCAGCTGCGCACGCTCTCCAGCACCCAGGCCATGGCTGTCACCCTGGGGCAGCGCCAGTGGCTCAGCAGCGCCCAGCACCAGGCCCTGGCCAGCGCCCAGTGCGAAGGAGAGGCTGCCCAGGACAGCCAAGGTGAGGGTGGCAGGGTAGCTTCTGTCCCCATGCAGCGCCCAGCCTGCCTGCTGCAGGTGACTCTCCCGCCTGCTCACCCCTCGCCCCGGCTCTGCACCTCCAGGCTCAGCATGGGCACCCCGGGGTGCTGGGAGGGCTCAGGTTGTGTGGGTTCGGCCCCTGGTGCCAGCAGCGCTGCCCCACAGGGAGGCTGGCCCCGCTGCCTGCCCAGCTCATGCTCCCTGTCAGGCTGTGTCCCATCCCACCTCTGCCCAGATGAGATCTCCCTGCTGCCGCCCCCTGCCCTAAACCCAAGTCCTGAGCAGCTGTTCTGGGGGCAGCAGCAGACTGTGCTGTCCCTGCCCAGAGTTAAGTGTGTGTGTGCATGTGTGCACGCATGTATGCGTGCGAACACTGTGAGGGCTCCTGGCAGTGGACGTGAGCCCCTCCGCAGAGTGCCAGGGCTGGCATGATCAGCTCTGACAGTGCTTTCTCTCCTGCAGGCAGGAGCGGAGCCAGGCCCCAGGCTGACTTCACCTTGGCTCTCCTCCTCTGCCTGCCCCGCTGCTTTCTGTGAGCATCCCAGTAATAAATTTGTGATGGGCACAAGCAATGAGCTCTGCTCCCTGCCTACCTGCCTGCAGTGACACGTGGCCCCAGAACACCTTTTCCCGCCCAGCCTGACTGTCCCTGCAGCTCCTGGCACTCTGCAGCAAGCTGCCCCCCCCAGCCCTGGCTCCCTACCCACACGCAGTCCCCTATGGCCCCCCAGACCAGGGCAGCCCCAGTGGCCCCCCCAGGCCCATTCCCCAGGGCAGCAGTGGCTCAGGGCAATCCCAGGGAGGGCTGCTCAGGGCAGGTGCAGGAAACCCAGACCTGGGTGGGTGCCTCTCCGCAGGCGCACAGGATGCTGAGGAGATCAGTGGGGTGGTGGATGCTGGGGTAAGGAGGACACTGAGCCACAGCTACAGCAGCACACGTTTATGGGGTCTGGCCTGGCGCGTTGCGGGTAACAGGACGCAGCGACATGCTGGGCACAGAGATCACATAAGCTATGGGGGTGCTGGGTCCCGTGGGGCTGGCGCTACCTTGGTCCAGCTCAGTGCCGGAACTGTGGCACCGGGGAGGGGATGCGGATGTCCTGCCCCTTCTCCAGCCGCCGCTCACAGTCAATCAGGTAGTTCACACCGTCTATCACCAGCTGCACCAGCTCCACCTGCACCAGGAGCACACATGTCCTGACTCAGAGGCTGTCCCGGGAGCCATGCCAGCAAGGCACCCAGCCGGCCCCACTGCGTGAAGGGCAGGTGCTGCCACCCCCAGTTCCCAAGTGCTGGCCCAAGCACATGGCCCTGGAGCTCTTTGGGTGCCACAGGCCTGTCATGCACACATGCTCCATAGCCTCCCTCCCCAAAAGCACTTCTGCCCGGCACCCACCTCTGACTTCCCCAGCCGGTCCAGGTTGGAAATATCGAAGACACTGCCAGTAGCTGCGGTGTCCACACCACCTGTCCCACGCTTCTGTAGCCGAAGGTTCTCCAGGATCTTAGGGAAGCGGCTATCCTGGTGCCCAGAGAAGGTGTCAGTGCTCAGTGGGACCATCAGCAAGTGAGTCGGGGCTCTGCAGCTGACTGCTCCCTGGGGCAGCCCTTCCGCTGCTCACAAGACCCCGTCACTGGGCTTGTAATCCCCGCAGGGAGCCCTGCCCTTAGCAGACACAGGTTGACACCTGGGTCCCTGGCCCCTCCAGCCACGGATGGATGCAGGCATGGGCTGGACCATACGCTCCGCTTCCTGGGGGAACCTGAGTGAGGTCCAGGTCCAGGTCCCATGCAGCCCTGCACCTCCCATGTGGCTGGGCACCCTGTGCCCCAGCAGCTGGGGCTCCCCATAGCCCTGGCCTAGCTCCCCACAAAACTAGCCATGGCAATACCTTGCTGAGCAGCGGCAGCTTGATGTGGACACCTGCTCGCAGCCCAGTGCCCAGGTTGGAGGGGCAGGTCAGGATATAACCCAGCCGCTCGTTCCACATGAACTCCCAGCCTCGCTCCTGGATTAGTCGCTCCACCTGGGTTAGAGGCACAAGCAGCTGTTCAGTCCCCAGCCATGGGGTGCCCAGGCCTCGGCACGGCAGCACCATCCAGCCCTGGCCGGGCACAGGGGGCCAGCCCTGAAGCAGCCCTGCTTGTGCCTCTGTCTGCCTGTCCACCCATCTGCCTGTCCATGGGGCTGGCACAGTGGGGGCTGGTGGGTGCTCACCTCCTTCAGGCCCCGACAGAACCGCTCGAAGACACGCTTCATGTTGCCACCCTTCTCCATGGAGATGATGCGTGTGTGGTCCTCCTCATTGATCCAGATCAGGAAGGTCTTCTCGTTGTTGTGCCTAGGGATAGGGCAGTGTTCAGCTGCGCTGGCGGCTGGCAGAGCCCCTGTGCCCACCCAGCCACCCATGCCAGCCCCAGCTGTACCCCTTCTGCCCCTGTGACCATGGTGCCAGTGCTGCCCCACAATTCCGGTGCTCTGCCTGCGCCCGTGGCTGGGAGCGCGTTGCCAGAGCACAGCCCGGCAGCAAGGCAGCCATCCAGGAGGTGCTCCTGAAGATGGGCCAGTGTTCATCCACATGCACTGCTGTGGACAACAGGTCCTCACTCTGGTGCTGTGGGCGCAGGCAAGCACTGCTGGGGAGGAGCAGCGTGGTGCCAGCGTGGTGGCAACCCTGCCTGGACTGGGGACAGGACCATGGCTCCTGCACTGCGCAGGCAGTGGGAGGGGGATGTGAGGTGTGGGGTGCACATTGGGATGCTGGGTTAGGGGGTGGCTGGAGCTAGGGACCATGTGTGCTGTGGAGGTGTTTTCCATGAGGCTGCTATAAAGGTGCTGTGTCAGCGAGGGTGGTGTGGGCGAGTGCGTGTGCCGGCTGTCACTCTGCGGGTGCATGGGATGCTGCGTGGGATGTGGCATGGCTGTGCAGAGATGCTGAGAGGGAGCAGTAAGATGCAATTGTGGCAGGATAAGTTTTGGGGCAGGTAGAGTGTGCAGAGAGCCAGGAGGAGCACTGGGGATTGCCTGGGGAGCAGAAGGCAATTACAGGTTTTTGGCAGCCTAGAGTACAAGGTGCTGCAGGATGATGAGTGCAGGCAGGACCAACAGCAGGGGCTGGCTCCAAAGTCCCACTTCTTAGGAGGACGCTGTGGCTTGTGTACGGAGTGGCTGGCTGCTGACTGCAGCGCACAAGGGGCTCCCAGGTAAGGAGTGAGCAGGGAGAGCCCAGCTCTGTGTGGCCACAGAGCCTGGGGTGAGCACGGCCCAGGGGTGCTGGTGCCGCATGTGCTGGGGTCTGCAGTTTGGCGAACATGGAGAACAGGGGTGGTGGGGCTGGGGCAGCCAGACAGAGCAGCAGTGCCTCCCGCCTTTCTGCCCTGCTGACAGCTTGATGCCGGGGCAGATCCTCACCAGATCCCTCGGGCGTCAGGCCAGTCCCGGGCCATTCCTGCTGCTGTCAGGAGCGGGGACACTGGCTTGTCGAAGAGGAAGTGGTCCTGGAGGGAGGCAGAGTGTGAAGATTCACCAGGGCTGCACGGCTGGTGCCGGGGCACCCTGTCTCATTGGTCCCAGCCTGCCATGCAGGCGATGCACTGCGGTTGTCCCTGGCAGGGCAAGCTTGCATGCTGTCCCCACCTGTGGGCAGGAGTCCCTGCCTTCCCAGCCAGGGAGGCAGAAGGCTGCTGGTGCACAGCCCACCCCGTACCAGGGGCTGGCAGGGCACTGGCTGTGTACCATGAGCCTGCCTTCCCCTGGACATGGGGTGAGAGCCAGAGGGGGCTGTGAGCTGCTGGGGCTGTGTTCAGCAAGCTCCATCCTCCCCTGGCTTGGGAGGGCTGAGCAGCCCCATGAGCACCCTCTGCACCGCGGGGCAGTCTCACGGGGGAAGGGTGTCCTGGTCCCACAGGGCAGTGGGGCTGGGAGAGGAGGATACAGCCTCCTGGAGAGGAAATGCTGAGGAAGGGGTCCTGCTCTGTGGGCACCTGGGGTGGCTGGCTGGGAGCTGCACCAACTCACATCAATGAGCTGCTGTTGCTCCTTCTCCGTCATCTCACTGAGGCGGTAGTAGCGGCCTGCCAGGTCTCCGGTGAGGCCGTTCAGCGCCTCCACGGCCACCTTCTCCACCTCTCGCCGCTCAGCACGGGTGCAGGCTGGCGGCAGGCTCAGCCCACGGATGCTGCGACCGGTCCGGACCCGGGACGAGAGCACGTAGCGCTCATCGAAGTGGCCAAACTTTATCTGGAACAGAGATGAGCCGTGGGGTGCTTACAGGGCGGTGCTGGTGCTGGCAGGAGCCCTGTCCCCTGAGGCCCGGGGAAGGGCCCCCGTGCACAGCACCACTGCCCAGCGCACACACCTTAGTGGCATCCAGGTCTGTGACGTGCTTCATGGTGCGAGGGTTGTATCCGTTGTGCCGCTCCTGAATCACGGGGTCGAACAGGTCAGCAAACACCTGGAAGCAAGCGGGATGATGTGCAGCACTGCAGACCCAGCACTCCACGAAGCCCCTGCCACAAGCTCAGCGCAATCCTGCTGCCAGCGTGGGGGAGGTGGCAGCAAGGAGGCTGCAGAGGGTGGCGGGGGGCCATGGTGCATCCTGCAATGCAACAGCAATCCACGGGGCTGACACTGCCTGGGCAAGTGGGGCTCAGGGGCAAGGAGAAGGAGGTTGCAGGACTCTAGGAACAGTTGATCTGAAGGAGCCCTGTGTCCCACAGGGACACGCTGGGGCTGGCCAAGGGGCCTCTCCAGCCGCCTGGGCTGGGCAGGAGGTGGTTAGTAACATCCCAGGCTGCTGGGCGCACCACAGGTACTGGGACTCCGGCTACTGGAGGCACCCTGGAGAGTCTGGAGCATGGCAGGGCTCTGGCTGCCACTCACCTCATAGGTTTCTTCATCACCAGCTACCATGCCCACAGTCTTGATGAAGGGGTGGCCAGGGTTGTCGACACCTGTCTGGATGCACTGGTCCAAAGTCCAGCCATTTGGGGTTGCTTTGTCACAGAGCCTGGCATAGATGGCTGGCGTCAGATTGCTGGCCATGCAGTTGTTGTGCTTCCGCAGGTCGGGGTACTCGGCACTGTGGGAGGAGAGACAGATGAGTCCTTTGAGGCCAGGGCACCCCTGCGCTCGTGCCCTTGCCCCACAGACCCTCAGGGCAGGTGTGGGCAGGGGAGCTCCAGGGAGGGAGGTCAAGCTGCTCTGCCTGTCCGCACCAGCAAAGGCAAGCTGGGAGTGGGAAGGCAGTCACTGGCATTGCACAGCGAGGGCAGAGAGCAGCCTGAGCTTGAGGGCTGACATTGCCACAAGGACAAGAGTCCATGAGCAAATCTGGACCGGTTGTTAGGGTGCGGCTCCTTATCAGCCGTGTACCAGGGACCTGGCATGGGGAGAGCTTGCCGGGCTAGTGGTGGCGGCCACGTCAGCCGCAGCCCTGTGCTGGGGCATGGGCAGCTAGCAGGAACCTGTGTGCTGAGCTGCCAGGGGGCAGGCTGCAGAGAGGGGGTCTCACTCCCCTTCTCCTTCTGGGGCTACCTCGATGCCAGCCCAAATGGAGGGTGGCTGCTCCCACTGCCCCTTCTGCCCAGCACCGGGGTCTGCCCGTGCAGTGAGTGGCAGAGGCAGGGCATGCAGCCCATGGGGGCCCTGGTGTGTCTGGCCCCTGGGCCCCAGCCAGGTGCCACAACCCCTCCATCCTTCTGCCCCCCAGGTGCCGTGGGGTTGGAGATTTGTTGACCCCAATCTACAGCTGGTGGGAACCACACTGCTCTGGCACAGTTTATTGTATTAGGGGGATGCTTTCCTCTAATCAGCTTAGCAGGAGGCCGTCCCCTGACCTCATTCCCAGTTTAGCCGGGCTTTGTGCTTGTTCTGTGCTCACGGGGGGGATTGGCAGGACAGGGCCCCGACAGTGCTCTCCTTGGCCAGATCCCTCCTGCTGGGAGGGGGTGCCTCTGCTTGCCTCAGTGGGACAGGGCTGGCACCTGTAAGCCCAGACAACCTGTCTGGTGGCAGGAGGGGGTCCCACAGCCCTGGGGACACCTGTCTGCTCTCCCAGGAGGGGAACTGCCTTGTGTGGGGGGTGGGGTCCATGTGGAAGAAGAGGAGCCGGGGCTAGCGCGGGTCTGGGTTTGGTGGGAGCAACAGCCGGCCAGCATCACCAGCAGCGAGTCCTGGCACCCTCCTGGCGCTCAGGTCCTGCTCTTGGGCGGAGTGTCCACACAGGGCTCCGGGTCTGGCTGCCAGCGCCCGGCGCCCGTGCTGCAATGCAGAGTGCTGTCGCTGCTGCCGCCTCCTCCCCTGCGTCTGAGGGCCAAGGAATGTGCGTTGGCCCTTCGCCTACGGCTTGGCTACTGCTTGTGGCTTCCTGCGCTTTGCAGAAAGAAAGGGAGGTAGGGCTTGCATTGTCTGCTCTGCATAGGGAAGCACTCTGCTCCAGCCTGGACCAGAACAAGGAGGCGTTTGCTCCAGGCAGGAACTCATCCCAGGCCATGCAGGCTGAGGGCTGCTCCCCCAGCCCACACACATATCTGTGCCATGTTGAGATGCTCCAATTCAGAGGGTGACTCGTCATATATGGGACACAGACTGCCCCAGCCTCCCCCACTGCTCCTGCTCCTGCCCCTGCCATCAGCTGACTACTGACCCATGTCTCCCCAGGGAGAGACACTCTAGTAAAAAGCATTTGCTGATCAGAATGGGACACTTGGACAAGTTCCTCCCCCAGCCCCAGCACTGCTAGTGCCACCTGGCCTGCCAGGACCACAGCCTGCCTGCTGTGCTTTCCACTCTGGTGTCAGCGGACTACATCCAGAGAACCATTAAAGGTTGCTAAGGGAAGCAAACCTACTTCCAGTAAGCAGAACACTGCTGTACGTTTAAGCATGCTGTCTGCTATGGGCAGTCCATACCTTCACTGATGTGTTCAGAGAGTCCAAAACCCTGAGACCCTGGCCCCTGCCTGCAGGGTCTGTGCCTGCTGCAGTGCTGACTTAGCTCCCGACCTGAACGCACCCTCCCCCAGAACAGCCCTGAATCACAGCCAGCAAATCTGGGGAATCTCTCTTCAGCCTTTCCAGAGCACCCGAACTAAGCTGGACGGTGCCAGGATCAGCAGGGCAATGCAGGGATGAAGATGCTGAACGCTTACAAGTGGTGGCCCGCAGAGCTGCAGGGGAGACTGCCCATTCCTGCAGCCCGGGCTGTGTCCTGGGGCTGGCGCGGGAGGCCTCGGGGAGCAGGCACCGCGCTCCCACCGCGCTCTCCTGGGTGTCCACGTGTCCTCTGCCACAATCATGAAGGTGACACTGCACTTGGCCTTACTGGGGCTGTCTTGGCCCCTTGGTTTTGGTCCCCAAAGCTGGTTTTTAAATTATGACCCTTTCAGCACCATCTCTTGTTCCTAGTGCCACGTGGCCGAGCAATAGACTCCCCAGCCGCAGAGGCTGGAAGTGTCTTCAGCGGAAGGTGGACTTCTGCCAGGAGCGCGACTTGGTGCAGGCGCTTTGCTACCGCCCACGCTGTCCCGCGAGGCAGCTCAGCGCTGCCATCCTGCCTCCGACCTCGGGGTGCAGCTGCCTGCAGCAACTGCCCTCTCTGCCCTTGCACAAGGAGGTGCTTCACCCGGGAGGACACCTGCTAAGCGCTCAGCAGGTATTATTAGCCCAGCTACTGACTGGGCAGCCTCTCCGGGAGCGGCAGCCCCCCGCATCTCCCCATGGCTCTTCACCGCTAATCCAGCAGCCCCCAACACCCTTCCTGGCGTCACTGGCTCTGTGGGTGCCCACGCTGATGGCAGCCCCTGCTGCATGCGGCCTCTGGGGAGGCGTGGGGGGCGAGCAGCACGGACCCTGCGCGGTGGCGGCGGGCGGGAGGAGCCGGGTGCTGGCAGGCTGCTGCAGGCAGCAGAGCATGCGGCTTGTTTATGCAGGAGGAGGGGGCTCGGGCTTTGTGTGGAGACGCTTTGGCGGGGAGCCCCAGCGTGACTGTCCAAACATGGCACCGTGCCTTGTGTGGGACCCCGCCTGGCAGAGGGACACCGTGCCCAGGTCTCCTCTGGGAGGGTGCCCATGGGCCCCCCCCAGCGTGGCCATTTGCACTGCGGCGCCTCTGACAAGTGGCTGTGGAGTGCTGCTCAGATCCCTCAAGGCTGTTGCCAATGTCTCTCATTATTCAGCTTGAAGACTTAAAATCCCCAGGTGGGTTGACTCGCCCCTGCAGAGTGGGATGCTGCGGCTCACCCGTGGGGCTCTGTCCAGGCTCTTCTCAAGTGTCCGCACCATCACAAAACCGTTCCCAGCCAAACAGACCCTCCCAGGAAGCTCATTCAGAGCTTCTCAGCCACATCCCCTACCTTGATTTCATCCCCTCCTCCAGACTCACCTCAGCCCCCTCCTTCCCACAGATGGTGCCTGGCTATTCCCCCAGCCCCGTCCCTGTTTTCAGCATCAACATTCTGATCTGCTGTTTCTCCCCAGCCACCGATCCTGCCACAGCAACCCCCTTGCAGCACCGCCAGCGTGGCCCCTGCCCCTAGGCACAACAAGGACACAGTTGGTGCTTCGTGTGCACAAGGGGACGCTTGTGTGTCCAGGTTTAGCAGAGTGAGGCCAGCTCTCCCCAGGCCCTGGTGCCCTTGCCCACAGGAGCAGGACATGGGCAGAGTGCCTGCCTTTTTCACGCCAGCAAGCGGGTCTCACAGGTCCTAGTGTTTTTTCCCTCACCATCCTCATCCGGTGAATACCTGATGTCTGTGGCCCTGCAATTGTTCAGAAAGCTTGAAAATACAACCCTCCTGGGAGATGAATAAACAATAACATCCAGCTTTCATCATTCTTTGAACTCGCTCCATTTCTGTCCCCTTGTTTCTGTGGCCCGACCCAGCACGTCTGAGCCCCCAGCACCAGCTCTCAGCACGCAGCTTTCTGCACGAGCAGGGCTCTCAGCCTGCAATGCAGCGCAGCGCTGCTCTCTAACTGCACGGTGTTTGGTGCAGGGATCACAGCAGCCACATGTGTTCGGAGCAGTAACGTGCTGCCTCCTTCCACATTCCGCTCCTTCACTGTGCGCCGTCTCTGCCGGCATCAGGATGGGGAGGAAAACCTGCTCTTCGCTTTCCTAACCTGCCTCTGAGCTGTGCCAGGCTGAGCAGCCGGTGCCAGTGCAAGGCGGAAGGACAAGCCGGTGGCTGCCACGTCCCTCTCCCCTCCCAGCCCTGTCCCTACCCTGCCCAGCCCTGGTGAGGCACAGGCAGCTCCTGCCTCCAGCCCCCATCTTGTGCCTTGGCTCTCCACACTCCTGGGGGCTAGGCAGCGTGGGCACCGCACGGGACCTGCCTCCACCTCTCCTGGCCTTGAGGTCCCCACTTCCCTATAGCTATGGCAAGCAGCAGTGAGTGGAGCAGTGGTAACACCTCTGCCCACGGCAGCAAAGCGCTTGGCCTTCCTGGGGCCCAGCCGGGCTCCCCAGGGCAGCCCTTGGCAAAAAGCAGTTTGAAGGCGGAGTGACACGAGACCTGTGCCAGAGCATGAACCTTAGCACTGCTCTGCAGCTGTGACACTTATCCGGCTTAAGGGATCAGACACAGGTTGTGCAAGTAGGGCCAGCAGCTCTTGCAGAGCCAGCATTACCCCAAAAGCACCCCTAAGCCAGGCCATGGCCGTGCACACGCCCGCCTGGCCTGGCCCGGCCTCGTGCCTACCTCCCAGGAGTCCCGATTGCACATCTCAGGGGTCACCTTCATCCAAAATTTGCCTGCAGGTTGGGGGCTGCCTGCTCAGCATCTGCAGGCCCCTCCAGTTCTCGCTTTAAAAATTGCCCCTGAGGTGGAAGAGCGAGGACCTGCCAGGAAACCTTTTCTTTTAAATAGAGAAGTCCCTGTCCTGAAGGCAGGCACGTGGGAAGACTGGTACAGCCAGATGGGGTTGGGCCAGGAGCTGCCGCCAGCCCCCGGGGGCTGCTGAGGGGCCTCTGTCTTTGCTCGGACACCGGCTCTTGCAGACGGAGCTCCTGGGTGTTTTGCCAGGAGGAGAAAATGAACCCTTTTGCTCCATCCTGTTCCCACCAGGATATTGGCAATTCTTCCCTGGCTCCTCCAACAGCTGGGCCGAGCCTGGGGTACAGCCTCACCCGCGATGGCTGTCCCGGTGATGCTGCCCCGTCTCCCTGACAGCCCTGGGAAGTCCCCCCCAGACCCCAGCCCTGCACACAAGTGCTTGCAGGCTGGCGGCACCGCGGCTTGTCCCGGTGCTCCGCGACCGCCCAGGGCCGCCGGCAGTCCCGGGGCTCCCAGCCCGGAGTGCCGCCGGAGGGATGCTGGGGACGTGCCCGGGGAGGCCCCCGCAGCCCGCACGGCCCCGGCTCAGCGTGGGTTTCGTGGCGGGGCCCCGTGGCAGCCCAGCCCCGCGGGTCCGCGCCCAACGCCCCGCCGCGGCCCTCGGGGAGGCCCCGCCACGGCGGCGCCGGTGCCCTTGGACGCGGGGACGGCGGGGCCCGGGCGCCGGTGGCCGGTGGCCCGGGGCGGGGCGGCTCCATCCAACACGGCCGAGCCCCCGCCGCCGCCGCCGCCGCCGCCGCCCGGAGCCCCGGGGCCGGCGCGGGCTCGGTTCCTGGGCGTCCCGGTCACCCCCGCCCGCGGACGAGCGGCGTCCGCCCCGCCGCCCCCACGAGCCGCCCCGGAGCCCCCCGCACGTGCGCCCCCGCCGCCCGCGCCCGGTACCTGGGCGGGTAGCGCCGCCGCTGCCGGTCGCCCGCGCTGACCGTGTCCCGGGCGAGCAGGAAGCCGGCGGCGAGGGAGCCGGCGCCCACCATGGCCAGGAGGCCGGCGGAGCGGCGGGCGGAGAGGGCGCGGGCGAAGGTGCTGGCCATCGCGGAGCGGCGGCGCGGCGGAGAGAGCGCGGCGGGGCCGGAAGGCGGACGTGATGGGAATGGGAACGGGAATGGGAATGGGAACGGCGGCGGCGGCAGGGTGCGCGGGGGGCGGGGAGCCGGCCGGGCACGGGGGGGGCCGCGACGGCACCGCCACCTGCTCGGCCGCCCCGCCCCGCCCCGCCCGCCGCACCGGGGCCGCCGCCGCCTTCAGCACCGCGCGCCGGACAGCGCCGGAGGGGCGGCTGCGCCCGGGCCGGGCCCCGCTGCGGGCGGGCACGGCACGGCACGGCACGGCACGGCACGGCACACGGCGCAGCCCGCGGCGGCGGGGGTGCGGCCGGGGCAGACTCCGCGCACCTGGAGCCGGGAGCGGCGGACGCGGATCCCCGACGGCCCGGAGCCGCGCATGGGATGCGGCCCGGGATGGGTCGCGGGGCCGGCGCCCGATTTTCGGCGGCCTGGCCTGGCGCGGGCGGCCCTCACCGGCCCTCCCGCCGCGCTCCGTGCCGCTGCTCGGCGCCGAGCGCTCCCGCCGCGGCCCCCGCACGCCGGGACAGGGCGGTCGGCCCGCGCGCCCCGCGCCCGCGGCACCGGCGGGGCTGCACCGGCGCGGCAGCGAGCGCGCCGCGTTCCGCCGCCGCAGACCCCGCGGGACGGGAGCGGCGGCGGGCGCTGCCCGGGGCGGGCGCTGCCCGGCTCCTCCGGCGCAGCGGCAGCGGCCGCCCGGCACAGCCGCGCCTCTAGCTCGGGGCCCCGCGGGGCGGCGGCGGCTCGCGCGGCGCGGTTGCCGTGGTAACGCGGGACCCGGCGGCGCCGCCGGTGCCCGGCGCTGGGCCCGCGCCCCACGTGCGCGCGGCACGCCCGGGCGCGCGGCGGGTCCCCGCCGCCGCCGCCAGGGGCCGCCACGCCGCGCCCGTCCGGGGCCCGGCCGCCACGCCCCTCCCCGCCGATTGGCTGGCTGCGGCCGTCATCAGGCCGTGATTGGCCGGCGGCGGCGCCGGCAGCGCAGGGTACGCTCGGAGGCCGCAGGTGAGCGGAGGGAAATGGCGGCGCCCGGCGTGGCGCCCCCTGCCGCCACCGGCGGGGTGCCGGGGCGTCCCCGGTGCGCCGGGCCCGGGCCTGAGGCCGAGCCCGGGGCGGGGGGCAGGCGGCGCCGGGCCAGGGAAGGGAAGGGAAGGGAAGCGAAGGGGGGGGGGGGCGGCGGCCGGGCGCGCCGCTGCTGGGCCCGGCTCGTCGGCGACTGTCGTGGGGCGCCGGGTGGGTGGCGGCGGCCCCCTGGCGGGGCGCGGCCCCCTGGCGGGGCGCGGCCCGGCCTCCCCCGGCGCGGGCCTGCCCCGGCCGCCCGCTCCCCGCCGCCCGCCCGGGTCTCTCGAGCCCGGGGCGCCCGGCCTCCCCCGGCGCGGCCTGTCCCTCGGCACCGGGCGCGCAGCGGGCCGGGCCGGGCGCTGTGCGCGGCGCTGCCGCGGGCTCTGCCCGGGAGGGCCGGCGGGCGGGGCGGTGGCCCGACCCTGCCACGGCTGAGCGGGCCCGGCAGCTCCTCCCGGCCGCTGCGGGCTGCCGCGGGCCGGCCTGTCCGTGTCGGTGCCGGTGCTGGTGCGTGCCCCCGGCGCTGGGGCGGCCTGCCGGCTGCTCGGCTGCTTGCCGCCGCGCCGCGCTGCCCGGGCCGGGCCCCGGTAGCGGCCCCGGAGGAGGAGCCGCCGCCCCCGGCCTCCTGCCTGGAAGCCTTCGGGAAGGCGGCCGAGCCGGGCGGGTTGGGGTTTGTGCCTGCATCGCCCCCGGGGTGTGAGGGAAGGGTAGAGCGGCAGCGGTTCCTTCCTTAATAAACCTTTATTGACAGTTGCAGTCTCGGAGAAATTCTGATGCTGTGAAGTTTCACGCTTAACAACCTCATAAATATCATTAAAAAACCTCATTAAAAGCAATCTCCTAAGACAAGAGTTGGTTTTACTGCTACAGTTGCCACGTAAGCAACATAACACTTGCTCAGATGTAGAAGTGATAAGCCAAGAGGTTTTTACTAACTTTGCAAATGGTGCTGTATAGCAGGAGCTCCTGGTCAGGAAACATGAAATGTTTGCACCGTTGCTGTACTCTGTCTGGGTTTGAAGGTGTTGATAGATTTGGAGTTAACTGAAATTGCTGCTCAAAGAGGCAGAAGAGTACGTTTAGAGGCCTGACTCCAGCTTCCTGGTTGTGAATGCACTGAACTTGCATGTAAATAGAACATGGAGAGCTTTCTTTGATACACCAAGTCCAAATAGCTTTTAATTATTAACTCCAGAATAGGTGTTCTTTTTCTTCTGAAGCAATTAAGTGGCTATGATAAGAGTACAGCTTTCAGCTTTTGTATGCAAGCATGTAATTAACCTTAATACAAATAGCCCTTGTGACAATGGGAGTAGCTCTTTGGGCAAAGGTACTTCACTGATCAAAGCCTAAACTTTCAGGGTTGGGGGTTTTTTTGTTTGTTTGGGTTGGTTGGTTGTTTTTAGTGACCACAGCTGTTTCAGGTAGTTCAACAAGACATTACCAGCATTAGTATTTTAAAAACGCAGCTGTGTGTATTCTTAAAGGTTACAATCCTGCAGATACTTGACCTGGCTTAAATCAGGCTGCAGGTCTATAAGCTAAATCATCCTTGCAGTCTGTCTGCGTGTGGTGGTACTCGGTACTCCTTGGACCTCCCGCCTAATGCTTCCCCCAGGCTCCCTGGGGTGCGCAGGCCTGGTGTCTGCTCCTAGCGCTGCCTCTTCTATTGCCTGTGGCTGCTGCCTCCAGTGATGTGATAAGCCTTGTTTGGTTGCTGCAGGCCTTGTCCTTCAGCTCTCCACTGTAGGGACTGCACTTTCAAATTGTGCGTCTGCACCTATGACAGGCTTTGTTTAAAAAACAAAATGAAACAAAAAAACAATACCCAAACCCCCTCTTTCAGTGGTTAATGCCACACTGAGCACGAAGTTAATACAAGACCTGATCATACCTTCTTTTCTCTTAAATTTGCGGTACCTCAGAAATGGGGCAAAAAGAATAAGTCTCTTTGCTCTGTGAACACCCTTATCTGAGCAGTGCCAGAATGATCTGCTGGGGAACCAGGAAGCAGCTTACGATCTCATTTCTTATCATTAATACAGGGTAGTTTGGGGGGCTGAATTAGTCCCAGAACACTTACAGGCAAGGTCTACGTCTCAGTTTCAGGTTGTGTGTCAGCAGCTTCTGACTGCCGTTAGGTGATTATGGTAACCTTTGGTATGATTGTGTAGCAGATAATAGCTCCCATTCTTGGAAGAGAGTGCAAGAATGTCTTTAGCTTTAGTGGCTGGTGTGTACTTCCTTGTGTATCTGTGATGGGATTAGCAAGCTTGCATATTCCATACTCAAAGCCAGAACCATCTTTATCTTTTTTGTGTGTGTGCTAGAGCCATGTTAATGCTTTGTCTTTCTTGGACAATAGAGCCAGCAGCATAAACTCAACGCTTAATTTTCTTGCTATGATTAGTGAAAGGTGAGACCTCTAGCACTCTCAGCAAGTGCAGACTGCTCTGAATGCATGACCTCTAGGAGCAGTTAGTTCAGGAAGCAGTGAGAATGATGCAGAGCCATCAGCATTGCGTACTGTCGGTGCCTCTCATAGCTCTAAGTTTGAAGAAAAGAAGTAGTGGTGCGGTGCTGGTGTGGACTGAGTGCCTTCAGGAGCCTTACTGGTACCATTTCTGTAAGGGAAGTCACAGAACCACACAGAATCGCAGAATGGCAGGGGTTGGAAGGGACCTCTGGAGATCATCTCATCCAACCCCCGTCCTTGAGCAGGTACACCTAGAGCAGGGGGCACAGGTCCGCGTCCAGGCGGGGTTTGAATATTTCCAGAGAAGGAGACTCCACAACCTCTCTGCGCAGCCTGTTCCAGTGCTCTGGCACCCTCACAGGAAAGGAGTTTTTCCTCATGTTCAGGTGGAACTTCCTGTGTTCCAACTTGTGCCCATGGCCCCTTGTCCTGTCATTGGGCACCACTGAAAAGAGTCTGGCCCCATCCTCTTGACACCCACCCTTCAGCTATTTATAAGCATTGATAAGATCCCCCCTCAGTCTTCTCTCCTCTGGGTTAAACAAACTGAGGTGTCTCAGCCTTTCCTCATAAGAGAGATGCTCCAGTCCCCTGATCATCTTCGTAGCTCTTTGCTGGACTCTCTCCAGTAGTTTCCTGTCCTTCTTGAACTGGGGAGCCCAGAACTGGACGCAGCGCTCCAGATGTGGCCTCACCAGGGCGGAGCAGAGGGGGAGGATAACCTCCCTCGACCTGCTGGCCACACTCCTTTTCATGCACCCCAGGACACTGTTGGCCTTCTTGCCCACACGGGCACGTCGCTGGCTCATGGTCACCCTGCTGCCCACCAGCACTGCCGGGTCCTTCTCAGGAGAGCCGCTTTCCAGCAGGTCAGCCCCCAACCTGTACTGGTGCGTGGGGTTGTTCCTCCCTGGGGGCAGGACCCTACACTTGCTATTGTTGAATTCCATGAGGTTCCCCTCGGCCCAGCTCTCCAGCCTGTCCAGGTCTCGCTGGATGGCAGCACAGCCTTCTGGTGTATCAGCCACTCCTCCCAGTTTGGTATCACCAGCAAACTTGCTGAGGACACACTCTGTCCCTTCGTCCAGGCCATTGAGGAATACATTGAGCAGGACTGGACCCAGCACAGACCCCTGGGGAACACCGCTAGTTACGGGCCTCCAGCCAGACCGTGTCATTGATCACGACCCTCTGAGCTCTGCTCTTCAGCCAGTTCTCAATCTACCTCACTGTCTACTCATCTAACCCACACTTCCTAAGCTTAGCTATGAGGATGTGATGGGAGACAGTGTCAAAAGCCTTGCTGAAGTCGAGGTAAACAACATCCACTGCTCTCCCTTCATCTGCCCAGCCAGTCGTGCCATCACAGAAGGCTATCAGGTTGGTCAAGCATGATCTCCCCTTGGTGAATCCACGTTGACTACTTCTGATAACCTTCTTTTCCTCTACATGCCGGGAGATGACCTCCAGAATGAACTGGTCCATCACCTTTCCGGGGATGGAGGTGAGGCTGACTGGCCTATAGTTTCCTGGGTCCTCCTTCTTGCCCTTTTTGAAGACTGGAGTGACATTGGCTGCCCTCCAGCCCTCGGGCACCTCTCCTGTCCTCCATGACCTTTCAAAGATGATGGAGAGTGGCTTAGCGACAGCATCTGCCAGCTCCCTCAGCACTCGTGGGTGCATCCTATTCGGGCCCATGGATTTGTGAGGATCCAGTTTGCCTAAATGATCTCTAACCCAGTCCTCCTCAACCAAGGGGAAGTCCTCCTTTCTCCAGATTTTCTCTCTGTCCTCTGGGGTCTAAGATGCCTGAGGGCCAGCCTTAGCAGTAAAGGCTGAAGCAAAGGCGGCATTCAGTAACTCTGCCTCTCTGCATCCTGCGTCAGCAGGGCACCCACCTCGTTAGCAGCAAGCCTACGGTTTCCCCAGTCTTTCTTTTACTACTGATGTACAGTCTCCACCCTTCTGGCATACAAACTCTGTGGTAGCCTGGCACTAGAGCCGATTCAGGCATGGTGGTAAAACCTCACGTTATTAGCCTTTGGTACCAGAATAGTGCTCCACTTCCCTGTTTCCCTTTAAGAGCAACAGTCTGTCTGAGTTTTAGATGCCTTAGTTATGCCTGTAGTTAAAAGTTCTGTTTCATCAAGAGTCTGTAGTCTCTCTTGGTATTAACCTAGTCAGATAAGGGATCTACTTTAAAGAGAAACTTGAAAAAGGTTTTGGTTATACCCGCTCCCTTTCCCCACACCAGAAACAACCTGAGATCATGAGGCTTTCCCTGTTAACACCAAGGAGATGCCTGATGCATCAGTGGCTGTTGGCTTCAGTGAGGCTCTAGGTTTTTACCTGGTTCGAGTATGGTGTGTCATGGCATCCAGAAATGGCTACAGAGCAAGGCAGAGGCTTTTTTTCTGGGATAGGAACAGGAATGTAGAGACCTCATTGCTTTCTTAGTTCTTAGGGCAAAGGTTTTCCTGCTGCTTGATTTGTTTTTTCAGGAGGGAGGGGAGAGCAAGGATTGGAGAAAACAACCCTCCTCCTCTTCTTGCATGGTTTACTTCATTAAATCATCAGCCATCAAGCTGATAGTGTGCTTGCTAAGGTCTCGTTCTGCGCTGGTGTGCTGAGGCAGCAGGGCACAGGAAGGAAAATGGTTCCTGAGCATGTCGGGAATCCTTCTCTTGTCCTCGTGTGGAAATAGTAGGGCTATATGGAGCACAGAGTAAAATGCCTGTAACGCCAGTGCTGTTGCTTCCACCAGCAGAGAGCACTGATGGTGAATTACAACTTCATCTCTCGCTGATTGGGACACTTTTCTGCACTGGGCGTGCACTGTGCCTCAAGGTTTGTGTGGGAGCAGGCAGCACTGGGCTTGGTGCGCGAGCGCATGACTGGCGTGAGCTGGGAGTCAGGCGGAGGAGATTGTCCTTTGTGCGGTAGGTGCAAAGTCCGGGCTTGCTGTGCCACCTCTCTGGTTTCTTCTGGGTTGGTGTCGGCTCCCCCAGTAGATCCTGCGTGATAACCGATGGGCTTGCTGTCGAATGAGTGCCTGGTAGCGTGGATTTGGGACCTTGTCTGGGGCACTTCTGCTCCAGCGCTTTCTCTGAGCGCTTACCTGTGACATCGCCTGTCCTTTCTGGGAGCGCGCACAGCCTTTCTGCATGGAGGGATTCTTTATATTTACCCTTATTTCCAAGGGGATTTCACAGGCAGCTGGATTGCTCTGTGTGTTTGTTTCTTTTGCCTGTTCCTGCCCTGCTTGAATGGATTAAGGCAATCTCCCTCCCTTGTTCCCGGTGAGGGGATTCTCACCTCCCGTGAAACTGTGCTGGCAGCAGGCCAATGGCATTTGGGTGTGCCTCCTCTGCTCTGTGAAGGAGAGCTGCCAGAGGGCTGTATGACAGCTGTATGTGGCTGTATAGTCTCCTATGGTGTACTGGCTGGCTGTAAGGGAAACAAAAGAGGAGGAAATACAGTAACTCTCAGTCTGGGGAATGCTGAAAATCACGTGACAGCATGAGAAGCTGTGGTAGAGAGTGTCCTGTGTCCATTTTTAGGAAGTACTTAATAACATGAGGTGTTTGTTCATAATGTTCTCTTCTCAAGGTTGCACTTACACGGGAGGAATGCTTTTCACCACTTTATAGTTGGGGAAAACGTGGTGAAGGGCAACCACTCGACATTCATGTATGTGCAGCTATGGTCAGAGGTGAACAGCTGCGTCCTTGGTGTGTACAGGTCGTGCGTACTGTGTATTCCAACTCTGTCACTTCTGTGGCAGACAGTGCTGCTATTGTAGGTGACAGTGCAAGACACACTCCTTTCCTGGTGTTTACAAAGCAAAGCTTGTATCCCGATAATCAGCTTCCACGGTCACAGAGTAAATCAGAGCGAGCTTGCAAAACCAGAAGCCCTGACCTGCAACCCAAATGATTGCTGATGCTTCCTCTGTATCCTCTTTCCCTGCCAAAGAGTCGTCCCTTCTTTCTTCTCCCTTCTCCCCACAAACTCATGCGCCTCTCAGACTGGTCTCTGTTACTGTAGGTCTTCCCGAGCTGAAGGGATGAAAATTGGTGATTGGAAAGTTACTGCCACAGTCCTAAGCTTCATCCTAACTTCTGGAGTCCCAGTTGATGTCTTTGGGTGTACAAGCCTGCGAGAGTGTCCACTGTCTCCTTCCATGATTTAGACAGCGGCTTGGAGCATGCATTGTTGTAAGGTTTACATGATTTCAGCGCTAGTGGTGACACTGTCCCTTTCCCAGTTGGTGCAAAGGGGTTAACTGCACAACTGAGCTGCCTATGTAAAACGATCCTGAGTCCTGGATCCCCTCCCACCCCGAGGGTCTCTTCCTGCTCCCTCCTTTTGTCCTGGGCAGCATGTCCCTGGGCTCACTCCTGCCAGATCAGTTCCCTGCACTCCCCACCATCACCTGCTTCCAGCAGCGCAGCTGGTCCCTGGCTCGCTGTGCATCTGACCTTCTCTAACCCTTTTTGCACGCTGTGATTCCAGAGCGGGATGGTCGGCCCCCGAAGCTGCAATGTCGTCCCTGACGACCTCCAGTGAGGGAGAGAACTCCGCTCCCAGGTTTGTTGTCGGTTCCAGGGATGATGAGACAGACTTTCTGGGATCAAACATGAAGACAGACGAAACCGATTTCTTTGAAGATGATGAAGAGGAGGAGTCGGTAAGGAGGTCCTGGCATTCTGGGTTGGAGGTCTGTGCAGAATTCCTGGGTCTCAGCCAGGGTTTGCATGGTTGCTACCGAGGCCACAGGCAGTTGGGACTTCAGGGGACATGGCACCAGGCTGTGTGGCACAACCGTGGGGAACGGCCATGTAATTTCTGACAGGACGTACTGCATTGTCATGCTGCCATACTCGCGGCCTCATGCTGCGGTAAATCGTAGCCTTTTCGCTTGCAGGTCTTTTTCAGGTACAATAGCAGATTTCTTTGTCCTAGCATCTTAACCCTGACACTCCTGCAAACCTTCCTGTTTCACTAGGGATATTTTTGAGGAAAACTCTGGGGACTGTGAAAAGGGCAAAGGTGTGTCTGCAGAAAGGAAGCATTTGTTCTTTTCCGTAACCTCCAAGAAGAGAATGCAGAAAGGAGAATGATCTCCAGCTCCTGGCTGCTTTTGGCACCTATTCAGTGTTATATTAAATGTTACGTTCGCTGTTCTGCACATGGACTTGGATGCTGCAGGGACATTGCTGCTGGCTGTGCGAATTGCTGGGACCATACGCCAGTGCAGTGGTCGTTCCCATTCCCTCTGTACCCTGAGCCTCCATTGCAAGTGGGTTGTTGACCTAGCAGCCCACATGGGCTTCCTCCAAACCCACACAGTGTTGTGTGCCTTGATGCTCAGTGAGGAGCTATTTATCAGGTGTGGTGAAGGATTTGGAAACCCTTTCACTTCCCAGATGTTGTTTTTGCTGTGGAACCTTGGCTTTGTAAGTCAGTGCAGTAACTTTTAAAGTCTCAGTTTACAGTTTGAAGCCACAATTGTTTGTGCTGGGTAACCTGCAGTCCTCTGTGTACCACTTCAGATGATCTCACTGTGTTTAATCTTGCTTGGGCCAGAATTAATCCCTTGGGAAAACATCCAGTCTGGGGTTTCTAGGCGGTGATGGAAAGTCCACCACGGACCTTAGCCTGTTCCTCTGTTATGGTTACCACTGCTTTTTGAATGCACAGCTTGTCTCTCAACTTAACTTTGTCCCACTGGATCTTGTTGTACCTTTGTCAGATATATGGAAGAACACTTGGTACTGTTTGTCTTCTACTCATAGCTACTTACTGTTGTAATCTCCCCTTCATTTTCTCTCAGATAAGACAAACAGACTGAGCTCCTGGACTTTTTTGCTATAAAACATTTGCAGCTCTTCTCTGAGCCTGCCTAAGTCCACCAACTATCTTGGTGAGTTATGGGCCAGAGAACATAATGTGGTATTCCAGTCCCTGCTGCTTGTTCAGGTGCCAGATATTTATTTCTGACCTTAACATTAGTGCCCAGTAAAAGGAGGTGGTATATACTACCTGGCAAAGAAGTGGTTGATTTGGGCTGCTCCTTAATGTTGTTCCCCAGTGGACTCTAGTGGGAGCTAGGCGTGTGTATCGGTTAAAGTCTAGCAAGAGCTGTGAGTGCATAAGGTTGGAAGAAAATCTCTTTTTTGTTCTGCATTGCTGTGTTTCTACACTGTTATAGTTTAAATTCAGTAAAGTAGTTGACCCTGTAGTAAACTGATCTCTGTCTTCCCTTAGCCACCTGAACGGCAGATTGTGGTTGGAATCTGTGCCATGACCAAAAAGTCCAAGTCAAAGCCCATGACACAGATTCTGGAGCGTCTGTGCAAGTTTGAGTATATCACAGTGGTGATTATGGGGGAAGATGTTATTCTGAACGAACCAGTGGAGAACTGGCCTTCCTGTGACTGCCTAATATCGTTCCACTCCAAAGGTAAAAAGTCTGTGGCAGGCCTTAGCCTACTTGAGATCTGGGCAAGGGAGCTTCCGCTAATTCTCCGCTCCACCCCACCCTGTATTTCAGGATTCCCCCTGGATAAAGCGGTCGCTTATGCCAAGCTGTGCAAGCCATTTCTGATTAATGACCTTGATATGCAGTATTATATCCAGGACAGGTAGGTGTCTGTGATCCACTAAAGCCCCTTCCCTCTTCCTTTGTCTGATTCCTCTCCTCAGCATGCTGTGCAAACTTTGTCTTCTGGCCACAAGCAAATGAGTGAGATGGAGAGGAAGGGGACCTTAGCAGTGGCTTTTAGGGGTTGTTTCTCCAAAACATGGAGGGGAATAGATTCAGGGTAGAACCATTGAGAACTTGACATGTTTCATTTTCTGGTGCAAATGTCTTGTAAGAAGTGGCTAGATGAAGTAGGAAGTGGAAGAGGTCTCACAGAACGAGACTGCCATGACTAAGACAAAAAGGCTAGTCTCTGAGTAGGAGAGCCAAGTAGTGGGATGGGGTTCTGGGACAGAAAGTGGGAGCAAGGCCAGGTCAGATTCTGAGGAGAGTATGTTGGTCAGACACTTCAAGAGGCTTCCCAGTCAGCTCTTGGTAGAGGCCACCAGCAGTCATGTACTTCAGTGCGTACAGCCAGACTGCTTTGACTGTGTATGCGTAGGGCTCATACCAGACCTCAAACCTCTTGCCATGTCTTTGGGTTGTGAGCAGTGTTCCTGTGGGTGCTGACAGGCACCCCAAGGTGTAACTAGTAAAAGAATTGCAGTATCCCCACTGACACAGGATGAAAAGAGGCTCTGCTGCATCTGCCTGGGCTGGGTGTTAGGCAGCTTAGCGTGACAGGGCACCCTTCAAGAGGGCAGATCTGGGTAGGTGGTGTGTGCTGGGTGTGCTGCTGTGGATTGGGCATGTGCTACGAAATGACCATCCATGTTTAGGCCAGGTAGAGATTTACTCCGGGACATCTCTGTCCGGAGTAGGACTGAGGCATGCCCCATAACCTGTAGGTCTTATCTAGAGAGCATGTGCTTAGAAGTATTTGCACTCTGTCTTGAGGCTTTTTTGTGTTCACTTGACTTTGTTCTTCATTGATGGGAGTGAAGCCTTTCCCTTGGCATGTACTGAGGACCTTCTAGACTCTTCTGACACTGTTTCTGTCCTCTACAGGCGTGAAGTGTATCGGATCCTTCAAGAAGAGGGAATAGACTTGCCCCGCTATGCTGTGCTCAATCGGGACCCTGACAGACCAGAAGGTCAGTGTCCAGGCTCTACTGAAAGCCATTTTCACATATGGTACTATTTAAGATATTCTGCAGAGAACAAGTACTGATAATCAGTTTGAAGAGGCCTGATTCACAAGTCTGTCATTTTTTGTGGACAAAGGTCGCAACAGCAAAACTGGCTGACTGGCCAGGACTGAAGGGCTTTGGCTTTGCACTAGGGCTGTCTCACCCTTTCCTAACATGCTGCTACTGTGCTTTGTCTTCAGAGTGCAACTTGGTGGAAGGAGAAGACCACGTGGAGGTAAATGGAGCTGTTTTCCCAAAGCCATTTGTTGAGAAACCAGTCAGTGCTGAAGACCATAATGTGTATATTTACTACCCGACGTCAGCAGGTGGGGGCAGCCAGCGACTCTTTCGGAAGGTAAGGAGCGGGACTCCAGTTTTGGTGTTGGAACCAACAGATCTGTGACTCTGAGACCCATGTGGCTTCAGGAGGGAGTGCTGGGGCAGGTGAAGGGGAAAAGAAGGTATTGTGTTGGGGAAATCTAGACCTTCTTAGAACTTCTAGTTCAACCCAATCTACCTGGGGACTGCAGAAGGACATATTTTAGTGGTAGTGCTGACTTCGCCTTCCCCATCTTCTGACCTGTGTCCTGTCTAGCAGTCATGGAGAACTTATTTAATTGCATGCTATTTTTTCCAGATCACTTCCTCAGTTTATCAAGATGATTTTTTTTTAAACTTATGTTCCTTATGTTTCTAACATCATTGTTGCCCTTCTCAGCTTAGTGTAGCTTGGAAATGTGACAAATGCAGTATTTATTCCTAGATTCCAGAGGGAATCTGCCCTTACTCACTTCCTCCACTTCGCCAGTGAGCAGTTAATAGCTGTGATATATATTTTTTCCCATCAGTTTTGCATCTGCCATTAAAAATCTTAAAATGATTGTTTCCTTAACTGCCATACAGGCATGCCACTTGAGGTTGTATCCAAAGCCTTACTGAAAATCAGAACGACATCATCCTCTGTCCATAAAATCAGTCAACTGTCCTAGAAGAAAGTTAAATTGGTCTGATTACCACCTGTCATAATTTGTTTTCATTTGCTTATTAGCTAGGCTGCTTACTTTCTAGGTCTTTATCCACTGTTTTTTGTTCCGTATCCTTGCAGTGACTGGAGTCAACCTAATGGTCTATAATAACTTTTCTCCTCTTTAAAGCCTGGAAAAGAACATATCTACTGTAGGCGTTTTGGGGTCTCTTTTGTCCTCCATAAATAAGTGTGCTGTAATAGCTGGGGGTTCTGAGAGGTGTTCTGCTAATTCTCTACATATGGGATGAAACTTAAGCTTTTTGTTCTTCCATCTAAGAAAAGGAGCCCCATGCTCTTCCCTGAGGTGTTTATTCTGTGCTTTCAGATTGGCAGCCGGAGTAGTGTGTACTCTCCAGAGAGCAGTGTGAGGAAGACAGGCTCGTACATTTATGAGGAGTTCATGCCTACAGATGGCACTGATGTAAAGGTAAGGAAAACCCTGGAATAGCTCCTTCCTTCTCCAGGGCTGGGATGACTGAAGGTTGGGCAGTCCTACTTAGATTCCAGAGTGTTTGTTTAAGCTGTGAGGTGCTGACTGCAGCTTGGATCCCAAAGCGGGGAGTGGGTGTTCTGTACGTCATAACAGGAGGACTGCGTGAGACCATCTGATCTTCTTCTCTCTGTGTCTGCAGTAGAAATACCTTCTGGAAGCTGCAGTTAGTCTAGGTGGTTATGTCAGGTGTAACTATTTCTCTTCCCAGGTGTATACTGTTGGGCCGGACTATGCCCATGCAGAGGCTCGCAAATCCCCTGCTTTGGATGGGAAGGTTGAACGGGACAGTGAAGGGAAAGAAATCCGTTACCCAGTTATGCTGACTGCCATGGAGAAACTAGTTGCCCGGAAAGTCTGTGTAGCCTTTAAGGTCTGTGTTTTCTCTCCTATGTAAGCAGGATACTCCACAAATGTATGACTGGAATCTTGGTCAGCGTTAAAGCTTGAGCTCTGTCACCCCAATGTGTCTCTGGTGTGGCAGTCTTCCATGCTTGATGCCAGTTGCCGTCTCTGCTGGCTGGGTACAGCTGGTCCTGCTGGCGATGGTAGTTTTCTGGTCAGAGATGATTGGGAAGGCAGGAGGGCCTGCAGCAAATGCCCTCTGTGCTGGCAGGTGGCTGGTGTCCAGCATACAGCTGAACATTTAATATCAGATTCTGAGCATGCTGCTGTCCATCTGACCTGCACTCATCCCGCCTTTACTGTTTCCTAGTTGTGTTTGTGTGGAAAGCTTGGTCTTGTTTTCTTCTGGGTTTGTTGTTGGGGGTTTCTTTGGTGTTTGGGTGTGGTGTGTGTTTTTTTTTTTTTTTTTTTTGTTCTATTTTTGATCTGGCTTTGGTGCACATTTGTGTTCTATTTTACAGGTCAGTAGGGTGAATGTGTGTGTCTAGGTATGGTTACATGACATGTTCAGCGATGTCAGCAGAAGAAGCACTTGGCTACTTGTCCTGCCCGCGCTGCAGTCTGCAACCCATGCAGTTGTGCTAATACAGCTGTGGGCTTGTTCTACCTTGTAGCCTTTTCCACATAGTGATGGATGTCTTTGTCTGCACCACTTATTGCCTGTACTTGTTGGTCTGGTTCTAAACGGTTGGATTTAAAGGCAAGAGTAGGAGAGCCAGGAGCTGCTCTGTCTTAAGCCTTTGGAGCTCTGGGAGGTGGGGGGCAGCCCTGAGGGCTTAATCCGGGGGCTCGTAGGTTGGGCCTTTGATACAGCTGTGAGGGTGTAAAGGTTCCTCTAAAGGGCCTGTTGCTGCTGGCTGCTGGCTGTGTTTTCACACTTTTTCAAGGCTCATGAGGTAGCATAGAGTGGAGGATGGCTGCAGCACCAGTGGAGCTGAACTGGGCAGCATATGCTGGCTGTGTCTGCGTGTGCGCCCCACTTGGCTGGGCAGCTGCTGTCCCCTTGCTGCACTCCCTCATATTGTGCCTGAGTCCTGTGTCCTCTGCTTCCTCATGCAGCAAACAGTGTGTGGGTTCGACCTCCTGCGGGCAAACGGCCACTCTTTTGTTTGCGATGTGAACGGCTTCAGTTTTGTGAAGAACTCTATGAAGTATTACGATGACTGTGCCAAAATCCTCGGGTATGTAAAATTCAAGTTTTGATAGTGGGGTAAGGTAACTCATAGCAAAATCAAATGAATGTGGAGTCCTGATCAGTATGTCGGAGAAGTCTGCAGGTCGTTCATATGGGGACATTTGTTCAGCAGGTGAAAGCTTGGCTCTGGGAGGAATGAGTTAATTATTTTTAGCCCCTGGAGCTTCTGCCTGCATGGGCATTAGCTGTCTTTGTCTACAGCTAGACGTATCTTACAGGACTTTTCATTGGATGCTAAGCCCAGCTGCAGCATTGGTAATGCGAGGGAAATCAGTGTCCCTTTGGGGTGCCCTAACTAGCCCATGGTGTGATAGATGTCTCTGCGAGGAAGGTGAGGAGAAATGCTGTGGCTCTCTTCAAATCTTTCAGCTGGACCACTAAGGAGGAGGTGGAAAACCAAGGGAATGGAATTTCTTGTGAGTTTTGTATTCTAATTTCTTCCAGAAATATAATCATGCGGGAATTGGCTCCCCAATTTCATATTCCTTGGTCCATCCCAACAGAGGCAGAAGACATTCCCATTGTCCCCACAACTTCAGGCACCATGTAAGTACCTGCCATCTTCTCAAAAGCATGCTGGTGATGGCTACATGAGGGACAAAGTGCAAACCCTGTCCAAGGGATGGTGTTCTCCAGCTGCTGTGTTGGTTGCAACCCTGAAATGCCTGTGGAAAGGCTTAACCATGCACAAGAAAGGGGTGATAGATGGTAAATTAGTTGTAGGTTTGATGAATGCAGACAAGCAGTCATTGAAGGAGTTACAGAAACTGCTCACATGGCTTTCAGAAGGCCCAAATTCTTCATCAGCACAGGAAACAGATTAGGGCATTGCTGTAGCTGGCTCACTGTTCAGTAGGTTGCTACTCAGAGAAAATGTGTGTTGAACTGCCAGTGAAACGGGTAGAAAACAATTAGCTGAAGTATTCACGTTACCTGTACACTTGGCAGACCCTCAGTTAATACTGTTGGCCTTACTAGTTTTCCACCACATAAGGCTAAAAGACCAAAGGCAAAAGTTTCTTTGTGACCTTAGCCCACTTGTACACTTGTATGAAGTGAACAAAGTAGGTGCTACAGAAAAGGTAGATTGAGAGTATTCATCCTTTCTCTACTGTGTGATCATTTGGAAAAAGTTGGCAAAACCACAAACACTGCACAGCTCACAGGACTGCTGACTTCAACGACATCTTGTGACAATGAGACTGCTAGAATTGATCCCCATTACTCTGAAATCCTATAAGAAATAGTTGGATATTGTAGTATCTGAAAAAGCAAACTCATGTAGCCCTTCTGAAATTAGCCACCCTAACTACTGGTTCCTGCAGTTGGCTGATTGCTGTGGGATCTTTCTACGTACAGCTCTTATTGGTTGCTCGAAGACAGGACCCCAGCTGTAGAACCATTCTTCTGAACCAAGTTGTTTTCTCCTGGGCCTTTCTAAGTGGTTCAATGAGCATTACACAAGTTGGGCATGAAAACAATCTTGGCACAATTCAAAATGCTGTTTCTATAGATTCTATAACATCCAGCCTGGTCCTTTCTGCTGCAGATATGGTTCTGCCTGTCATATTATGGTACTGTGGTGCTTTTCTCCCATAGGAAACCAGATGACCTGGTAGTATCTGTAGTACTTTGACTGCTTTTACAGCCTTGGCACTTGTGCCTGGTTTAGTCTGGGAGATGTTCTGCCACTGATGAGGAAAGCAGCTGTCAAAAGGATGGAACTGAAAGAACAATGGGAAACTACTTTCTGGTGGCAATTCTGGAGCGTGGGGGCGCATTTGTCAGGTGTATCTTGTGTTTCCCCAGGATGGAGCTTCGTTGTGTTATTGCAGTCATCCGGCATGGAGATCGCACCCCAAAGCAGAAGATGAAGATGGAAGTTAAGCATGCCCGGTAAGAGTCAAGGCAAGAAGATGCTATGCTGCTGGGAAGTGAGGAGGGCCTGTTTTCTGAATCAAGAGGAGGAGCAGAAGGGCTGAGTGCATGGGAGCAAGTGCTTTTTCCTGGCTCCACTCAGGCAAATGTTTTCTGCCCAGTTGAGGGAGCCCCTTTCCCCATAAGGATCCTGGCACCTTCTGCATGAACACTGGAAGAAAGAGTACAAGTCTGCTATGTGCTGCAAAGGGAAGTGTCCCACTAAATGGGAAGCTAGTGGCTGCTTCCTTTTCATACCTGTGGCTGGAAACACTTGTTTGTTTCAGAATTTCTGAAGCACAGGAAGGAGCCAGTGTGCCTGCTGGTTCTCCCTGAAGAAGAGAGCGTGAATGCATATGTAGGGATGACAGTCCTTGTAGCAGTGAAACAGCAGAAAATGCATCAGGGTTCTTTGTTGTCTCTTCAGGTTCTTTGAATTATTTGAGAAATATGATGGCTACAAGACAGGGAAGTTGAAGCTGAAGAAACCAGAGCAGCTACAGGTGAGGGGAGTCCTCTCTGGGGTTACTGTGTGGGACATGCAGATAATATGGATCCCAGCGTGAGGCAATTCTTTGGGAGGGTGGAAATCCTCAAAAGGGCAACAGTCTGTCGCACAAACGCTCCCTTTCTCATTTCCTACCCTGTGCACACTCAGCTGGGTGATAGTATGAGAATGGAATGGAAACTCTTTCTGGCCAATGCGAAGACTGTAGGATGGGGATGACCTGATGCAGCTTGCCCATCTGTTGTGGTTGCCTCTAGTGAAGATGGGTCCAGGCTAGAGAGTGGGGCAGTTGGGGGCACCTGCTTCGTTCTGAATGGGGCTGGAGCACAGGGTGGGGATGAAGCAAACTGCAGTGTGAAAGTTTGTCCTGCCTGAGCTGTGTCTTATGAAATGACATGTCTCTGATGAGTGTCTATGTGAACCTGATGCTGAGTGAAGCCATCTGAAGGCCTTGCAAGTACAGTGGTGAGTCTGAGGCAGAATTGCTGGATGCTTGAGACTGTCTGCTCTCCAACAGGAAGTGCTGGACATTGCACGGCAGCTTGTGGTGGAGCTGGGAACCCACAGTGACTGCGAGATTGAGGAGAGGAAATCCAAACTGGAACAGCTGAAGAGCGTCTTGGAGATGTAAGGGTTCATATCTTGGGCCACCGTCAGTTTGTCTCAGAGCCGTGGGTCAGCATGCGATGTAGAAACATGCTGTGCTGCTGATGTCCTGGCCGGCTGGCTCCCCAGAGGTCAGAGTCTCCGCCATCCCCAGTTAGCAGCTGTACATGAAAGGTGCCATGCTCTTAACATTTTCTCCCTGGCATCAAGGCCACTGCTGATTCTTGTTCCAAGTGTGTCTGGTTTTTGGCTAAACAACTTGAGACAAAACTGATTTTCCTTTGCTGTGGGAGAGGAGCTGGAGTCGTGCAGGGACCTCATTGATATGAAGCATTTTGATAATTTTGGAACAAATTGTGTTTTAAATAAGGTTGTCCTGGTGCCAAAAGTTTAACAAAAAGGAGCTTGGAAAACATGAAAAGATGTTTGTGTCCTTTTAGGTTTCATACAGCCAAAATAAAAGACAATATGAGCTATGAAGATGATCGAGGGACTGGAGCATCTCTCTTATGAGGAAAGGCTGAGACACCTGGGTTTGTTTAGCCCAGAGAAGAGAAGACTGAGGGGGGATCTTATCAATGCTTATAAATATCTAAAGGGCGGGTGTCAAGAGGATGGGGCCAGACTCTTTTCAGTGGTGCCCAATGACAGGACAAGGGGCCATGGGCACAAGCTGGAGCACAGGAAGTTCCACCTGAACATGAGGAAAAACTTTACTTTGAGGGTGCCAGAGCACTGGAACAGGCTGCGCAGAGAGGCTGTGGAGTCTCCTTCCCTGGAAATATTCAAAACGCGCCTGGACGCGGACCCGTGCCCCCTGCTGTAGGTGTACCTGCTCAAGGACGGGGGTTGGACGGGTTGATCTCCAGAGGTCCCTTCCAACCCCTACCACTCTGTGATTCTGTGAATATGGTGGTGTTGGCATCTTAGAAACAAAAGATGGGTTTCTTTCAGAACTATAGCTCGCTATGGCAGACACAGCCAGTGTCTGTGTTCAAGCCATGTCTGTGGAGCACAGAGGATGAATTTTTGCTGTGATTCCTTCCCCTGCTCTTTCTGCTCATTACAGATGTGGTTATCCTCAGAGCGGCTGGCAGATTGGTTTTTTTTCTGTGATCTCATTAATTCACTTGTTAAAGATGTAGACAGAAATTAACTAAGGTTGTTTAAAGCCCCAGTGGGATATGAGAGCACAGAGTGTTGTCAGCTGAAGAGCAGGCAGGTGTATGGATCTTTGAATTTCGTTTGGGGGAGTTGTTTGGCTTTATTTCAGGGTGTGTGCCAGGTCAGAGGTAGGTGGCAAAAATGTTTATGTTCCGTGGCAATTGGCGATGCAGCAGAAAGTCTTTTGCCTGTGTGGTGTTTTTGCTCTGTGCTGCCTAGGGACCTCTGGGCAAAGGGTGAGTGGAGTTGATTTGTTTAATTTCCACCCCCTCCTCTCCTTGTGACAGGTATGGATGTTTTTCTGGCATTAACCATAAGGTTCAGTGATTTGTTTAATTTCCACCCCCTCCTCTCCTTATGACAGGTATGGACATTTTTCTGGCATTAACCGTAAGGTTCAGTTGACCTATCTGCCTCATGGACATCTGAAAGCTGCAAGTGAAGATGAAGGTAAAAAATTGCTGATGTTGCTGCCACGATCTTCAAGCCTGGTGTTCAAGAGTGTGTGCAGCTATCCTACCTATATAGGCTTCTGGACATGCAAGCAAAATTAGTGACCTATGTCTTATCTTTGCTCATGTCATATGAAGGGTTGGGTGATGCATGATGTAGTCTACCAATATACCCCGGATGGTGCCACAGGGCTTATGCTTCCAATTTCATGAATGTCAGCCTATATGCTCAAAAAGTAGTGACTCTTAATTTCATACTTACTGGTTTGGTTCCTGGGAATTTTGGGTCAGGCTTGTGTTGAGAATGCTCTGCAAGGTGCTGGTGACAACCTCTTCTTTCTCCCCTCCTCTCCGCCTGCAAGCTCAGCTTTGAGATCTGATGTAGTGAGTACCTGTTTGTCTCCTAGAAGCTCGTCGAGAGTCTTCCCCATCCCTTCTCCTGGTGCTTAAGTGGGGTGGAGAGCTAACACCAGCAGGAAGAGTCCAGGCAGAAGAGCTGGGTCGAGCCTTTCGCTGTATGTACCCTGGTGGCCAAGGTAAGCTTTGTCCCTGTATCTTTGGTCCTGTCATGTGACTGTGCGAGGCTGCCCAGCCTAGGTGACTAATCACCAGCGTGAGGGATGCTCAGACATCTGTGGGCTGTGTGCAGCCTGTGTGACCCAGGCCATCACTGGTGGTCTTCTTTTGAGCTGAGCTGGTAGGGATAAATAATTCAAGTGGGTTTTGTACCAAAAGATCCCTAAGCTGGCTAGAGATGTCTGCTGTAGTGGTTAAACTTTAGTATGTCTTGGAGCACAATAGCATTCTTTCAACTGATGTGCCAGTATTCAAAAAAGAGAAGCCATTCTAAAAAGATACATTCTGATGGAGCAAATATGATTCAAAATTATGTATGATTAACAAGGAATTTATGTCAGATGTAGAGAATAGAGGAATTCTGTCATGGCACACAGATAATTTTGCCTTGACACGGGAGAATAGGAAGGTAACTTCTCCATATTTTCTCTACCATAATTCTGTCACTCTGAAAAGCATTTAGTACACACACAGATCAACAAGAGCCCAAAGGGAAAAAAAAAAGTCTGAGATTGCCTTTTTCATCCAAGTAGAGAGTCAGAAGTAATACGCTGCTACTGTATTGATCTGATGAGACCAGTATTGGATACTGCTTATCTTTGACTTATATGTTTAATTAATTTGATTTAATTAATTAAATTTCAAATTAATTAAGCTAATTTAAATTGAATTGGAGAAGATTTCCTTCTGGAATAAGGAAGAGTTACCCTTGGTGGAAGAGGATCGGGTCAGGCAATACTTAAGCAAACTGGACATACATAAGTCCATGGCCCCTGATGGGATGCACCCGTAAGTGCTGAGGGAGCTGGCAGATGTCACTGTGAGGCCACTCTAGGTTATCTTTGAATGCTTGTGGGGACTGGGGGAGGTGCCTGAGGACTGCAGGAGAGGAAGTGTCACTTCTAACTTCAAAAACGACAAGAAAGAGGACCCAGGGAACTGCAGGCTGGTTGACCTCACCATAGTCCCTGGGAAGGTGATGGAGCAGCTAATCCTGGAAACCATTTCTGGGCACATGAAGGATAGGAAGGTGGCTGGGAGTAGTCAGCATGGACTCACAAAGGGAAGTCATGCTTAACCAACCTGATAACCTTCTACAGTGAAGTGACTGGCTTGTTTAGAAGAGGAGAGAACAGTGGCTATGGCCTACTTTGACTTCAGTAAGGCTTTCGACACTGTCTCTGGTAACATCCTCATAACTGATGAAGTATGGTCTGGATGACCAGACAGCGAGGTGGATTGAATAGCTGGGCTCAGAGCGTGGTGATCAGTGGCATGAAGTCTAGTTGGAGGCCAGGAACTAGTGGCATAGCCCAGGGATGAAAACTGGGTCCGATCCTCTTCAACATCTTCATTAATGATCTGGATGATGGGGCAGAGTGTACCCTCAGCAAGTTTGCAGATGACACAAAACTGGGAGGAGTGGCTGATATGCCAGAGGGTCATGCTGCCATCCAGAGGGACCTCAACAGGCTGGAGAAACGGGCTGGCAGGAACCTTGTCACGTTCAACAAGGGGAATTGCAAAGTCCTGCCTCAGGGGAGGAACAACCCCCTGCACCAATATATGCTGGGGGCCAACCAGCTGGAAAGCAGCTTTGCAGAAAAGGACCTGGGGGTCCTGGTGGACGCCAGGTTGAACATGAGCCAGCAGAGTGCCCCTTGCCACAAAGAAGGCGAATGATATCCTGGGCTGCATTAGGAGGAGTGTTGCCAGCAGGTCAAGGGAAGTGAGCTATGAGGTCAGATGCTTGTGATCTCAAGAGCACATTTTTAGCAAACTTGAGGATAAACTTTCCAAAAGATGAGAAAACTAGGTGCACATGGTGTTGCTTGCTGCAAGGTGCCAACAAGTAGAGCAGACTGTCAGTGCACAGAGGCTAAAGGAGGAGGAGCAGTATTGGACAGAGGATCTTCATGGCAGGGCCTGTGTGCCATTCTTGAAGATGGGAATGATGAGTTAGAAAGGCTGGGGACTTACTGGTGCTGTTGTGGATCTCTGAAGCCTGGAGCTGAGAGGAGCAGCCCCTGATTTGGACAAGAGATTGGGGAGACCAGAAGACAGTATGCAGGAGAGGCAATTCCAAGAAGTACAGGGAGTAGATTGCAGCATAATGAGCCAAAACCTGAGAGAAGAGACCTGTCTGCAGAGCTCTGGTCAAGTGGAGTGCAGTTACCAGCAAGCTGGGCTGAGCCTTAAGGTATGGTCTATGCCAGTTCTGAACTGACTGCTCCATATCTGGTGAGCACTGAGTGGCTGACCTCTTGCTCACAGTAGAGCTCAGTCTGAGCATGTACAAGGTGACTTCAGTCCTTCTGAATCATGGCTTTGGAGACTTCTGCTTCACGTGGTCATTCATGGAGAGGGAGAGATCTTATTTTGCAGTGAGATGCTGTGCTCCTGGGCAACAGTTGGTACATGACAGCTTTGTCCAGATATACAGCTGACTTCTGGCTGGTGTCTGTCCTCGTCTAGCAGGGTGTTTCTCTGAGTTGTGAGCTCAGAGCTGGGAGCAGTTTTCCCATCTTCTCATGCAACGTGACTGGGTACTGTGCAAAATCATCATGGGATGCCAGGCAGCAGCAAATTAGTCACCACTGCACTGTCTTTTGAGGGTCTGACTCAAGACCTGCATGAGTTGCTTTCTCTGATTACTGATCTGACTCCTGTGGTTGACTCAGCCATCATAAATAAACCAGCATTTCGTGCTGTAAGACAATTGTAGCCCTACAGGATATACTTTGGAAGCCAGGTGCCTCCTACTGAATAGCTCTGCCTGCAGTTCTGATGGCAGAACCACCTGCTCTTGCACAGAGAACAAGTAGAATGAGGCAATTTTTTTTTGTGCATCTTTATTCTGCACAGGGTTATTCAGGCTAGCAGTACAGTTATGGACTGTTCAGAGAGGGTTGCTGCAGAATTTGGGCAACATCAGACCTGAGTGGTGAATGCTCACTTTTTTCCTCGAAATGAACTTTCCCAAGTTAAGCAAAGCCTGAATCAAATTTCTAGTCATCACGTATGGCTAGAAATATCTATTTTGGAGCAGCCTAAATGCTGGCTATGAAAGTGACTAATTCTTTATGTAACTTCGTTACTGCAATAAAGTTTGTTGTCTAAAGCAGTATATTCAGCTGATGGTTTTGCAGGTGTCAGAATATTAATTTTGAGTTTGTTCTCTGTTCCAGGTGATTACGCTGGTTTCCCTGGATGTGGCTTGCTCAGGCTGCACAGCACCTATCGTCATGATCTCAAGATCTATGCCTCAGATGAGGGACGAGTTCAGATGACAGCAGCAGCTTTTGCAAAGGTCCTTCCTCTCTTTTGACCATCTGTTAGTTCTGCTACATCAGTCTTAAAATATGCCAACTCTAAAGGAAAACCTCTGGTGATGAGGAAGGACCTGTCCTAGGAGCTTCCCCCTCTCTGCTGGGAGGACGGTGGTAGACTATGCTAATAGCAAGTGTATGGCGCAGTACTGAAAATCCAGGGTAGCTGCACATGTATGTTATCTTTGGTGTCCTGTCCAGGATAGGACTCTGACTGGAGGAGTTATTTATTCAGTATTGCTGGTGTTTGATGTTAGAGCACATCAAACCTGTTGCTGAGTATTAATTGCCTACAGAATGAGTGTTTCTTGGATGCCTGCCCAGCCAGAGGGGTTATTCCTTGACTGCTGGATTTAAAAGGGGAATGAAATGTCTTTGGTGCAGTGTGGGGTGGGGGTTGGGGAGAAGACAGGTTCATCTGCAGTTAAAGCTTGAGCCAAGGGGAATACTGTGGTGACCTTAGCTGTTCTTCAGAGCCTGTGCTGTATCAACATTTTCCAGCAAACTGAGTTGGCTGCTCAACAATTGCCTAGACCAATCTGGGGCTGCCACAGGCAGAGCTGGCCTTTTGCCTCAAATAGTTCTAGAAGCATGCCAGAGTCACTGGTGTCTGTAGGTGCTGTTGCTGTAAAACTGCTCTTCAAGGACAGTTGAGATTTCAGTCAAGTTGACTGAAGGCTGGCCATGAAACAACCAGAAATGTTTGTTGCTTGAGTTGCACATAGCTGAAATCTTGTCCTGTGTTGCTTTTAGGGTCTGCTGGCCCTGGAAGGAGAGCTGACCCCCATCCTGGTGCAAATGGTGAAAAGTGCCAATATGAATGGTCTCCTGGACAGTGACAGTGATTCCCTTAGCAGCTGTCAACACAGAGTGAAGGCACGACTGCATGAAATCATGCAGAAGGATGCTGAGTTCTGTGAAGAGGATTATGAAAAGGTAAAGCACCTGTGTGGCTTTATTGCTTTCTGTATCTGGAAGTAGAATAGCATTGCTCCAGTGATTTGACTTGAAGCCTGCTGGTATGTGAACAGTAGTTTGGTTAGTCTGAGATCACTTCTGGTCAAAATTACAGGATATAAACAGAATTTAGGAAGGGAAAGGGCAGGTTAATACCCTCTGCCCTTCTCCAAGTGAAAATCCTCCATGTTGCTCCACTGTCCTCTTCAAGAATCATCATGGTACTTTCCCCTCTCTTTAGAAGTCCCAGTGCTAAAAGAAGAGTTCTTGTGGTTTACTGCATGCTGCCAGAACAGTCCCAGTTGCTGTGGACAGGGAGAATGCCTTGCCAGATTCTAGATCTGTGCTCTGTGCATGTGTGAACAGATCTTCTGGATACAGATGCTTTTGTGGTCCTGTCAGTGTCTGATGACTGCAGAGTAGAGAGCATGTGCTACATCCAGCACAGCAACCAATAAAAGCACTACAGCTGCTTCTCCCACAAGTCCCCAAAACACTGTTTTTCCCTGGACTCTGAGATCTGATTACTGGACTGAAATCCATTATCATTAAGGAATGTATTTATCACCTCAAAGATCTACTTCTATGAAGCCGTTCTGCTCAAGCACAGAAGCAAAGTGAGATGAGTGGATATTGTAGGTGGAGGGAGGTCTGATCTGGTAGGAGCAGTTGTTTGCTCCCTCTGAGTTTGGTCCTGAGGAAGGTTTTTAAAACATGCCTAGCTACCCCTAGGAATAGGCCAGTTTATCATGCTCAGCTGGGAGTACAACTTTTGTACCTAATTGGAAAGCAGTACAACTACAAAAGGCAGACATCTTGTGTTCCCAGTTTGTAAAGATACTAACTGATCTCTTCTGGTATCTTAGCTAGCACCTACAGGCAGTGCTTCTCTGCTCAACTCCATGACATTTATCCAGAACCCCGTAGAGGTCTGTAACCAGGTGTTCACCCTGATTGAGAATCTCACCTCCCAGATACAAAAACGTCTGGAAGACCCAAAATCTGCAGGTGAGCATTGGAACTGGAAAGTGTCTGGAGCAGATTAATTTATTGTTATATCTTCAGAGCTCTGAAACACCACTATGGTTTATGTTTGTAGCAAAGAAATTCTAAAGTGAAATTCTGTGTGTGCTATTGATGTAGAAGGCTCATATTCCGCTTTCAACTACTGTTAAAGAGAGCTGTAATGTAAAGGAAATGATATGTGCACCTTGGGTTTAGAGAAGATGTAAACAGCAGCAGTATAGCCTCGAGGGGTATGCCTGATTTTTTTCAAGGATTTCCTGGAGGGGAGCTTAAGACTATAAACAGCAAGTTTTTCAGTCACCATTTACTCGTTGCTAAGAACTTTCCTAATAACAGTGCAGAGGTTTTAAAAAGGCATCTGTGGGACATTTCACACGATTTATGGCAGACATAAGCCAACAGGGAAGCAGTTTCACTGTTCTCAAGTATTTCAGAAGTAGCTTACTGCTGCAGGTTAAAACTCCGTGCAACAGGTCCAGTGGCTTTTCCAGTCTAGGATTCTTGTGGGTGACATAATAGTCAGAGTCCTTCTGTGCTGGGAGAAGTCAGTCAGAGCTGTCACTTGAAATCTACGCAGAAGTAGTCAGATTGTGAATGTGGTTTTGTGTTCTCTGTTGTTTAGACCTGCAGCTGTACCACAGTGAGACTTTAGAACTGATGCTGCAACGCTGGAGAAAGCTGGAGCGAGATTTCCGCATGAAGAATGGGCGTTATGACATCAGCAAGATCCCTGATATCTATGACTGCATCAAGTATGATGTACAGCACAACTGTGCGCTGAAACTGGAAGGCACAGCTGAGCTCTTCAAACTCTCCAAAGCCCTGGCAGATGTGATCATACCCCAGGTATAGCCTGTCCTGCCTGTGTGATGATGTCTTGGTGTCAGTTTCTGACCCTTTCCCTGTCTGTTTTTTCTTGATTCTCTTGCACATTAACTCTCAAGGCAGTGTATCACAGGTATTTTCTCAGATATATCTCTTAGTGTTTGTATAAGGCCAAAACCATTTATGACTTAAGATGTGGCAGGGCTGGCTTCCTGGATGAGGATTCTGACAATGTCAGAATAATGAACAGCTGATGCAGCAGCTTTTCCGTGTTAATTGCTGTGCATTATAGCACAGCTTCGAGCTGTGTGTGTGTGCTAAGGCAACATCCCATTCTCCACATACAAGATTGTAGAGGGGAAGAGAGATTTCTGTGGAACGTGAAGGCTTGTTCTGGCAAGTTTGTTGTTCTTGTCAAACTAGAACTTGTTCAGTTTGCAAAGTTGGCTTGCTTCTCACAAAGTTTATGCCCATGAATATGGGAGGGGAAAGGAGAGCCACATGCAACGGATTTCTGTATTCACCATTGTCTGTCCCACTTCTGGCAGAAATGCTTAATTTATATGGGATGAGCTTTTACCAGCAGGGTCCAATTGCACTTGTTCCCATGTAGAGCAGAAGTGGTCTTCTAAACTTTTTCACAGTGTTCCTGATGAGATGCAGTTTAGCTATTTCCAGCATAGCACTTCAAGTTTTATCTTTGCAAATAGCAGTTGTTGCATTAATGGTCATGCCAGCTCAGGGTATAAGTTTGTGTGTCATGAGAGGAGGTTCCCTGATGGTACTTGCGCCTCTCAGCTGTTGGAAGAATACTGACAGTCATGTCTAGACAGATCAGGATTCTTGGAGGAGTCTCTGTCCTCTGTTACCCTCTGCAATATGGGGGGGGGGGGGGGGGGGAAGAGAAAGGTGCTGAGTGTCATTTCCCTTTCTGTCGTTGCTTAACTGTAGTGGTGCTTGTGGACAGGACTGTTGAAATCCAGCCTCCTTTCATGTGAGGATGTGGCAAAGAACCAGGGCTCAAGGGTATCTATTGTTTTGTTCCTGCAGGAATATGGGATTAATAAGGAGGAGAAACTGGAGATTGCTATTGGCTTTTGTCTTCCTCTCATTAAAAAGATCCAGTTGGACCTACAGAGAACCCATGAAGATGAGTCTGTCAACAAACTACATCCCTTGTAAGGATTGTGCTGCATGCTGCTGCTGGTGGGGAGGAAAGCTGTGTGTGGGAGCAGTGTGTGGGAACCATGCCAGAAGAGTGTACTGGTGTGGAAGGAGGCACTGAACGTACACTGAAGGACACACCAAGAGGGGGACATGTTGGTGCTCCCTAGAACTAGAAGGGAAATGAAAAGGCATGTTGAGACTGCTGAGCGGGTGCATGGTGCCACAGAAGCTTAAACCCATTTTAGCTGGATGGTGCTGCCCTCATCCCTGTCTCTGCAAGAGGCAAGTGCTGGTATGATGAGGCCACCTCTGCCCCACCATTTGTCTCCATGAGGATACCATAAAACCTGCTGCTTCTGTGCCCGATGCTCTCACTGTTTGTTCTGTTCCTTCTGCTCTTTAACAGTTCCCAGTGTGGGGTTATCGTATTCTGTTAAGTGTGCAAAAATGCTGATGTATGATAGATGGCAATTCATTGGCAGGCTATGAATAACACTGGGCTGATTTTGGCTTAGGTACTCAAGAGGAGTTCTGTCACCAGGTCGCCACGTTCGGACACGACTCTACTTCACCAGTGAGAGTCATGTGCACTCTCTGCTCAGTATCTTCCGCTATGGGGGGCTCCTGGATGTAAGTGTCCCAGCAATGCTCACAGAGTAAGCCTCCCTGCTTTTTTTCAGTGGCCCTTTCCAAGGTGGACATTGTATGTTTGTAGGTTGCCCCTCTAGCCAGCTCCCCCAGTAATGATGTGCATCAGTGGCCTCTGGCCAACTCCATCTCTGCTGTGTTTGCATGCTGCAGCTTCCTGCCTTTCTGGCATGTAGGAGGATTGTTCTTCCTCAGTCCCGACACTGCCTGCCTTGCTTGTACAGAGGCTTGTCCTGCTGGTTTCAGATGAGCAGACCACTTAGCTGTGTAGGAGGATAGCAGTATGAGGCAATGGGGATGAGGGAACTTCTCTCTTCCTCCTTCCTTCAACCCTCTATTTCAAGAGCCTGGCCCTGTTATTTAGTGACTTTCTGTCAATTCCAAGTCAAGAAAATCAGTTTGCTTACAGAGGAAGTGACTTGAGGTTGCAAATGCTTAGGGGTTGCTCTCTACTAGAGGGACAGATGGCACATTTTTAGGGGTCTAACTCATCCAATCCAACCTTCACTTGCTCTTGTAACCTGCTTCCTGAAGGAATTGCCATGCGGGCTCTGAGAAAAGCTCTGCTTTAGACTCTTTGAGAGGCACTCTGATTTATTTTTAACACCATTTTTAAGTGTGGTGTTCTGAAATGCCTTGACAGTTTGGGCTTGCTTAGCAGGTGTGATTTCTGATGTCTGTGGAAGCTCAGTGTATCTGTAGGCAGTGATCATGCAAGTACCTCTGAACTGTGCACTGAATAAGATGCTACTTTATTCCCTGGCTTGAGTGTCAGAGGATGCTGTGTTGCCAGCCCAGGGATATTAGGCTGCATCTGGGTTCATTTGTAGCGGTGGGGTTCATTTCATGTCTATCAAGGTGGTGAGATGCTCCACAGCAGCATGAGTGACACTTCAGGTACAGCCATTCCCTAGCGGTGTTGGGAAACAATGAGGGGTGGGCTGCCCTGCCTTGTGGAGCCCAAGGGTCCAGTGTGGCTCTGTAGACTTTTCATTAAGCATCGCGTAAAGGCAGCTTCGCTTGGTCCCTTGTTTAGCATAGGTTCATCCTTTGTGCTTTTTTTGAGATTTCTCTAAAATACTCCATCCTGTAGACCACTGTTTGAGAATGACTGTGTTTGGGAACCTGCTGTGGGCTCTGCTTTTCTCCAGTCAGCATGGCATAAGGGCCTTGCAGCTGGATGTGCTCAGATCTGCACATGGAATGTATGGGTAGCTGTAGTGTCCCTCTATGCAGTTGCTCCTTACTGTAAGCACCCTGCCCTCGTTGCAAGGTCATCTCTCTTCACGCAAGTTAAGCAAGGTGTTTTTTGTCCTGACAATGTTGTTATCTTGTGGAGAGACAAAGTCTCTCAGACCCATTTCACTGAATGCTGCAAGGTGTCTGCTGTTGCTTATTCCATACGACTGTTTATGTGTATATATCAGGAAAACAAAGACCAGCAGTGGAAGAGAGCCATGGACTATTTGAGTGCTATCTCAGAGCTGAACTACATGACCCAGATTGTTATCATGCTCTACGAGGACAACAACAAGGTGAGGGATATAGCTGTAGGATAAAATCCTTCTTGCCATGATGCAAGGCACAGTCCCTGAGAGATGAGTTCAGCTGGGAAGTTTGTAACCTGAGCTCTCTCCGCTTGTGAAAGATGGACGGATCATTAACACAACTGCTAGTTTTTATTTTTAGGTGGGAGGCAGTGACCCAGTTAATGCTTGTGACATGTAAGCAGAATGCCACCCTGAGCAGTAATGCCAAACTTAAGTAATCAATACTATCTATTTTAAAGCAGTTCCTAAAGCAAAATAATTTGCTGTTTCTTAATATTAATTACAGGTGAACAGTAGGAAAAAATAAATAAAAACAAATTACATTTGGCATTTTTTCCAAATATTTCTAGAAAATATCCAGAAATTCCACATTTGTAAACTTTTTTTCTTTTAAAAATATAGTGATGTAGTTAGGAAAGCATATACTGATATCTTCAGGAAGTAAAGAGAATCATTTAAAAAACAGCCAGAATCTGGAATCCAATGGTGATGACCATAAGCATGTTTGGCACCAAATTGCATGTACTGAATCCCAGGTCCTGTGACTCAGGTCCTGTACTGCAGGAGGTTATAGTGAATGATGGGAGCAGTCCCTTTCCTCCATATGCTATAGAGTTAGAATCTTGTATTCACAGAGCTGATGTGGGGTTTTAATGGTAGAAGTGAAATATTTCCTAGTGCTCTTTGTCAAAAAACCCCCAAAAACTCTGAATAGAGCTCTTAGGAGTGGTGTAAATCTGCTAGTAAGTAGAGTTGGTGAAACTTTTGGGTTAGATCATTAGTGCCAGATACTGCAAAAGCTCTGGCTTCCCTTAAAAAAAAAAAAAAAATTGAAGACAGTTACTTAAATCTTGGAACAACCCAACTGAAGGCCTAGGAGGAAACCAATCTCTCCCTGCCCCAGTGTGTGCTGGTTTCGCAACAGGAGTGGATCAATCAGAAGGGGCCATGTTTTAGGTTTGTGTGTATATGTATACATATATATATACACACACACACACAGAGCCTGATTCTGTTTTGGTCCTCTGGTGGCTGTAGTCACAAAATAACAACAATATGAATGCCTCAGCTTTGTGCTAATAAGGGCTGTCCTTTTGGATGAGACAAACCTAGAGCCATTATGTTCGTGGTTTCTTGTTGCTTCCGCTTTCTTTCCAAAAGGATGCACTTGGGATGCGTGCTGCACCGGCATGGCAGGGTGGCCCAGGTCCAGACCATGGCCTATGCTGGCAGTGGGACTGATTTTTGTTTATTTACTTATTCCCTGTGCCTCATGTTCACAGGACCCATCTTCAGAAGAGCGTTTCCATGTGGAGCTGCATTTCAGCCCTGGTGTGAAAGGCTGTGAGGAAGACAGAAACGTGCCCACGGGGTTTGGCTTTCGGCCTGCCTCCGCGGAGGTGAGCACGCTGCCTGGACGCAGGCTGCCCTGCCTGTTGGGGATGTGGCGAGTGCGGGCCCGTCGGCAGCCTTGCTGCTCTGCCAGACTCTGCTGCCGTCCGGTCTCCAGCAGCAGGTTTTTCTCTGAGCTTTCTCTTGTGCCTGCGGGCTGTTAGTAGGTTATGTTCCCTGCCTAACTCCGAGGTCTGTCGGGGCAGTCTTTGAGAATGCTGGTATCCTCCTGAGCTCAGCAGAGCTGGGAGATCCAAGGCTGGAGTCAGTGCCTGGGCAGTGCTTGCGAAGGCCACGTGCCTGTAGGTGTCAATGTTTCCTTACTGCAGAATGAGGACAAGAAAGCAGACCAAGGTAGCCTGGAGGACCTCTCCAAAGAGAAGGGCATCGATGGGCCAGATTGTGCACAGCAAAGGTCTCCACAGCCTTCCGAGCCAGTCAGCATTCAGCGAAGATCACCGCTGATCAGGAACCGGAAGACAGGGTCCATGGAGGTAACAATGCGATGGGTGACCTTGGCTCTTCTAATGAAGGTCTTTTGCTTGATTTTGGTTTCCTGACATTCCTTTTAACATGCCAGAGTTTGAGTTGATTCTGGGAAAGGATCTGCAGAAGTTAAAGAGGGATTTTTTGGAAGGCAGACCTCCCAAACTCCTCCTCATTGAGGAAGGACAGGGGGAACACAGATCAGAGGAATTGATGAGGAAGAGCAAGTAAGGAAATGCTTGACAAACACAAGAATTATTTGGATTACATGCTTGGTAGAGGCATCAATGTAACCAGCTACGAGATTGCATGCAACCTCTTAACCTAGCCACAGTGACATCTTTGCCTTCCCTTAGACTCCAGCCTTTGTCTCTCACAGTTCAGCCCCACATTTCTTGTTCCTGTCTCCCATCTAAGATTTCATGCAAATCGGAGGTCCCTGCTAACTGGTGGGTTTATTACAGTGTTTAAACTGTCATAGGGTTTAGAACTGTTGCATTCACTGATCTAGTAACACAGATTGATTTTACTGCTCTTACTTCTGTCCTTCAGGGCTGTTGTGTGTCATAAAGCTAGCTTCACAGCAGGTAGCTGGCACCTCCAAAGTGCTCTAGAAATTGCCCCTTCTTTTGGAGGGGTTTTACAGGCATTTTTGCTATCTGTTTTCTGAACCAGTGAAAGCAGAGAGTTAGGGCTTGAGGTGTTTGTTAGCTGGCTTCCATCTCTGTGTCACTCATGACATAATCTTTGCATGCAGCACTCGGGGGCTCTTTGTAACAGGCACGTACTAAGTTAAAGGGGATATATTTTCCTGCTGCTAAAGAAGGAAGTCTATGTCCCAGTGATCCCAGCAAGAGTCTTGGGAGACAGGGAGCTCGGTACATGAGTCCCTTCATACTTTTGAAATCTCTGCTGTTCCACAACCCAACACAAATTTGAAATTAAAATTGAATGTGCACTGTCACAATCTTAGCACATGACTACCTTTATGCTTCTTGAAAACTGTGATTTTTAAGGAAGAGACATACTTTTCTTTACCTTCAATTGATGTATAAAGGCTTTTGAGACCAGTGGGTAACTTAGAGCACGACACTGATTATACTATCTGTCTTTGCAGGTGCTATCTGAATCCTCTTCCAAATCAGGAGGTTATCGCCTCTTCAGCACTTATTCCAGGCAGTCTTCTGAGATGAAGCAAAGTGGCTTAGGTACTGTACTTGACCTGTAACCAGCCTGCTCACCTGTACCTCTGTATTTCTGTGGGCACCTCTCTGTCTCTCCACATATACATCTTGCTTAAGTTCCTTGTATGTCTCTCTGTGTGTATTATGTCTTCTTTTAGTGTTACCATTTAGACCACTGTAGAGACTATCTTATCATATTTCCTTTTGTGTATGATCTTCTAGCAACAGAAGATGCACTTTTCATCCTTTATAGTATGGGAGCAACAGAGCAAGCTGCGTATTTGCAGGTTGGCCTTCTGGTTCCATGTTGTTATCATTTTTTGTACCATTTCTGAACTTAGTGGGAAGAGATGATTTTACGTGAGAACTAGCATGCTTTCTGTTCCACAAAACAGTAGTTTACATGTAAAGCTGCTCTTCACGTAAGGCTATTATATTTCTACCTTTGCTTCTTAAAGATCTCTTGTATGGATCAGATCTGTCATCTGCAACAGTGTTTGACAGCTCTCTAACTGAGCTGGAATCCCTGGTTAGCCATTCTTTGCATGGCAGCCACCAGAAGAGAGTATTTTGGGACACTTGGTGTTCTCTGCCTGTCCTTGAGAGTACCATTCCCTGTCATCCTAACCTAAACTGTGTCTTAATAGTGGAAATTCTTCCTGAAATATTTTTGCTAAAGCAAGATCTATTTGGAAAGTAAAAAGCTGTCTTTGCTGTCATGAGGTTCAAAGACAGCTGTGAAACCTAGATCTTGCAGATGACTAATAAGGACCAGGAGGTGGAAATGCCCAAGTTATGCCCACTTTCTTTAAAACCATTTTTGCATTATGGCATAGCTGTAGACTTGCAGCAGTTCTGACTCATCAGTTCTTTACTCTGTTATGTGGACATCCTGCAGCCAAGAGCTTTTTGAAAGGCCTGATCATTTCTTTGTCACTTTCGAATGAGCTGCTCCTTTGGAAGCTAATTTTTACCAAGTAAAGGGGATTTTCATCAGAGTTGTTAGGAAGTATCCCTATCCTGGAGTCTGCCAGCTATGCTCCCAGCCAGTTGGAAAAATCTTAAGAAGGAATGGCTGATGCATATTATTTTCATAAAGGCACAATAGCCTTGGCCATAGTGGATTTTGAATGTGCTATTTCATGTGGTGCATCTGCTTACTTCTGCCTTTCACAGACCACCTGCAGGATTAAGTAAGCTGTAATAGAGTACCTTGCTTAGGCTTGAAGAAACCTGTGGTTATTCTGTGAATCCATATAAATCAATATGAGAATTTCTGAGATGGCACACGGTCAAGGAAGTGCATCTGCTTGGAGAGTTACTGAGTACATCAAATGCTGCATGCAAACTATCTTTACTGTGTGGATGTCTGAGTACCAGAAGGCATGCGCTCTGGACAGCAGATATTACAGCCTATTTACTACAGCCTTTTCCAGGTTTCTGAGGAATGTCTGTTTTGGCAATAGAGAAGACTACTACTCTACTGGACCCTTGTACAGTACTACTTTTCCTTGACAACAAAATTTGAAATGTGACCCCAGCAGGTTTACTTTCAGGTTCTTGCCTAACTTGCCTTGCTAGGAAGCCTTTGCTGATCACTCTCCCAACTATGAAGCTCTCCAGAGACAAAACTTTGAGTAGAAATTGATAGACCTGATCTGTGACAGTAAACCTCTAGCTGGATACTCAGCCCGGCCATCATTCTTCTCTATGGAGTCTTGCAGCTGCAGGCACAGAAGCGTTGAGCAGGAGAGACCTGTGGTGCAACACTGGCTTGCACAGTCCCAGGTTATTAGGATGTCTGTCTTTCTGTGAATTTCTCTTATCCTGAGAATTGTTAAGAAGAATGATGCTTCTTTACCTGTAAAAGTCAAGCTCTTCAAGGAATCTTCCTGATTCCTTTCCTGCTTGTTTTGTGGAAATCTAATTTCTTCTCACTTTAGGATCTGAAATGTGCTATCTCTGGGAGAAATAATACAGGCCTCATGGGAGCTTGAACTTTGGCTTTAATACTTGTCTCAGCAGCTGTGCTATGAGGGGGTTCATTCAGACAGTACCTGCTGTTTCTGAGCTTTTCTGAAATTGAGCCTGTCTCCTGTTGCCTGACCTTGTCCGTGGCTGGCTATCGTTACCTATGGGAGAACGGATTCTTTGGGAGAATGTCTGTTCACATATAACCTCGTATGTTTAGGCATGCAAGAATGGGCAGCAGGACAGAGCTCCTATGATAACCCTGCTGCCATACCTGCCAGAATTGTGTCTTTATTGTTATTTAAAAAATGCCTTGAAATGTCTGTTTGGAAAAGGGGCAGGCTGCAGCTTGCTTTGTCTAGGCAAAGAGGTGCTTTGGAGTACACCACGCTTCTCTGGGCAGGAGCAAGTGCATTATTGTGGATTGTCTGCGATAGTGTGCATGCTTCTAGCTTGAGAAGCCTAGGGAAGTTTCAGTGCCTTTCTTTGCTTGCAAGAACACTTCAAAATGGGGTAAATTCACTCCTTGCTGTTTGAGCAACAGAGGTGGTGTATTGCCAGTGCGCATGAAGCTTTGTGCTGAGACTCACATTCCTGTAGGGAAATAAGGGATGTCCATTTTTTAAACATCTGAAACATTGAATGTACAATGTGCGTGTGTGTGTGTGTTAACTTTGGCTACAGTGATCTCCTAGAGCTTGCTATAGACAATTGCTGTCGTCCATACAGTCATCTTTGTAAATTCTCTTCTGGCTTAAGGGTGCTAACAAAATGCTTCTGTCTGCTGTAGGATCGCAGAAACACTGGGGTATCCTCAGTTTAATGATTAGTGGCACAAGGTTGCTCAAGATAGAAAGTCATAAAAATCTTATGTTCCATTTTTATCTGCCAGTAAATGAGTCTGTTGGATTTTTTGTTGTTGTTTGTTTGTTTGTTTGTTTTTAAGCCATGGAAGGATGATTAGAAGCATCATCCTGGCTGCTGCTTGACAAAATTTTGTTTGCAGTCTGACAGATTCCAGTTCATTCCGAGTCAGCACTGAGCTTCAATTTAAGGCATTATGAGGAAATTTTCTAAGACTTGTGTATGAGTCACCTTGCAGGCAAGAGTTCTTTGTCTGTTTGTCCAACGCCACATATGTGCTAGTCTGTCCTGTGGAAAGCAACCAGCAGTGTCACAGTGGTGGAGTAGCTTAAGTTCAGTGCATATGAGAACTCCTTTGGTGATCCCCCACTGTTCCCAGAGGCAGATGTTGTCACCTTAGACTGAGCTTACATGTGAATAACTCAAAACTCAGGATCTGTGTTTTTCTCCAAAGAAGCTCTGGCTAAAAAGGAGCTTTTTAGAGAAAGAGCTGGGATCCTCAAGAGCAAGGAGTGGATGTGAGGCAGCAGCATGTCCTTACAGCAATAAAGGCCAACAGTATGCTTTGCTGGATTATCAGGAGTACAGCCATCAGACTGAGGGATTTGGTTCTTCCCCTCTATTGACCTATTGTGAGACTGCATCTGAAGTACTGCTGTTCTGTCCTGGGCTCCCTAGTGCAAGAAGGGAGTGGATGTAGCAGGTGTAAGCCCATTAAGGGGCAGTGGAGGTAGATGGGGGCTGAAGCACATGACCTGTGAGGAGAAGCTGAGAGAGCAGGGCTTGTTCACATCAGAAGCTGTGGGGAGCGGAGACCTTAATGCTGTTCATCCACCTAAATGGGAGGTTAAGAAGACGGAGGTAGACTGCCCTCCAAGGCACGTGGTGATAGGATGAGAACCAACAGATGCAAGCTGCAGCATGAGAAATTCCAATTAGCTAGGAGGAACAAATTTTTCACTGTGAATGTGCCAGATATTGGAACAGGGGCTCAGACAGGTTGTGAAAGCTCCTTTCTTGGAGGTATTCAAAACTTGACTGGACAAACCCTAGCAAGCTGATCCAAATTGGCCCTGCTGGGGCATGGGGAAAGAAGCCTCCAAAGCTTCCTTCCAACCTAAATCATGTTATCTTGCTGTATTTTAGAATCAAGAGCTGCTTGCAATATAGGCAGGATCTTTTTAACAATGGAAACAGTTGCACTGTTGTAGTTAAATACTAATAGGCAGTATGTCGGCTTTCTGCCTTGGCAGACAAGGTGGAACAAGATCAACCTGCTTGTTTCTGGAAGCCTTTTGTATGTGGGACTACTGTTGATTTTAGCAGTTGGTATTCTCAGTATAGACTGCAGCATCAAGACGGTTTAGCAGAGAATTTATAGCCAATCAGTGGCTTTGCCTGCCCCACAATAAGGTTTTGTCTCAATCACAATTGCTTTCCTCGGTTGAGAGTCCTGTTTCAAATGCCTGATGTTCCCTAAATATCACGTCAAGTCAAGTCACTCTACAGAACACTGTGCCTTGGAGAAGCAAACACCAGCAGTTGCCAAAGCCACCAGTATTAGGTTGCCCTCCTATGCATGAGACCATCTTGCATGCCATATTCCTCGCCATAGGATAAACAAAGTTCCATGCTGTGTGCGCATCTGGTGCTTTGCAAGGGTAGTTCATGGAACAATTGGACCTACTCTGGAGCAGCAAGACATGACCAAGTGGATGTGAAATATCATCTGGGCAGCAGCTTGTGAAAGAAAGCTCTCTGGTCACATTGCTTTCCATGCTGCTTGACAGAGTGATTAATCCACATTTGCTGATCAACAGATCAGGCAGTCCTTTCTTCTCAGTATCCTACAGAAGAAGGAGCTTTCCAAAGAGAAAGAGCAGAAGAGCAGGGAAATGAAGCCCTGTGACATGAACATCAGTGATTTGGCATCCTGGCTTTTCTGACATGAGTACGTAGATTTACTGACTGGAGGGTGTCAAAGTGTTTCTCCTAGGTCAGGGCAAGAAAGCCAAATGGAAATGAAACCCTGGATGGAGTTAGGAACTTTCCTGGTGCTGAGTTTTGGGCCACCTGTTGTGCATTTGGCACTACTGAATTTAGAATGAGGAATACTGCCTCCCTCTGCTCCCCGGCATCATTTTTTTTCCTGAGATTGCCTGCGAAGTGGCCAGTTCATTCCTCATTCTTTGACTAACCCTGCTTTTCTGTAGTTGCATGCAGTGGAGATATAATACTAACACCTTCCATGCCTTTCCAGGGTCACAATGCACCGGCCTGTTTAGCACCACTGTGCTGGGAGGCTCCTCCAGTGCCCCCAACCTCCAGGACTACGCACGCAGCCATGGCAAAAAGTTTGCCAGCAGCCTGACATACAAAGACGGTATGTGTGTTCCCCGTGCAGCAGATGGTTAATGTGTGGACTTTGGTGTCTCAGGATGCTACTGAAGCAAAGACTTAGACTGCTAAGAAGAATGACAGTTAAATGTGTTTATTCGCCGCATCTACAGTAATGCATTTTATCATATCCCAAGAAATTGTGATCCTTGCTAGAACAAGACAGGGGTTGACACTGTGCGAGAAGTTTTATGCTGATGTATGGTATTGCTGGGGTCTGATTTTGGTCTGACATTTTAATGCTATTTGCTGTTGTGGAGGAGGATTTATTGGTGTAGATATTAAATAGGTTTGTCCTGGTATGGAAATCCAGCACATCGCATCATCTTGCTTACCTTGTTGATCTTACTGATGCTAAACGAAGCTTTTGTGGAGACAGTAATCCTCACCCTATGGAAGATGGAGCCATCCCAAAGGCAGAATGATATGCTTGGGGGTGGATAACATGAGTACTAGAGTAAGGCTGGGCACACAGAAGAGTCCAAGGTAGCTGTCAGAAAGCAAGTGTAATATGCCTGAAATGCTTGAGGTAAGTGGGGTACTTGAATGAAATACTGCAGAAGGACCAGAAAGTCTAGGTATCGTGCAGTTCTGCAGTTATGCCTTCAAGTTCAGCAAGACAATCTGGTAAAATGTATTTGGGTCATTAGTATAAATGTTGCCTGATGCACGTGGGTGAAGGGGTGTTGCCTGCTGCGGATTGATCTGCAGTTAGTACTAGTGCATTATGCATTGAGAAGCAGAGGGCGTGTTGCTACTTTCAAGGAAATTGGAGCACAGGGAAAGACTGAGGTATCCTGGAGGAATTGGAGGGGTATAATGCACGAACACACGTGTCCATTGTGATCCCCATAAGAAAGGCACTCAGACTCTGTAAGTACTGATTAACATACCATTTGTTGGAATGCTGAGGTGAGCAGCATTGAACAAACCTCTCCGTGGATAGGATCTGCACAGCATGCTGTGCCCTAGTTGGAAATCTACCTAATGTTGCAGAACTGGGGCTTCCCAGCATCTGAATGGATGCAAGATTATCTATCCTCTTCTTTTCCTTTTTTTGTTAGTCCTAACAAATGGTATTTTAATCAATACTTTACAGAGTCTGAGTGCCTTTCTTACTGGGATCATAATGAAAACTAGCACTCAGGGATTACAAGGTGGGGAGATGATTAAGGCTGTAATTGGAGTCTTTGTGGAAAACAGGAGGTTGGTTGGTTTGGATTTTTGTCCAGTTTTGAGGCAAGGAAAATGGCCTAGCAAATCAGGGTGGAAAGATGCTATCTAATTCTGACACCTATTGGAACCTCATGAATGCCGTTGCATTGAGACCTTTATGTATACTGGCTTTCTGTGCTGCTTTTCACTGTGTAAGAGAAAACTGTGTTGCTTCTCACCTCTTCAGGAAGCTCCTTAGCACACAACAGGCTGTGAGTGGTAGAGACAGGGAGCGTGAACTGGGAAGATTTTAAACCCTGCTGTACCAGTCTGAGCTGCTCAAGGCAGCAAGTGCTGGCTACTCAGAGGTCCCAGAGTAAGCTTATGGTGTTTGGCACAAGACAGGAGTGTGAATACCAGGAGAGCTGCTGAAAAGGCCAGCAAGGGCTCTGACTGCTTTTCTTCCATAACTCTGCAAGCAGCATGAATACAAGGCAGCACTAATTCTTAGGGAAAAGCATCAAAGACTGCTTGCTCTGCACCCAGCTGGGAACAGAACAGAACTGATTCTGTTCGGTCCTGGTGCTGTGCTGCCTTTCTCTAGGCTGTGTAGTAGGAGTGTGCCTGCAACTGGCTATTTGCATTCAAGATCCAGAGTCTTGCTGCATTAGCCTAAATTCAGTGACAAGGTCTCTGCGTGCTGAGACGCAGTTGTACCCTCAAGTACTTAAAAGACAGACTTATTTAACTAGTGTATGACTAGCACAGCCCAGAATTATTCATCTTGATGTTACACTTCTTTTTTCATGTTTCTTAGTGTGCTTTGGCACCCTGTGCTACCAGCACCTTGCTGCAATAAGAGCACTTGTGAGGAAGAAGCAGGGGGCTTGGAAAAACAAGTAGGAGGCAGAAGGGCGTTTAGCTTCTGGGGAAGGTAGTTTGGAATGTGAAATAAGCCCTTGATCTGCATGTTCCTGCTTAAATGAGCACCAATGAAATGCTGAACAATGGCATTTAAACCAACTGTCACTAGAGCTGAGTGACACAGCAGCTACAGCAGACTCTTGGAGTACATTTGTATCAAGGCCTTTTTCATAGTCATCAGGTGAATAATGTTCACAAACCTTTGGATTCTGGAGCACATCTTTGCATGAACTCTTTGATATTTTTTCATGGCTGTGATGCTTCAAGGTATGGTGCATGGCTTATAGCACTTCATCAAAGGCTTGCTCAAGTGAAGTTAAAATGGCCCTTATTTCTGAGGTCTTTTTTGCTTGGGGCTGGAAGAGGGCTAAGGAACACTTCAGTGGAAAGTTGTGTCCCAACCTCAGGTTGAGGGAAGGTCCACTGATGGTTGTGATTTGAAGTTGGCCTGTCTGAAGCCAGGGATCCAGTGAGCTATGTTGCAGTACCATTTAAATTGATGTGCTGTAAAGGCAAGGGGGAGATGTGGGATGGAATGGAGATGGTTACCAGCTGGCTGACTGCAGCTCCAGGACTTGGACGCTTCTAAGGGATTGCATGTGTAGGGAAGATTGTCATGCTCTATTTGTTGAGTTTAAAGAAAGAAAAACAATTTTTAGGGCTGTTACACTGGCGATGGAAATTGCAACAAGTTTGAGAGTTGGTTTAAATTAAATTTAAATATTATTTGGCCAAGTCAATGAATGCAGCTAGAGAAGCACAATGGGGGTGTGGAGCATAAATTGATATGTGTATCTCCTAACCTTGGTGTAGAGGGATAGGTGTACAGACCCTATTGACTAGGTAGAATGGACACATGAAACATGAAAGAGAAATGAAAACATTTTCTGATAGCAGCAAAAGGTATGATTCCCTGGGGTCTCACATCAAATCCTATATAGAGATGGTCTGATCTAGGCCATTCTTTCCCATGATAGCTGAGGAATTTCCAGAGTGGGAATAAACTGAAGTTTTCAGCCTTTTACTTTTGTGCATATGGAGACTAATCCATGTCTTCTAAAGCTCATGTCTTTGCACCCCATTAGATGCACAGTATCTGTCCTTGCACTGTCTTTCCAATGTGTGATTTCTGTGGGAGAGCTTGGCCTGGCCTGGGACATGGCCAGGAGAAGCCTGAGGACCACTCTGACAAGTGTATCCCAAAACCTCTTCTGTACTGAAATGCTTTGAGCAACTGAACTGTCTTCATGGGTCTTCTGTTGGTTCCCTAATTAGTTAGTTGATTTAGCTTTAAACTTAAAAATAGCTCTGTTTAGCTTGCATTTAGAGGATGCTTTGAGCTGCACTTACCTATCCCAGGACTCTTCAGTTCCTCTGCAGAACGGTTGTCATTTTTCTTGGACAGAGGTGAATCCTGAGAACCATCCTCCTGTGGTGCTGCTGCTTGCTTGGCCATGTGCTCCTGTGGCTGTGAGCATGGCCTAACTGCATCTTGCACTGGACTGAGCCTGGGTTGCTCTCAGGATGGCTGGAAGTGTGGTGGAAAGATATGAGATGCTGTCTGTGACTGAGAGAGTGTGGCTGAGGTTTTTGTAGTGTCAGGAGAGACCCTGGCAAGGCAGTGTAAGGGAAGTGGGGAGCTGGCAGAGTGCGAGGAAGCCAAGAGGTTCAGTCAGACCTGCAGGTAGAAAGGGCCCAGGGTGCTACAGCAGTGCCAACGGGAGCATGTGTTATGGGGGTCAAGAAGGTGAACCTGAAAGGGTAGTTGCAAGCATATGAAGGTCGGGGGATCCTTAGAAGCAGGCTGTTAACTGAGATGATCTGTTTTTATTTCCTCAGAGCTCTTGTCTATGCCAGCCGTAAAACGATTTTCTGTGTCGTTTGCAAAGCATCCGACTAATGGTACGTTTGCTTCCTTGATTTGACGTTCCCTCACATTTCTAACCCCCTGCTCACATTCAGTTCTATCTGCACATATTCTCCTCTCAGCCTTCTTGTGGTTTTTTTGTGTCTTGTGTATCTGGTGTCCAAACATGCTTCACCTTCCCCCATTGTTTTGTTGTGACTAACTTGTTCATTCATCCTCTGTTACTGCTCAGTGGTTCCTCTGCTGTCCCCCAAGGCATTTGTGTCCCAGGTGAAAAAGCAAGAGCAGTGGCTCTGTGAATGGACTCCTAAAGCAGTCTTTAATTCCACTGCTGATGTTAAGGCCTTCTTTCATGCTCCCTTCTCAGGGGATGGTGGTCGGGGGGAGATATACCATTGGATTTGGTGGGGGCGGATATCCGCTTCATATTCTATAAGAGCATCAGCAGCTTAGGTCATCAGTTTCTACAATGCAGATTTGCAGGACCAAAACAAGTATAGCCTGAGGCTACGTGTGTGTCACCTGGAAGAGCACAGTCTATGGTGGGGGAGAAGCAGGTGCTAACAGCATTCCCTCTGCGCATGATATTCCTCAGCACAGTTGTCTTAGGAGTACTGGTAACCTCATGGCTTCCTATTTGCAAACTTGTCTGTTAGGGTGGTCCCTTGGCTACTCCGAGTATGGTGGTGTTGGTAGGAGTAGGCTCACCTTTCCTGCAGACGTTATCCTGGGAATGGTGTCTGTCCAGAACTTTCACTCACCTGCTGTTGGCGGACAATACTGGCTTGGGCCTGCCGCCTTCCTGAGATATGAGGGGATCGGCACCATGCCACCCAGGGTGATGTGACCTGCTTCTTCGCTCCTGTCATGCTGGTATCTCTGAAGAGGCTTGGTAAAGAAGGGTGTCTGACAGTGCTTCTGTTGACTTCTCTGCTTCATATTGCTACTAACCTAACACCTGAACTGTGAGTCCTTTGAGGTTAAAGACCATTAGCTCTGTGGTAGCAGATGCCTTGAACTAGTGTTTATTATTCAAGTCTTGCACAGAAACTTTTGAAAAGGTTTGTTTCACAGCACCACTCCTACCTCGTGGCTCCTGCTGTTGAGAAAGTTAGAACCAAAGCAGATCACTGAAGGATATCAGGTTAAATATTTCTGTCTTACGTGATCAAGGTAGCTTCTGCAATCTTGTTGCTTAGTAAATATGAAGAAATTGTGCTCTACATCATCTGGAAGATGAAAGAAGTTCAGAAGACTTATGAAGACCAAAGTTTTGGGAAAGGTGAAAGGGGAAAGGGCAGCTAAGTGTGGCTTTATTGTTTCAGACATCTGGAGGGAACCTATTTTCTGTGTTTGCTTGTTTTCTTTTTTTCCCCAGAGTGGCCAACTGCTCAATTTGTTTGTATGTCTGGATACCATCTGAGCTCCTGTGGTGTGTATGTCAGCAGGACGTGTCATTCTATCTTGCCAGCAAAACTTGGACCAAGCACCAGTCTTTCCTAAGCCACACTGTAAAGCAACTGTCCCCACCCCAAATACAATGAAATGAAACTGGGCATCAGGTTTTTCCCAAGAACCCAATGAATATTTCTAATGGCAAAGTGCTCCTTAATCAAGAAAACAAAGACAGAAGTCCAGCAGGTGTAAGCTTGAAGTTAGGGATATTTGGTCTAGGCTTGGCACTGGTTTTATCAGGAAGGATGTTTAGCCACATGAACCACTTGCCTGAGGATGCAAAAGCTATTCACAGCTCTCAATCTGGATTTTGTTTCTGAAGAGCTGCCTCTATGTGGTGAAATGGGATGGGTGAACCAGAGCAGAGGCAAAGCACTGGTCTCGTGAATCTTGGGAGTGTGACATGCGTCCTGAGACTGTATATGTGGAGAAGACATGCCTGTATGCTAGTATCTTGTCTGCCATGCAAGGATGTCATAGAAGATTGCACAGGGCTGTTTTGAGAGTAGAGAAGGGAGGTCAGCACTTCTGTGCCCCCTCCGTTCTTCCGCACTCTAAGCACTATGCTCTCAGTCAAACCCTGCTGTCCCCCAGCATCCCTTTCACAGCCTCCGGATGTTTGATGCCAGGTCATTTGCTCTCTTCCATGTGCTGAGGTGGCTGGCTGCGTTTGGATGCAGGACTCGAACACTCTGTTGGCACTCTGGAGTTCTTGTTTCAGCTGGGGGAGGGCGAGTGTGGGCCTGACCTTCTTATCTAGCCAAACCTGAACTGTATTGGACTTGGAATGTGTCCTAAAATTTATTTGCTTGTTAGACTTGCACTTACAAAGATGAAACCTCGTTGCTCAGGGACTGTCCCTGCGCTGCAGCTGTGTTTGGCAAAGGCTGGGCTGGGTGGGAGGCTGGCCTGCTGCAGTGTGACTGGGGATATGTAGATCTAAGAGTATTCCTGACCTGCTTGCTGTGGGAGGGATTGGGCTTCAGTGTGTGGTGTGGGTCTTTCCCACCCAGTGGCCCTGGTGCTGGCAGCTCCATCCCCACATCTCCACAATGTCTCTATCCCCAGCTGCACCTGCCCCTCTCCTCTCACTCTCTATGGCCCCCTTTCCTCCAGATGCGTTTGAGCACCACCGTGTTGCCCAGTTGCTGCGCCGTTTTTCCTCTGACTGTGCCACGAGCCGGAACATCTCCCTGGATGCCACTCTAGCCCATCACCTCCAGCAGTGCTCCTACCACCTGCGCCTCTTCAGGAGCTGGCTGATCTCAGGGCAGGATGACTTGGAGTGTCTTTACGGTACTGCACGCTGCAGCTGCCTTGGTCCTGTGCTCTTGTAGCTGAGCAGGGACCACTGTCTGCTTGAGAATGCAAAGTATGCTTTGCTTCTAAAAAGGAAAGCATTTTCCTCACCGCATCCCTTAAATCTCTGGGCTGCTGCTGCAGCAAGCTGTGTGGGCTGTTGCAACCGGCAGTTTTGGAGCCTTAGGCAGTAGCCTTTCCACATGGAGCCGGTGTTCTTCGTGTGGCTGTAACTGTGCTCTTTCCATCTTTGGCAATTTTTTGTTGCCTCCTTCCTTTATCCAGGGTAAGCCCTTAAGCTTCCTTCAGGTTAGATGCTGAGTTCCTACTGGTGTGATGCCCTGCTGATATGATACCTCTGTGCAGGTCTCAGTGGGGTGCTGCAAGGTGTCCCATTATTAACAGAGGAACCAAAGTGAATAGTAAGAATATGGGAAGAAAGAAGATGAATGAGGCACTGCAGCTGGTCACATGCAGAGTGCACTTGCTGTGGAAGTTTTGGGGAAGTGAGTGCTTGTGGGATTGTGTTGTTTCTAGAGAGACCAAGTTAAGATAGGGTAGAAACTGAGCTTCTGTGTGGCTGCATTGCATGGCATCTGTTCTGCCTGTTAGGACCTTTGCAGCGTGTCATGTCTGGTGCGAAGAGGTAGGCAATTTCAGTATTGAATCTAGATGTTATAAATCAAAGCTTGCTACTGTTTCTCTGGTATTTGTCAGCCTCTGGCATAGATGGGAAGTCTGATGCATTGAGGTCTCAGTGCTTCTAAGACAAGTAGAAAGATTCCTCTCTGAGAGGGGTAGCTGGCTAGGGCTGGCTGTTAGTGTTTACCTTGCACCATAAAACCTGCTTGGTGCATGTGGCTTGCTGAGCTGTGTGCTGTGATGCATGGACCTCCTTTTTCATTCAGACCCACAGGTGGAAGGGGCAGAGACAGTATAGCTGTTCATGTAGTGAAGCAACAGGATCAAGCATTTTGAGAGCCTGGAAAGAGAATTTTTCTTACACAATCTGTTTTTTCTTGATATGGCCTTTCTGTCAAATAGGCAATTTGGAGACGGCAGTTACTTTTCATATATAATTAGGACAATCCTTGGTCTCCTAGCAACAAATACTAAAGAGGAGCAAAATTGCTTCAAGGGAAGAGATGCTGGAACAGAGCAGACTGCTCCAAAGCCAAAGCTGAGCTTCCCCTGCTGCAGATCTCAGCCATCTACTGGGAGCTCCAGTAGGGAGAGGAAATGAACTCAGTGCTTTGGGCAGCAATACACCAAATATTGCAGCACGGTGCTGGGTTGTGCAGCCTGCCCTAATGCAGACAAACATATGAATTACGTACCTCAGCATGGCAGCCTTCCTGTGTGGAAATCAGATCTCTGCAATCAGTGAGTTCTTTCTTGCTATTTTCTCAGTCTGTCATCAAGCCCACAGTTAATTAGCGTGTTTGGGATTCCTGCTGGGTTCTTCTCAGAGGGGACATTTCTGCGGTCTCTGTAGCTGACAGCCCAACTTCCCCCTCTTGTGAAAACTACATACTCCTCTCTTTCTTGGCTTTCAGCCGTACTTCTATCCACACAAAGAAAACATGAATTAAAAGACATAATCAGGGAGTTAAAAGTGTGCAGTTGGCATCCATAGTTGGAAAGATCAACAGTGGAGCCCTGAAAGCAATCTGTCTGGGAACCTGTGCTTATCTGTCTGTTCATAGCTGGGAAAAAGAGTGCGAAGTAAGTTCATGTTGGTAATGAATTACAGTGGTACTGAACCCAAAGGTCAGCTGTGAAGAAACAGAGAATGACCCTGTGATAATGAGTGGGCAGTAAACCAGCATGTGATGTTCAGTGTAAATAAATTTAAATGACAAGGGGAAACAGCCCCAGATTCCTATATAAAATGGTGGGCTCTGATCTGACCATCACCACTTGGGACAACGTGGAAAAGGTAGAAGTTTGCGGTCTAGAAAAGATGTGTGTGATAGTGGTTGGAGCGGCCTGGAGAGGGGTGGTGGGGATCTGCAGTTCAGTGTTTGTTCCAGTACAGGAGCTAGGGGCTTTCTAGTGGAGTGCGTAGAGGCAGCTTCCAACAGAAGTGATTTTTTTTTTCCACACAGAGTGAAACTCCTCGCCATGGTACATGGGAGTGTTAGGAGCTTAACTGAGTTCAAGGGGAGACTGGAGAATATGGAAGAGACACATCAGGTTCAGAGCAGTTCTGAGCCACAGATCACTGGAGTTTGGGGCACTGCTTGGGGGAAGAGTCACTACATGCTGTCTAGTCTCGTACCCATTCATTCATAGCCGCTTCTGGCACTGTTGGCAAAGAGGTGCTGGACTGGGACAGACCTTTGGCCTGACTGTACAGGCTTAAATTTAGAAAGGCTGCTTAGCAAAAGTCTGAGTTCATGTACATATCATGTATGCATATATAAATACATACGAATATATGTGTGGCATATTGGAATTCTCCCAACAAAATAAGGCTGACCAAGCGTGTTGGAGAGGAACTTGCTGAGTGTGCTTTCTCCCGTGGCCTTCAGAATCTGTGCTGAGACTGGGCAAGTGCTTCTTTACTCCAGAAGAGCTGGCATACAGACCTTTGGCGTACAGACCTTTTGGGGGTATGCCAGGTGCCGTTGGTCTGCCTGTTGCTTTCAGGATCTCCATTAGAAAGGAACAGGCACTCCAATGTAGAGTTCACAACTGGAGAGCTGGGTAGTAACCCGGCAACTTCTGCTAATCAAATTGTAGTAAAGTTCAGAACTCTCAGGCAAAAATATAATACACAGAAAGGTTTGCTTTGCACCAGAAGGACTTCTCACCTGAGTCTTCCTTGGCCTCTGTCTGTCTGTTGGCTGATAGCAGGTTGGCTGCTTTCTAGTTGCCGGCTTGCTGCAGCAGCAAGTATGTTCTCTCTTTTAATGAGCCCACCCTGCTAGTAGAGAAGCTTGCTGTATTTGGGACTTCAGCTCAATCTTAGTAAAGCTGAGGAACATGCCATTTGGACTGCTCAAAGAATGCTCCTTGTCATGCCCGCTAGCCAGGAAGTCTACCGGCTCCCAGGTGATCTGCTGAACTACCAGTTCCGAGGGATAATCACACCAACACTGATTTCATTCCGAGGGGTGCATATGTTCCATATAAACTCAACTTTCCCAACCCATATTACACAGTAAGCTTTCTTCTTGTCTCTCTGGGTCATACATAGAATTTAGGAAACCTTACGTTACCTTGATTCAAATTAGATGCTTCCTCTTAATGAAATGGTACTGATTTCCTCTTGAGGGTTTAGACTGGGACATCTCCTGCAGTAATCAAGAAGATGCAAATGAATTCAAGGTCTTGTTTTCTCCCTTGTTCTTCCTTTTTCCCAGTGTAAAAATCTGTTTTTTTTAGTTCTGCTGCTAACACCTTTGGTTGAATTTTCTTTCAGACATCAGGGTGACTGAAAGAGATACAGCTAAATGAATGAAAGTATCCGTTATACCACAGTAAAAGAGCGGTAGGGTAACACAGCATATAAGGTTCACTCAGAGATCTGTAATGTATTTGCTTGGCATTCAAGCCATGTAACCATAAAGTAGGTATTGGCTATTTCAGAATGCATCATTGTGTAGTCCAGGTAAAAAGATGGTGCTTCTTGACTCTTTACAAGGGTTGTATCTGTGTGTTCCTACTGCCTGCTGAAGTCTCCTAGAAATCTGGGATTCTCTGGTTTAGATGGAAGATGTGAGACAGGTGCAGGTCTCCATTTGCTTTATATGGTATGGTGTGCTAGATGATCTCTGCAAAAGGGTCCTCATACCCAAATCACCTTCTTAATGCTCTTATGAAGTGCTGTGTGTCAGAACTAGGCAGCTCTGAAACAGTCTTACTCTAAGGGGAGAGTCACTGCCTCCTTGAACATCTGGAAGACTTCTTCATAAACTGTGATTACACCGAGTAGACTCTCCGACAGTGTGCAGTAAAGTGTGCACATGCCAAGAATGTGAAGCTCCGGGGAGAAGAGCTCAAACTGGAACAGTTAACTCAGCTGTAACATGGGCAGACCTTTAGCTTTGGCATCAGCATGCCTGGGTGAGTCGAAATGGGACTTGTAATTCTCTAGCTGGGTTGTACGTCTGGTGCTCTCACCTGCAGAATGGCTCTTCAGGCAGTACTGTTCTCTCTGCTGCTGTCTCAGGATGCTGCTACATTACTGATTCAAAGTGGAGAGATTCCCCCATAGCGGCTCCCCCACATCACATGCAGTCTCCTTGGACATCCAAAATAATACATACTTAAACAGACTCCTCCGCCTTGTGTATCTTAAGGTTTTTCCCATAACCAAATCTTGTTTTCTTTACTCTAACAGATGTTTTCTTCCTGTTTTACTGAACAAAAATTTTGGAGACATAACCACGCTGTACTCCTTGCCTGGACAAGATTGCAGTTGACTTTGGGATTCATTTTTAGCTACTCTGTCTGCAGACCCCCACCACATGTCTCTCCTCACTGTGGAGGAAGCAGATTGCCCTCTGCAGCCCTAAGGCAGCTAGTGTAGTCAAACCTGAATGAAATGGAAAATGAAATTTGTTCCTGTGTGGGCTGCTGTTTGACTTTGGTACAAAATGAATGGAATTTTGTACCAAATTTCTTGTGCTATTTTCCTCATCACAGACTCCTGCCCTGCAGGCCCCAGGAAAAGAGTTTCAGGAAGCAGCAGTGGTCAAGTGGTCAGGCTGGAAAGGTTCCTGTGGTTTGCACTCATGCTTTATTTTTGTTGCCCTAAGATGCCGGATCTTTGCTAAACGTGTGTGGTGCAGCAGTGATCAGAGCCTTTGCTGGGGCCTCTAGCTGCTGCTGCGACACACATAAGGATTATGGTCTGTAGTGGTAACTTGTGCTTTGGTTCTACTGTGGTAGCATGAAACTGCCATTGTTGGCCTCCCCACAGCAGCTAAGCAGGTCAAGGGAGGTGTGCAGGGAAGTGGGCTGCCATATACAAATGAGAGGAATTCCTTGCAAATAGTAGTGCTTCTCTTTGAGCAGGGGAACTTGTGCCTTTTTCTGTACTTGCTTGAGACCAGTTAAGTGACATAGTGCTGAGCAGGCATTTGGCACTTTCGGGGATATAGGTGTATCATTTCACATCAGTAGCGTTGTCAGTGTTCCATGTTTTGTTTTCGTTGGACCTTTCATTTCCTCTTCTTGTCAGAGGAGTGCCCAAGCACTCAGATCCCCGTCAGGGCCTCCAGTGTATCTTGTAACTACATTGCTTTGCCCTATGTCTTATTCAAACTTCTTCACTTTTGCTTTGGAGACCCCAATAGTTGAGCCAACTTTGGCCCCTCTTAAACCAGATTCTGTTGTGAAATGACATTAGCCTCATACTATGCTGCTCCACATCCATCACCATGTGGCTATTCGTTAAGTCTTGCCCTCACCCTTTTCCTTTAGCTCTGTATCCTAGAATGCCTATGAGAAAATAATGAACAGATATTCTTCCTTATTCAGCACTTCCCCTCTAAGGACTTCTCAGCAAGGGACAGAAGAGTATGGTATTCTTCTGGTGTCTTACATTCCTTCGTCCTAGCCAAGGATTTGTTATCCTTCATGTCTTGAATTGATGTTTGTAGGCCCCCTGTGGCATAGGTAACCTCTCTTGACTGTCTGGAGGGTTTTTTCTCCAGTAGCCGTTATGGCAGTGAATGTCTCCGCGGCACTACAAACTGATGACGATCTGGTCTGCAGCCTCCTCATATTGCATGTGGATTCACTCTAAATGCCACCTGCTGGCTCATGTTCCTTGCCTCTTGCAGAACTGGGTTAGGTGAGCAGATTGGAGCAGAGACTGTCCTGGAGGTGATTGGAACAATGACTACACTTAGCAGATAATTCAGGTGCTCTAGGTCTTCTCCTTAGGTGCCGTCAAGCTGCAGGGATCAATTTTAGCCTGCCAGTGTGCTGGGCAGCAGTCCTGACACAGTATTCTGTCAAGAGTTGTTGTACTTTTTGCATTTCAAAGTAATTTTCCTTCTCTGTAAGAATGAACACAATTCCTTCCCAGGGCCTTTTTGAGCTCCTTGGAGGGAGCTAGGGAGTCATAGAATGGGAAGCCTAAGCTTAAGCAGTTTAGAGGCCTTTGAACATAAGAGGTGCAGAGCAGGAGGAGGCCTCATTCCCATATGCCCAGAGACTCATTTGTTTCTTCCTTGCTCCTCTGACAGTTTCAGACTGGCTTGGTGCCACAAAGCATTGCCAAGAAGCTTGGATGAAGAGGAAGATGCTTTGCCATTATACTCCGCTGGCTTGAGTAGCAAAGGATTTATTGTGAATGGTTGTGATGCAGCTTAGCTCTGAGCAAGTGTCTGTTAAATGTTGAGATATATGTTTCTACTAATTCTGGGTTTGCTGGCAGTGAAGTCTTGTTAAGGAGACAAATAGTTCAAACTGTTGCCCAGCCCTTCTTTAGGAGGCAGTCTGTCAGGTGTACACCAGAGGGTCTACTCTGAGAGAGGGAGGTTCTGCCGCTCCCTGCATTTGTAGCAGCGTGCACTACCTTGCTGATGGGGAGAGGGCGGACTGTGTCCCAGGCTGGGGCATCAGTAGTAGTGGGAATCCTTTCATGGAAATTCTGTTGATTTCACTCAAAATCTGTTTAGCTTCTATAAAGTGTGGGGCACTGTGCCACGTTCTCCAACGTAACCGTATATTTTAGTGAAAGGGTCACAGGATTTGCAGCAAACACGGCTGCTTCTAGATACGTTTCCTCCTCTTCCCCCTCCTTCTGCGTGTGCCTGGATGCTTGCTTTCAGGTCTGTTATTGCATGTGATTGCCTCGTGGCGATTTTCTTGGCCTAGAAGAGGTGACCTTAGGCCTGAGTGTGCCCGTTGTTTGATTCCCAGATGGCCCAGCTCGTTCAGCCATGAGTGGTCCTGCATGGGTTTAGGTTGCTGTTTGCTCTATTCATTTTCTGATTGGGTTTCTTTCCAGGTTTTGAAGGTTGTTCCATGGTTCCCACCATTTATCCCCTGGAGACCCTGCACAACTCCCTCTCTTTGCGACAGGTCAACGAGTTCCTGACAGCTGTGTGCAGGAATTGCAGCGAATCGCATGTCCAGTCTACCGCAGGTACTGGTGAGGTGGGCTTGTCTCTGGGTAAGCCAAGGCAGAGTCAAGGCAAGGAGACCTTTTTGTCTTTTACATTATCGGGACAGATCAGCCTGACAGGACTAGCAATAAGCGCAGTCTCTGAAACCTGTTACAGGGTGTTATAGTCCAAGAGTGAGCTATGGGATCCAGTTCAGAGCCATCCTAGGCTACTTACTTGAGAGACAAGTAATCAGTCAGGTCTGTCTGTGGCTGATAAGTATGGTGACATGGATACAAACTCCAGCTTGGGAAATCTTAGCCTCAAATTCCCAGGAGCTGAGGGACAGGCATGGCTCTGAATTTGCACTGTTCTTGAGCTCTTCCTGGAGTGCCTGCTCGTGGCTGCTGGGCTATGAGCTATTCCTTTATGTCTGTCTGAATATTACTGTTCTGTGTATTTTTTTTTCTTGAAGCTTTGTTTGATTCAATGATTGGCAGCCAGATACCAGGAGACCCCTTTATGTCCCAGCGAATCCTGTCATCATCCTCTTTGCCATTGCGCCAGCGTTCGGATAAGCCCCCTTGGTGTGAGTGTGCTCTCTTCTTAATCAGGGGTGAATGTGATGGTGAGGGAGGGAAGTAAAGGGTGCCAAATGATGGAAGCCAAGTATTGGTGCTCAGGGTTTCTATGCTCTGCCCTTGAAGGAACAGAAACAGAAAGGGGAAATAGGTAAAAGGGAAAGTAGTTATATGCCCTGTGAAAAATCTTCCAAAGATGCAGAAATGGACTCGCTGTAGTATTGTATATCATGGGGACATCTACTGTTGGATGGATGCTGTCTCTCCAGACATCCTCTGCTTTGTGCACTAGGACATAGAGGGCTTGAATGCACTTCATTTTCATCTCAAGTTTTGCGATTCTCCATGACACGTGGCCAGTTCAGTGTTGGCATGTGGAAATGCCTTCCTTTCCTAAACAGCTGCGTACATGCCTTACCCAGAGCTCCATACAGGACACCCAATCATTCAGTTCTTCACTTATGGGCTTTTCTGCAGCTCCTGGGCCTCACTTGTCACAGTCTCTGCAGAGCTGGTGACTGTTTGTTAGTGCCCTTTGCAGATCTGACTGGCACTCGAAGGGAAAAGGGTTAGCCAACAGTTGCACAGCAAATGCCTTAATAACACAAGTCAAGGTTGCCACTGAAAGAGCAGTCCTACCCTTCTCCTGGCTCTACACTCCTTGTGCCAGGAGTAGTGTGTGTTTGTGTGGGCAGCAAGGTCAGGGAACTGATCCGACTGAAAACAGTTGTTTCATCTTCCCCCCTTTATTGGATTAGATATAATCTAGATCTGTTCTCTAGTTTTGCTCATTGTACAATGTAAGGCAAGAATAAGCATTAGTGGAGAAGCAATATTTCTTCTTCCAGTGGTGACTCTAGCTCAACGTTCAGGGATTGTGTGTGTCAGGAACCAAGAGGAACAAAGTTGAAGCTGAGAGTGTTCCGTAATAATGAGGGAATGAAAGAAACTGCTTTTCAGCTCAAAGCCCATCATCATGATTCACATCTTGCTCTATAATGACAACAGAATGCACTCTTGGCTATATGCCAATATAGCACTGTATGACAAGGTGTAAGTGTGGTGTTTGTGCTTGGGTTTTCATCAGCTGAGCTGCCAGAAACACACCTAAGAGCAGCTGCAAGCCCCTGCCAGGTTGCATGGCATGTAGACAACCCTCATCCGTTGGCTGTAGAACTGTGGGACTGCAACAGCTTGGGTCCACCCAGGCTTTGGGCTGGGGAAATATCAGCTAAATGTTTAAGATTTTTCTTCCTCTTTGCAGACAGCAGCGGCCCCTCCAGTACTGTCTCCAGTGCAGGCCCATCCTCCCCAACCTCTGTGGACAATTGTGCTCGTTTCAGCTTCACCGAGAAACTTTCCATCAGTCCCCCAAAAAGTGAGGAGCAGCTGACTAGCCAGTCCCCTGAGCAAGGAGAGAGACAGCCGCCAGGCAGAGGGCTTGACGTGGAGGTGGGGATGTCTGGGTTGTCAGTGGCAGAGCCAAGTGCCCCAGAGACCCTGACCTGGAATAAGGGCCCAGAGCCAGGCAGGGTCCTGGAGCTGTGCAAGAAGGAGCTGGCAGAAGAGGATTCTAACCCAGAAGAGAAGAGCATGGTGGAGCTGGATGAAGAAGAATCAGCTGAAGAAATGCTAGAGCCAAGTAACACAGGGAACCCCAAGTGTGGTGCAGGGTCTGATATAAGGCTGGCTGGGGAGAGAGTGAAGCCAGGTGACGGATATACAGGGGGAATGACTGGCCTGGATCAGTCAGGGCTGTCCAAGGAGATCTTGGTGCCCTGTGAAGAGGAGCTGCTGGGAGAGGTGTTGGACCCAGAGCATATGGGCAAGGAGCTGCTGGGGGACAGTGCTCTGTCAGGCCAGCTTCTGTGTGGTGACCTGTGCCAGGTGCAGCCACTGTCTCCTGAGAAAAGCGTGGAGGAGCTGCAGCCGCTTTGTCAGGAGGATCAGCAGATTTAGCGGCTCACTGGACAGCACACTGCAAGCGCTTCTAGCCTGGAGGCAGCCCAGCTTCCTGCACAGCACTTCATGCAGCTGGCTGTTCACAGCACAAGCCATGTCCCAAGACCACAGGAGTCTGGGGTGTGGAAGAGTCTGCTCCGCTCCTCCACAAGCCAGCTCTTTGCCATTTGTCAAGAGACAATGCCCCATCTGCCTTGAACAACAAATGCAGTCTTGGTACTGGCATGGTACCTCCATGGAGCAGGGACATGGAGCAGCATTAGTGTCCCAAGGGCTGTATGCTCACTGGGACAGCGGAGTTAGAGGGTTGGTATAGCCAAGGCTTTTGGGGTGATAAGTCCAAAGGGGACAGATGCTTCCTTGAGACTTTTTGGCCCATAGCCTTCAAAGAAAGGCATTCTGGGCCCAAAGTAATCAGATCCATCACAACCACCAACCTCCTCTCTGTTCCTTCCTTCTTCCTCTCTCAATTCCCACCACTGGCCACCAAAACCAGGTCCAGAGAGTCCATGGCAGGAAGACTAGGAGAAGCAGAAAGCATTCTGAATGAGTGTGGGAAAGAGAGTAATGAGGGCATTTGGTTCAAGACTGCCGCTTGCAAGAAAATGTCTCTTTGGTGTGGACTTGAATGTTTTCCTGCTGGGCTGGGGCAGGCAGGCAGGCGCCTGGGTATCCAGCCTGAGAGAGGTGGGCAGGGAGGGCACACACGGGTTTTTTTTCTAGTCCCCAAGGGTCAGGCAGGGTACAGCTCTGAAGTCTTGGTGACAGAAACTAAAAGAAACTGCTATTTGAACAAATCAGGATTAGTAGAAACCAGTAAGGAGAAATCTTTATTATATATGAAATGAAAAGTATTTAATACATATTTATGTAAATGACTTGTGAGCACAAGCCTGAGGGCAAGATTGACACGGGTGTCCCAGCCACATCCTGAGTGCAGGCCAGGGCTGTGCCTCCTGCGTCTCCTGTATTTATGAACAAGTCTGTGTGTTTGTCTGTAGCTAGGATCTGTGTTTTTGTGAAGCTGTGCCCAAAGATCTCCACGCTGTGTTGTGATGATGTGTCTTCACAGTAAATCTATGCTGTGGGTCCCATGTCTCTCTCTGTCTCTGATGCTGACTTGCACAGCAGTGCATGTGTGCCAGAGCTTGCAGGTGCCTGGGACAGCAAGCCTTGCTCATTCTCCGCTGTCCTGGAAGAGGAACTGTGGCTGAAGTCACAACTGAAGTGAGTGCACAGGTGTGGGGCTTTGCTGAAGAAGGCCAGACACCTCTTTTTTCTTCCACGGATGAACTGGTGGTACCGGGGAAGAGGTCCTGGCTTCCCAGGTCCCAGGGTGGTTTGCGGTAGAAGGAAGATGCTGGGGCAGTGTGTTTGGCTCCTTTCACTTGGTCCACACCTTCTCATCAGTTCCAAGCACGTCCTGGGTACCATGTCCTCTTCCTCGTGCCTGATAATCCCTAGCTGCCAGTTTGGCTATTTAAGAAAGGTCATATTTACTTGCACTTGAAATGCAGCAGTCCTACAGCTGCCTTGAATGCAGCACTGTGCTACGAGGAAGCCTGGCCCCCCTCTTACACAGGGCTGGGCCAGCCTGCTCCCCTATGGATGTGTGCCGGAGTCTGAGAGAAGGGCCTGCCTCGTGCTGTAAGGAAGCCCTCTGGCTTTCATTGGCAACCCTGCATTAAAGACCTGAAGATCAGATACCCCAGCAGGTGTTGCCTGTTGGGCCAAGGCCGCAGGCCTGCAGCGTGCCCCTGCCCCGAGCCCTGGCTGCGGGAGGCAGAGCAGCACTAGATCCCGCTTGTGCCCCTCCGGCAATGCCTGCACCCCTGATCCCGCCATCCTGCCTGCACCCTGCCAGGGTCAGTAGTACGCGGCACCTGCCACCGCCAGCGCTGCTGTTCCAGCAGCAGGGTTCCTGCCGGACACAAGAGCTGCTTCTCCCACCAGGATTTGCATGTTTATTTCTGGGGGAGGCAGCGCCCACCTCTGCACCCACGGAGCGGAGACCGTGGCCCAGGCCTGGGCAGGGTGGTTGTGATGGACCCAGCATTGCCTGCCGCAAGCTGTCATTGCTGAGTGGGACACAGCTCCTTCAGCGGTGGCAGGAGCAGGTCATGGAGCAGGGTCTTGTGGGGTCAGGGCCTGGCTCTCAGGTGCTCACCCCCACACAGCTGGGAGCTTGTCTCTTCTAGGGCCCTGGAGCCTCCTGGTGGGATGGCTTTACTGTGTACAAATGCCCGGCAGATCTCCTGTCTGTCTGCTCCCCTTGCTTTGGAAGAAAACAGCCAGGGGATGCTCTCAGTGCCAGCTGCCCTCCTGCCATACTGCTAAGCAGTGCAGGAGACAGACTGGACTCTGGGTGCCAGGGGAGCCCGGAGAGCGCTTTGTAGTCGGGAGCCCTTTCCTGCAGAGAAAGCAGCTACTGGCTGCAGTGTCCTTGTGCTTCCACGGCTTGGCAGGGGCAGCACAAGTGCCGTGGTAGCACTGCCCAAGAGCTGCTGCTGCAGGACGTGCCACATCCTCTGAGTACAGAAGTGGCCTTTCTTGCAAGACTCTGAAGGCCATGTTCTGCAAGAAGGGACGGCTGAGTGCTGCAGTAGTTGAGTTCCTGGGTAGATTGCTGCCACTCACAAGAACCACTGTTATTTATGATATTCCCCAATCTTCAGCCCTTTTCTTCACCTGGAAATGAAAAGGGAATGATGCTTGGGAAGCAGCTCACAGCTGTGGCTCTGCAGCTCAGTGAGAGACTGGACCCAGGAGAGAGGCCTGAAGGGTTTTTGTTGTGATGAAAAATACAAACCTCCATATCCTTAAACTGAGAATATTTCTACAAATGCTAATTAGTGTCTAACTGCAGCTTCTGAATATATCTTTTGGTTGCTGGAGTCCTCTAGCCAGAAGTAATTCTGTGGAGTTTTGTTCTCCAGATGTTTGTAGGATCAGAGGGCTTCTCGATGCAAGGCAGAGTAACAGGGAGACAGCCTGGTTACTCATGGCTAGTAGTGTTCATGCTGTGGAAGCAAATGTCTTGAACTCAAAGGCAGGTATTGTCCCACAGCCAGCCAAGAAGAAACCTGGGCTGCCTGCAGTGGTGCAAGAACTAGGTTCTAGTCTATGTCTGCTCTCTCCGATAGGTAGGCCAAGGAGGGATGGTAACTTCCATTTTAAAAGAGCTGCCTAATAGCTGCCTCTGTTGAGAAGTTTGCGGTCTTTCATGATGCTCTAACACTTCCAAATGAGCACCTGCAGAGTGTGTTGCAAAATCTGAGCACTAACCGTCTGCTCTTACGCAGTGTCTTTACTATGTTTTTCTTGGTAGCAGCAGCAGTGATTAATGACAAAGCCCCTTCCAAATGGAAGGGTGGTGTAAGGAAGTGCTGTGAGTCACAAAGGAGGGGAAAAAGAAAAGGATAATTGCACAACTTCTGGATACAATGGCAGGAGCCGATATTTTTGGCTTAATCCTGCCAAAGCCAGTTCTGGCTCCTCAGATCTATGCTGATGCATAAGCTGCACTTTGGAATGCTTTTGGGCTGCGTATGTGGTGATATGCACTGCTGCTGCATGGTCCTGCGTCTCTGACTGGGTGTAGCCACAAACTTTGCCTACAGTAGCTGATATAGTTTGGATCAGGCTTGTCAAGTCCCTGGCAGATGCAGCTAAACAAAACTCTTTTCCTGAATTGTTGTTACTGTGTGCAATGGGGAAGCAGTATAGAAAGTCCAGGTCGTGTGGCAGAACAGGCAGGAAATACCAGCTGTCTATACCAAGTAGCTAGAGTACAGCAATGTTTTGGGGCTGTGGAAAGTGACAGGTCCTCTGTGAGTCAGCATGTACAAGCAAAGTCCTTGGAGCTGGAGAAACTGTCAGGTTGTACGGCATATGCAGGCTCTGGGCCTTCGGCATGGCGAGGTCCAGGCAGCCCTGACTGCTGAAACAAGACCAAACTCAATGTTGCTGCTATTGCCTTGGACATGCCTCTGGTTCATCGGTTTGCAAACAGTGAAGGAGCTGATGAAGGGAGGGCCGTGTCATTGCCTTACTGGGACCTGTCTTTTGCTCATCTGTTCTTCTGGTTTCTCAGAGCCATGCCACTTCCCTACAAATTACTAACCCTTATCTCCCCAAGTCCTGTGCAGCAAGTGATGGACACAGCTGACCAGCCAAGGACAGCTGGTTTCTGGTCCTTGGTGTGAGAGTCCCATTTCCTCCTCCTGTGGTCCAGGACTGCTGGCTCCAATGCTGCCCAGCTGATGCCTGCTCTGTTTGCTGGCCTTAGGGGAATAATAGGCCCAGGAGTCTGAAGGATTGTTGCTTGCCTCTTCTTGTTTGAATTGAGAGAAGGCCAGTTTGTTGCTGAACTGTAGCCCTGGCAAAGCCAAGGCCTGCTTTGGAGGTCTGGGCTGATCTAGTTCCTCCTTGCAGACACCTGTCCACGGATCAACACTGATGCTTCTATCCAGGTCTCATGGGCACTTGAAAGCTTCCCTGCCTCAGTGTGCTCCTGCTCATTGCTGGAGGAGCATTGCTTCCTCAGGACATGCTTATGTGACTTACACCACTTCCCTGCATGCTGCCGCTTGTGTCTTCCGCTATGGTAACCCGATTTTTGCCTCCCTTCTCCTGCAGAACAGGCTGTAGTAGATGTGTTCACCACAGCCTGCATGGTCCATCTCAACAGCTGGCCGGGAAGCTCTGCTCTGCAGGATGGTGCTGAACAGTTCCTCAGACTCCCAATGCTGTACACTTTTGGGAAATGCATGTGTGGTCACACTCTCAGTTAGCAGGAGCATGGCCATATCCCTATGCTCGTTCAGCTGGAAAGCAGCTGTGGAAATAGCTCCTGGTTTATGGTAAGAGTTTGTGGTCTCTCCCCTGTCAGTAACAGCTTTGGCAGCTGTCCTGAGCTCACCATTACATGCTGCACAAGCCATGGTATGCTCCATGGGCATGATGGCCTCTCTTCTGAGGGTCGTAGCCCAGTACCTGCTTTACTTTTCCCTTGCATTTGGCTGTGCCATTGTGTTTCCTCCTAAGGGCATCCAGGCAGGAGCAGAGATGACTGGGCATCAGCCTCTCCTGACTGCTTTCCTGCACAGGCAGAGCAGAGGGCTGCTGTCCTAGTTTTCTGCTCAGTAGCTAAGAGCTGAAATAAAGTGACTTCCCCTTCAGAGGTCAGTTTGGAGTTCTGCAGAGGTACAAAGGCCCACTGTTGCAATAGGGATAGGCAGCATGTGGTGCCCCATCAGTGCCCAGCTGGCCACAGGCCCTGAGCTAAGGAAGTCCCTCATGCAGGTGCACTACCTGGCTGGCTGGCAGCAGGCGCCCAGCCGAGCACTGCAGTGGTCTGCCTCTCACAGGACCAGAGATGTTTCCAGTTCAAGGAATGCCAGCAGTGCTGGTGTGAACTGCCATTTGGAGAGAAGACTGAGGGGGGGATCTCATCAATGCTTATAAATATCTAATGGGTAGGTGTCAAGAGGATGGGGCCGGACTCTTTTCAGTGGTGCCCAACGACAGGACAAGGGGCCATGGGCACAAGCTGGAGCACAGGAAGTTCCACCTGAACATGAGGAAAAACTCCTTCCGTGTGAGGGTGCCAGAGCAGTGGGACAGGCTGTGCAGAGAGGCTGTGGAGTCTCCTTCCCTGGAGACATTCAAACCCCACCTGGACGTGGTGCTGTGCCCCCTGCTCTAGGTGTACCTGCTCAAGGACGGGGGTTGGACGGGCTGATCTCCAGAGGTCCCCTCCAACCCCTGCCATGCTCTGATTCCCAAGAAGTGCAGGGACAGGCAGAGGGCCACAACAGAGAGGATGATTCAGGAACTGCGAGGAGCTGCAGCATCAGCAGGACAGGCTGTGGTGGGCTCTGCACTGGAGCATCGAGGGCTGTGTCCCCACCTGGGCCCTTGGCCAGCTGTGCAAGGGCCCGAACCTTCCTCTGGAGGGGACGTAGCTGGAACTGTAGATGACCCTGCTGGGGCCAAGGAGGGAGAGGTGGGTGTCCCAGGAAGACTCTATGCCCCTGATGTGCATGTTCCTTCCCTGGGGCCATGGGAAGTTTTAGCAGCTGCGAGTGAAGGTGGAGTGTTAGTGGGACAGCCGGGGCTTGCCTGAACTCATGGGCTGGGAGGCAGCTGGCCGGCGCGGGAGGGAAGGCATGGTAGCAGTGGCTGTGTGCCCCCTGCCTACAGTATGCACTCACTCAAAGAACAGCTTGAAACAGTTGGAAGTGTTCTTGTTCGCAATTAATGTGGCTTTATTATTAATGTGTTGGGCTCCTCTCTTGACAGCAGTTAGTTACAGAGTGTTTCACATGGAAATGGGCAAAAGGACTGAACTCAAGGAACTAAATTCAAATAGAAACATGATGCTGAAAAAAAGAATCAGGGCTCTGTTCTTAAAACATTTAGCATAGAAGAAGCTAGGAGCACAAGTTGCCATTTCAATACAGTTAAGACGTTCACTTTTTTTTAATTATAGGTTTAAAATAGTATTTTGTACCTATTACATACAGGAAGATTACGCGTTGTTGCCCACATGCAGAAACAAGCAAAAGCAGAGTTTAACTGTTTCTCTCTCTAGTGTTGTATTACCTCTGGCTCTGGATGGGTTCTGCTGGCTCCTGCAGGCTAAGCAGGGTCAGGCTTTTTTTACAAATTGGCATTTTTACAAATCTTTTTCCCAGTAGTTTTTTAAGACTGGGCTGGGTGGGAGAGATGAGGGGAGGAAGACAGGGAGGGAGGGAAAGAAGCTGAAGGCAGAACAGACTGCCACAAAAGACTAAAAAAAAAGTGTGGAGCCTTGAGGACAGGGAAGCAAACTGGTGTAGGATAATGCTGTCCAAGCAGCATAGCTGCGGCGTGCAGGAGCACAGCACGCGGAGGGCAGGTGTTTTTACTGGAACACATGCCAATGGCCACGCTCCTGCCTGGAGGATGCAGGCACCTTGCAAAGCCTCACTGTTACTGCTGCTTAGTCAGAATTGCTTCAAGTTTAAAATTGAGAAAACATTCATGTGTGGGTCTATCTAAAGTTAGTGCATTAGCTTTTACACCTAGCCACGCTTAGGGATCCAGGGAGCCAGTCAACGAGCGTCACATTTGTTCCTCTAGTGTCTGGCATTCTGCACCTGCGCTGGCTGGCAGCCAGCCCCATCGGCAGTTGAGCCAGGATCTCCCCAAAGCACTGAAGGCACGCACCCACACCCCACCCCCAGCAGGGTCCGGGAGGAAGCAGGACTACGTGTGTTACTGCCTGCAGTTGCTTGCCATAACCAACATTCATGGACGCTGACCCCATCGGGTTACGGAGAATGACATTCTTCTAGCAGACACACTGTGATTCCATGGTTAAAATGAATACAGCACAGGGCAGGGATTTGCTAAATCCCTGCATAAGCTCACATGCTCCTAACAAGGGCTGTGTCAAAAGGGCTGGCTGCTCCTAGGGGAGGGGCTGCTAGCCTCAGCCTTTGTCCTGCAGCTGCTGGGTTTTAGACACAGCCTTGCAGGCTGCAAGCAGAGACCCCCTTTTGCTGCCAGCAACTTCTCAATGGTCTTTTTATGTTGTCTTTTTTTTTTCTAAATTGCAGCATCTACGTATTTGTACTGAGAAACCTCTGAACTGACACTAAGAGCACATGGTGTTAACATGTATAAATTAAAATATTAAATCCACACAAAATGCAGCTTAACATAAAAAAATAAATATATAAATTAAATGCAAAATAAACCATTTCCCTAGAAACTCCATTTTAGTCCTAGGAGCAGGTTTCTAAGCAGCTTTTTCTTTATGTCAGCTGCCAGAAAACTAGCACTGAGACTGACATGTCCCAGGCAAGCACAACACAGGGTCCTAGGATGCTTGTTATGGAGTCAGACCTTGGCTCAGGGCCAAGCATGGTGGGTGACACAGCAAAAGGAAATACCTTTGAATTGTATGCAAGCCTTGCAGCATTGCTTTCTATCTCACCTCTCCTTCCCCAGAGCACACCCTACTGCCACTCCGTCTTACAGAAAGATAAAAGCCATCTTTGTGCTAAGACCCTCTTGCAATGCTCTCAGATGTGGCAAAGGCTCACTGGTGCTGTAGGCTCAGCACACCTGAGCATGAACACCCCTGGAGCTGCTCTCCCTGCACAGGCTGGGAGCGCCACAGCTGGAAAGGATTTGCATGCCAAGGAGGCTCTGGGTGACTGTTCAGGAGCAATGATGGCATAAAAACGACACGTCTGCCAGGATGGCCAGAGGGCAAGGACATACTCCCACAATAGATGTCCTAGCAATGGGTTGTGAGCTGCAAGGTGTGCACAGCACAGTTTTGACAGCACCTCATCTATGCTGGCAACAAGAGTCTGCATGTCCCTACCACGGGTGTGGAGGACCCAAGAGCAACTACACTTACTAAACTACTTTCCCCGAGTGTTTTTGGAAGGGGGGGGGGGGGGTTTCTCTTTCCTCACACCACAGGTTCTATTCCCCGCATCCTGGACACTTAGGGGGACAATAAAAAGCTTGACCACAGCTAAGAGGCTTGGACCGCTGGCATACAGGCAGTGAGGAAACTGCTGCTGCTTGCAGAGCTGGCACACATCAGCTACACTGGCCAGATGCTACCATCGCTCAGTATGGCATGCGGGTTCCTCAGCTGCCTCACCACAACCCTCAGGAAAGCCTTTGGTTTACAAGGACAAGGAGGTTTCTCGTACATCTTAGGCCAGCAGTGGCCAGGGTTGTTTCAGCCCTTCTGCTTTAGAGGGGGCTGTAGTTGTGCGTTTGGATACTCCTTTTGTGTGACTGTTCAGGCAACAGCCCCTCTGTGCCTCCCACTGTCACACTACTGATGTGCAGGAGTAAATTGGCCACTCTGTGTGCAAAGCTCAGGTTAGCAGGTTAGGAATGTGCTCTTTGTAGCAAAGAACAACAGGCTGAACCCTCCCCTCCCAGTGCCGCCTCCCCCAAAACAAACGTGTTCTTCATCCCAGCTCCTTGAGCAGGTGTTGCAGGATGCCACAACCAAATACTAGGGACAGAAACCTGCAGAGCTGGCAAACGGTGGTCCTGCCTAGTTGGAGTACAGGACCCCTTGCTCAGAACACCACCTGTATGTTCAGGATGGGAGATGGACGAATGACTTTCACTGTCATGTTACAGTTGGAGGATTTCACCTTCCCTCATCTCCTAGGTGCATTTTCTTTGCAAATGAGCTTTCTTCTCTGCCCCCCACCCCCATGCACTGTCTACATGCAGCAGCAGCACTTCAGCCCTCACCAGAGAGATGAGGTTCATGGTGCTACAAGTTAAATGGCAAGGCAGCCAGGAAGAGAGTAGAACAAGCTCTCACAGCAGCAAGGCAGCCAAGGTAGTCTACAGAAACTGTACAGGCAGCAGAATAAAGCAGGGAAAGTGAAAGTGCCCCTGATCTGCAACTGCTCTTGCACAAACTCTTAGCTCAGTCCAGAATATTACAGAGCCCTGCACTTCTTTCTCATGGCATCCAGTGCTGAGCTAGATGGATACCCGATTGCCTGACAAATGGGAACCATGTAGAGGACTAAACCAGAGAACTGGACTGTGATTAGATGGTGTCTCTGATGTCGCATCGGTGATTGGAGAGTCAATGGATGAACGCAAAGTGTGGGAGATTTAGAATTCGATCTTACAGGCTGGAAAAGATTCATCCTGCATCACAACAGTGCTGCTGCTTGCCAGTACCATGATGTTTAGCTCCTGCTGTTTCTCATGGGTCTGTTGGTACCATTCTCGTGTCACCTCAGTATCATGTGTTGGGATCAATGTCACCTGGGAAAAGAAAGCAGCAGGGGTGATTGTCTGAGAATAACTGCAGTGACAAACAATGCCCATAGGAGCTGAGGCTAAAATTTCCCATCAATTTTGGAACACTGTACCCTTGGTACTGCTTGTTCTATTTAATGTCTTTCAGATGTCAGGTTCTCTAAGGCAGAGCTGGTGCTTTATTTTTATGCAGTACCAACACAATGGCACTCTGAGCTGGCTGCAAACTGGCAGTACTAACACCATAGCGATGAAAATGGCTGCAGTGCAGGGGCGAGCATCCCTCTGTGGAGCTCCAGAAACAGCCTTAGAAAGATCCCTCAGTGTGAAAAGGAACAATGCTGTGAGTGTCTCTATTACTGGCCTGATATTAGACTTTATGTGCTTATTGACCCAATGTATAACCCAGGGACCTTGAAATCTGAGGCTGCTTCATCTGAAAGAACATATACTTTCTTGTACCTGTTTTCAGAACAAGCGCCCACCCAGGATATCCTGCAAACCTGACTAAGCAAGAACTGTGTGTAAGAACACTCTGGTTTAAAAGCACCAATAAAAAGTTGCTATCACAAAGATCTTCAGCAAGCAAGGCTATCAACAAATACCACTGGGTGTGGGACACTGATGAAAATTCAGACTGTGATGATGCTTGTTTTCACTTGAGGATAGGCTTGTCCTGCAGCAGATAAGGAGGACAGTATGAGCACTAAATGCTTCCTCCCCTCAGAAGGATGTGGAAAGGAGGACATATCTGCTACCACTCACACCATTTTGCGGGTCTCCTCCTCTTCCTCATGGGTCCAAACAGTTACCTGTTCTAAATCTTCTAAGATTGCAAAGCAGAACATGCCCAGTACCATTTGATTCCTCTTAGTGTCCTCCCCCTGGGTTTGTCTATGACACACACCTCCCCAGCACCTGTGACACAAGGAGCATCACACACACTCCTTGGCACTTCCATGACCTACCTGCAGGTTCTCCCCCCACTGAGACTTCCCTTCCAGGAGCGCATCCAACACTGCACGGCTTGGTTCTCCATTGGCTGCATCATTCCCACTCACTACATAGTATGATGCTCGAACCCGCTTGAAGAACTCCGGATCTGTGTTCTTTCCGCTGCAATGGTTAGGGATGTATGCCAAGTCCACATAGACGGGTGGACCCATGGGCACAGGCAAACTGCTCTTAGGACTATTGGAAGCTTTGGAAAAAAGAAAACAGAGGCTATCAAAACCATTCCGGAAAGGACAAACACTCAAATTAACACTGAAGGACTTGAATTCTAGAAAGGTTTTTCCCTGCAGCTGCAGCAACAAAAGTGGAGATTTAGCCAGGCTCTGCTGCTCAGAGGTGACCTGGTGCATTTCTGGGCCAGTGCTGTAACAGCTCTTGGGAGGGAAAGGGAGTTCTGCTGTTCTTGAGGAGGGACTGGAAGGCTTTAGGCTTAAAAGCCTTTCCTGGGGAAGGGAATCAAAAATCTCCATTATTAACTTTTGCAGAGTTGTCATCCCAATCAATATTTAGTCCTAATGTTTGTTGTTTAATAACCTACATTTGCTAAAGAAACCTATTCTGATGGCCTTTACATGCTATCCTAGGGTATTGCAGTGGTCTTTCTGGAAGCTCCACCCCGGCTTTCTGCCACCCCTGTGAATTACTGCTATTCCAAAGACTCTATTGCTCTTTCCTATCAGCTTTTTTACCTCTTTTCTTCATTTGCTGCTGCTTACATTTACAAGGTGAGAGATGGTCAAACAAGAGTTGTTATACTCAGCAATACATATGCATAAATATATATATATACACACACACACACACACACACACAACCCATAGGACTGTCCCTTCTCTCCCTCCTGCTTTCTGTGGAATCACAGAGGCTTCTGTCCTCTTTTTCCTTCCATATACTATCTCTCTGTAGTCTATTCTGTGAGCAAAAAGCTGCTAACTATCAGCATGGACAACTTGTTGTGCTGCCTAGCTGCTACCTAAACAAAAAATCCTTACCTGCCTTAGACAGCCTTATGGCTGTCTAGTCCTCATCCCAAGTTTGATTTGGGCAACTCACAGCACTGCTCCATGCACAACCTCTACATCCTATACCTTTGTCTCAACCCTCCCTTCAGACTTGTATATCCAGGCACTGCATCTTGCCAGCCCTTTCTGTGCAGCACCTCTAAGACAGGACCATTCCGTACAGATGCTCTGTTAATAGCCTGGTGCAGGCTTCCTCTCGACTGTACCCTATTTGCTTGCCAGCTGTTCATGAACGTCAGCTAGCTCAGCCCCTGTTCAGTCCACATTCCTTTGCAGAGCCCTCCCTGGCCTGGCACTGTGACCACCTCACTGCTCCATCCACTGCTTTCCTCTCGCTCCCCACTATACTGAGCAGCCCCTTCATCAACCGCTTTGCCTGTCCATCGCCCTTGCTGTCAGTGACACTAGTTTGCCTCACCTGAGCTGTATCTGCAACACACACACGCAGGGGTTCTTTTCAGGTCTTCCCCTTCAGCTGCTCTCACTCAAGAGGAGCTCCCTGTAGCGCCTCTGCAAATCTTCCCCCACTTCTCCTGCTACACCCTTTCTTTGCCTCAGTGTCTGCAACGGGGATCTGCTGAGACCACAGCACATCAGCTGTGTTTCAGTTTTCCCCGTTCTCCCTGTCACTACCCACCTGCTGGCTGTGGTCTTACACTCAGCATCAATGAGCTGGAGCAAAGGATTAGTATTTGCTCCCTGTCTGTAAAGTGCCTGGCACTATGGGGGTCTCAGCACAGACGTGGCAATGATGCAATACTCTATCACCTAATACTGCTATCATCTGGTAGGACAGCAGTAGAGGACTGGTCTCTGTGTGAACACTTAGCAAGAGGCCATGGGCTGTAATTCAAAGGCTGAGAGGTTGCCACCTCTTTTTAAAACACACACGATTTTGTCCTTCAATTCCTGGCATTTCTTTGACAGCACCCACCTCTAAATACTTACTGCCTCTCCACATATGTAGCCCCTGGGTGGAACTGAATCTTGGCCTATAAAGTTCTGAACTAGGTCTCACAGGTCTGTCTCTCTTCAGAGGTGGCTGCATTCTGCTCTACAGAGGTTGAGAGTTTTCCTCAAGGCTTTGATCTTTTAAAGTGATTTGTGTGACAACCTCTCTACCTTATCACTGCTTATAACTTTTTATGCCTGACTGGGAAGTCCTATTCTCTGTTCTGCTATATTTAACCCAGTGCTTTTCTCTGTGTTGGACCTAAAGAGAAAAAATCCATGCTTAAGGAAGAATTTCTTACCGGGGTTTGTTTTGATGCCATTAACAAGGTTCTTGCCAGGGTTGCTGTGACTACTCCGGTATATCTCATCCTCTGTGTGAGAAGGCTGCACCAGTGCACTACGTGGTTTGGGCTTCTCTCCTCCATCTTTTTCTTTTTTGGCAGTGACAGATTTTGGAGATTTGTCCGATGGCTGTTTCACAGGAGTGGGTGATCGTTTCCCTTTCACATCTAATTTCCGGGCAGGCGAGGAAGATTTGGGTTTGCTCAAAGGCTTCCTCACACCTTTGTTCTTTTCTTTTATGTCTTTCTTGGAAATTTTATCAGTTCTGCTCATGCTTTGCTCATTTACCAACATATCAGGATCTACCATGCAGACATCAGGGTGAGGTGGATGGGGATGGGGATCTACCATTGGAACAGGCTGAGGATCATGGCTGGACCTAGAACTGGCATGATGAGCACTCCCAACAGCTTTGTCCACTGGGAGGAAATCGGCATCTTCATCTGAGTCCATGTTGGCATCTGCTGTGATGGACGGACATTCTTCTGTCTCAGGTGGGACATCCGAGTCTGACTGGGAGGTTCCAGAATCACTCACTGATGTTGGAGGGGTTTCCTCCACTGTGGCACTTTGCATGGGGCTACTACCAGTGTGGGGTGGTCTTCCTTGCACTGAAGGATGACCGTCCTCCTGTGAGAGGTCGCTATCTTCAGAGAGCTCATGAGGGCTCGGGTTGATGAATGAGGGAGAGAGCTCTCCCTTCCTGTGCTTGTATTCACATGAGGAAAATTTCTGTCCACAATCAAAACTGCCTCCTAAATGTGGCTCCATCTCATGGGAAGCATCTCCATGGTCCTCCGTTTTCCCACTCCTCTGCACATCTGGGAAAAAGGGCTGGAAACTGTGTTCAGGGGACATCAGAGAGGAAGGACGGCTCTGCCTCTCTGTGTCCTCTTTGCCTGCGCATGGAGAAAAACCGCTGTCAGAATCAGGACATGTTTTTTCATCTTTTGCCTCTGCTGCATGGTATGTACTTTGGAAAGCTTGCAGACTGGTGCTCACCTCTGTTGGACCATTGGCTGTGGTTTCATCTTCATGCTGATGATGAGGAAATGATGTCAACACATCAGGGAGAGATGTCACTGTCATCAGCTGTTCTGCAAATGGTGCCTTCTGCTCTGGACTGCTTACACAGGGTTGCCGTTGTTTCTCTGCAGAGAATGGTGTGGGCTGTGAACTCTGGCACTCCTTTCTGCATGGTGAAATGCTGTCACCCATGCCACTTGTGAATGGAGAACCATGTTCTTCAGCAAACACGAAGTCTTTGGTTTCAGCTGTATGTGTTTTCACAGCATTATCTGGAATCTGTGGAGACACATCCCAAAGACTCCTGGTACGTGGTTCCGCTCCTGCACCTGTGTATGTGGAAAGCATATGGGAGTAGAAACTTTCTGCTGTAGTCGGTATCACAGGAGTGGTAGCTTCAGATGAAGGCTCCTCTGACAGGCTGGAAGAGTCATCTTTCAGCTGCTGTTGGGGCACAGACTCTCTTTCCACAGCTTTGGAGAACAACTTATCTTCTTCATACAGACTCAGTGGTGAGAATTTAGTAAAAGATGAGTCAAGGCTGCTGATTTTCTCAGAAACCTCCAAATACTCATCTTTCTTCCCCTGGTCTGAGAGCAAAGCACAAGGAACCTTTAAAGGAAGAGAGATATCCCCTAAATGGCTTGCTGAGGTTTGCTCATGTCTGAACATACTAGATGTTTCACTCTTTCCTAGCAGGGAGCATTCAAATTCAGAAGAGCTATCCGTCACTCTGCCCTCTACTGTCGGGCCCTTTTTGTATGCCTCTTCCTGTTTCCCAGAAGCAGATTTCAAATATATGGCTTGCTCTTGGCATTCTGAGACCACTGCTGCACTTGGATAATCTGTTACACAGAAATGTGATTCCTCTGTGGATTTTTCAGCAATCTCTCTCTTTTGTGGAGAATCATGTCTTAAATGGCACATTTCTGAAGCCTGCTCATCTCTGCCCTTGTCAGGCAGGTCACTATAACCAGCAACATATGTCCCCACAACAGTGGCTGATGCAGTTTTCCTACTTCCATATTCCTCTTTCCACCCTGGATCAGAGGGTGACGAGGCAGTAGAACTGGGTGAAATGGACTCCTGACACTTCCTTTGCAGAAGGGGTTCTGGTACGTTAAACTTGTCCATTTCTGAGATGTGTGCATAGACTGTGCCTGCAGCTTCAAGAGGGCTGTGCAGTTTAGACTCCTTTTCAGATTTCTCCTTAGCGCCTTTTTCTAACTCTGAGTCACTTATGCTTTCTTCCCCTCGACCTACTTTCTCACAGTATGTATCTTTGGGATTTGGGCTTTCAGATTTTAGGGACAGAGATATCTGCTCCTGGCTAGACAAAATGATGTTCTCATCTGGACAAGCAGCATCAATATAAGCAGCTGATTTTTCTTGATAAAATGTGTCAGTCATGTCTGTGGGAGAGGCAAATACTGTGCTTGCAGATGATGGGTGCAGTTCAGAGTCCAGTTCTTCTGGCGAAGCAGAAGACACCTTCAGTTTTTCCTGTCCTTCAGATACCCTAGGCTTATCTGTTTCAGACAAGGGCAAGTATCTTTCATGGATGTCTGTGTAGTCAAAGGCTGAATCTGATTTATCTTTAGGGGATGCTGGAGATGACAACTCCTTCTCAGCAGACGTATAAAGGCAGGACTCTTCTTCCTTTGCAGAGACATGAAAACTTGGACCTTTTTGAGAGGTTACTGCTGTTGCTGGCACCTTGTCAGTGTGACCTGGGCTGTCTGCACCCTTGGGTGTGAAGGGGGAAGGTCCAACTCCAGACACAATTATCTTCTCATAGATGTCAGCATACTTGAAGCTTCTTTCATCAGGGTAGGGAGTTGGTTCTCTTTCTTCTTGCTCTTGTCTTGTAGAACTGTCATCACCTCTGGGTCTGCAGGCCCCTTCCTTGTAGGAATAAGGTTCAGGGGAGCTCCTGGAATAGGTCTCTGGAGAATATGCCACTCGGCTAGCAGAACCCACAGCCTCAGCATGGCCCATGGCAGCACTGCTTTTTTGACAAGGGCCTTGTCCTAGAGGGGAGTGTGCACCTGACACTGCAGCACTTTCTTCTGGGGATGCTGCTTTGTATTCATATTCTGCTGGTCTTGTAGATTGCAACAGAGTAGAGGCTGCTGCCGTCTGCTCTTTTCTTCCTGTAGAGTCATAAAGACCCTCAGTGGATTTGCAGTCATCCTCTGGCCGTCTATCTGACTTGTATTTACAGTCTATTTCCTGATACAAACCACTGATGTCTGATATCTTCTCTATGTCCCTTGATGGGACTTCCTCCTGTAAAGGTGGCTTGCACTGATCTAACCTGTAAGGCCCTTCTGTTTCTGGTGTTGTGTCAATCTCCTTTTCCAGGGTGGTAGCTGTTACAGACAGGGGAGATGCCGTCAGTGCTTGGTCTAGTGACTTTGCATAGATATCTAGGACAGCTTTCTCCTCATCATCTAAGTAGGAGTAATCTTGTTTAGATGTCAACAACAATTCTTGCCTTTCTTTGTCTCCAGTTAATGCTTCGGCCTGATTTTCCTCACTAGAGACATATTGAGAAGACAGAGGAGAACTTTCCATTTGTGTTCTTTCTGGAAGAGTGATGGCAGCAGGAACTATTTCCACTTTCATGTCTGATGTAGGTTTGGCACTCTTCTGTGTGTCTTCTTTGTAATCACGCGATTCCATCTTTAAACATTCTGCTTCTGCTTGCAGTAGCACAGGTTTGGCTTCAGCATGATGGAGATCCTCATCCTCCTCATTGGGTAACTGCCCTCCTCTTCCAGTCTCTCTGCCTTCCTGAAGATACTCAAATGCAGAGCCCCATGCTTCACTTTCTGCTCTTCTCCAGGTGTGACTGCCAGGCACTGCAGGAGACAGGATCTCCTCCTCTCCCATTTTACGAAGGGATTTTGTTTCATATTCTGGTACCTCGTCCAAGAATGTGCTCTCTCTCTCCTTATCATATCTCTGCTGCCTTCCCTGAGCAGGAATCTCCTCCACCTCTTCTGGAAACCACACTTTCTTCTCATAACTTAAATCTTTTGTGTAAATGTCTTCCATTTCTGGAGATTTTTCTTCTTGAGCTTCCTTGAACGTGCAAGATTTTATATCTTCAGCAGAAATGTGTGAAGATGTTTTATCCTCAGTTGGGCTAGATTCTGTAAGGTGTAAGCCCTTCGTATCTGGAGATACTTCCTGAGAGTCCAAGCCTGCAGTTCTTTCCCTAAATGGGCCCTTTTCTGCTGCAGAAAATAAACTGCTGTCATCTGGAGACATTTCTTCAGTTGAAGTATCTCTGGGTGACATGTCTTTAACTGAGCTACTTTCTGGGCAAGGAAAAGATTTTGACACTTCTTTCGTGAGTTCTTTGGCAGAAATTTTCAGTGATTTTTCATATGTAGCTGGGCTCTGCTCTGTGAAATCCATGGATTTCACAGCTTCTGAAGGGAATTTGTCAGTAAAGTCAGACATAGTTTTTTCTTTTGCAGGTATCTCTTCTGTGAAACTAAGAGATTTGATGTCTTCTGGAGAAGTTCCTTTAACAAAAAGGTCTGAAGAGATTTCCTTGCTGGGACTCTCAGTGAGAGAAATGGATTTGGTCTCTTCTGGAGAAATGTCTTTAATGGAAACATGAGAAGATTTTTCTTCTTCTGAGGTGTCTCCTGTGAAATACAGCAGTTTTCCTTCTTCAGTAGTCACTCCCTTAACAGAAATATCAGAGGATTTTTCTTTACCAATACTTTCTTCTGTAAAAGAAAGTGATTTGGTGTCATCTGGCGAAAACTGTGAAGATTTGTCACTTTCAGATTTGCTTTGGCTTGTGAACTGTGGAGGATCCACATTTCCTAGAGATGTTTCTGTGGTAGAGAATGAGTCAAAGGACAAGTGTTTTGAAAATCCCATTAAACTTTCTGTCATGGTTTTAGCTCCTTGCTCTTTTTCTGGTTCCAGAAACACATCTGTGCTGGGGTGGGGCAGCATGGGATGCTCTTCCTCCTCCCCTATCACCACTGTGTCCTGCTTGTGGTAGGAGAGCCAGGGCAGCTCCTCCTTCCCCAATGGTTCTTCCTGTACCTCCTCCCCAGGAGACACTGGAATGTCACTGCCCAAGTCCAGCTTGTGCTGTACAGGTCCAGGCACTTCTTCTTCCTGTCTGTATTTAGCTGCAGATACCTCGTCTTCTCTGGCAGGTTCACCCTTGGCTCCCTCCACCACAACAGAAGTTTGGCCTTCCAATTTCTTGGCGGCAGTATCTGTTTGTTTTTCAAATAGATCTGAATCTACTGGTTCTAGTTTTTCCTCCACTGGTGACTGGTGGAAAGGTGTGTGTCCTGCACTAGTGGGGCCAGATGGGGTGGGAGAGGCCATTTTGACTGTACTGTCATCAGGACTCATGCATCGTTCTTCAGCCTCTGCAGAGTCAACCTGGGAAAATGGTGTTTCTTCAGCGGATAATGGCAGACCAGAAGTTTGCATCACTTCCGTGGGAACACTGATTAACACATTATCAGGACATCCTTGATGAGCAAACATGGGGGCTTGGTAGTGCCCTCTGAGTTTCTCGGGCATTTCAATATTTGGAGTCCCATCTTCTTCTTCCTCTTCATCTTCTGCCTCTTCATGAAGATCCTTTTTTTGAGCTTCCAGTTTTCTCTCTCCTTCTGCTAATGCATGGAAATCTTCAGGGGGTGGAGATTTAAAACACTTGTCTTCCTCCAAGGATGATGTGGGAGAGATTGTGCCAGCGGAGGGAACATAGTCGAGACCTTGGGTTGCTTCAGTCCGAGAGGAGGGCATGCTGTTTACTGTGTCTAGAAGCAAAGAGCTTTTCCCAGTCTCTTCTGTTTGTGGTGCTGTTATAGATGCAACAGATTGATCTTCTGCTACTGATGTTGCAAAAGATGAAAGCTTATCACATTCTGTGATGGAGGTAGCAGAGGATATATGTTCCTCCTCAGCTAGAGGTGCTGCCACAATGTTTGTAGGATACGCCAGAATTTCAGACTCCTGGCCAGCATAGCCCTTGGCTGAAAGGTCAGCAGTAGGCATGGCCTGTATTCCATGTATGGCTTCAAAAGAGCCTGGGTGGTCAGGAACAGAAATGTCATAGGCATTGACATCATATTTCAAGTGTGGGATCCTCTCTTCCTGTTCATCGTGTATTTCTTCATCAGAAATGGTCTGCTCTGTTTCTGAGTAGCCTGGGATAGTTTCATCTTGGATATATGAAACATGTTCTGCTGTTGCTCCTGCTGGGACTGGCAGACTGCTCAGATATGACTCTTCCTTTGCTATGTCCTTTCCAAGTAACTTGTTTTTCTCACCCATGTCACTAAATTCTTTTTCCTTTTCTGTAGTGGTAAATATTTTGTCCTCCCTCTCACCCTGATTCAGCTCATAGAAGTCTCTATTCTTTTCCACCTTCTCCTCTGCCTTCATGTGCTGTTCTTCCCTTTCTTCCAGTTCTGCCTTTTCTACCACATCTTCTCTCTTTTCCTTCTCGCCCTCTTCCTGTGCCTCTGTCTTTGTTTCTGCTTCTCTCTGCTTTCTGTCCAAAGAGATTTTCTCCTCTTCCTCCTTTTCTTCCTCTCTGAACGCTGATGACCAAACACCCTTTGCTAAGAGGTCTGTCTGTGATGGTACCTGTTCTTTGCCTGGAAACAGCTGAACTTCCTCGTCCTGCTCAGCTTTTCCCTCATAGTATCTCACGTCATGATTTTCATCTATTGTTCTTCTTTCATCCTCTGTTTTTCCAGCATGACCTGCTCTCAGTTCTAGCTGATGGACTGCCTTTTCATCTGCTGGTGATTCTTTTTCCATATCAGTAGTAGTTATTCCCTGACCAGGAATGTTTGTTTTCAAATTCAGATCCACTTCAAGGCAACTCTGAGCAATCATGTCAGCAGAGTCTTTTATCTCTGTTTCAGGTACTCTCATAATCTTATCACTAACCTCAATATCAGACATTTCTTGAGTCACCTGCAAGGCCCCTTTCTCCTCGTGCTTCAGTTCCTCAAAGTCCTTTGTAAGATCTTCTGGTGAAGACAGGACTAACCTCTGTTCAGCTATGGAAGTCTCTCCTGGCTCCACCTGTACAGGTGCCTTCTCCATTGCTGACATCTTCAGGTCAGCAGGTACTTCCTTTTCAGCTTTGACTTTGATCTTCTCAGTTTTGAGTCTGCCTGGAACTTTTGCCTTGTATAATGTTTTTCTTACTTCTGGAGTAAAAGGTTTCAAGTCCGGTTTAGAAATTTTTTTGGGCTCTGGTTTGGTTTCTTTCTTTTTATCCTCTTTCTTTGAATCTTTTTTTTCCTCTTTCTTTCCATCATCTTTTTTTAAATCCTTTTTCTCCTTCTTAATCTCTTTCTTTTCTTTGTCTTTCTTCTCCTCCAGTTTGGATACTTTCTCTTTGAGATGCTTTTTTCCAACCTTGTCTTTTGCCAATTTTCTTTTCTCGGCTTTGAGAATATCACTTGCTTCTGTCTTTATCTTTTCATGTTTAACAGGTTTCTCAGCAATTTTCTCTGAGTGTTCTTTAACCTTTTTCTCAATTTTAGCATCCTTTATGACTTCTGGTTTTACCTCCTTAATCCCTTCCTCAACTGCTTCTTCTTTCTTAGCTTGCTTTGTCACAGATGGCTTGGGGGAAGATTTAAGACTCTCTTTACTGTCAGTTCTTTGTTTAATTTTGGTCTGCTTCAGCACAGGTGGAGGTATTCCAGAAGTGATATCTTTCTGTGTAGCCACTGGGTACCTCAGAAAATCCAGGTGCTTGAGTTTCTCAAGACCTTCCAGTATCTTATTTTGAGGAGCATTTCCAGGAAACAAAACCCTTACAATTTTCTCTGTTGGGCTAGCTGGAAGCCACACCACTAGGGCTGTGATGGATGTGAGATAGGGAACAGAAATTTCACCTTCTTTCCCACTAGCGAGAATTATGCCAGTCTTTGCTTTACTATTACCAGCCCATTTCTGCATTAGAAACTGCATTTCTTTACTGTCCTTGACAGGATTCAGTACATACATGTCCAGCTTACCCACTCCCATTTTGTGGAAAAGCGTGATAGGTTCAATGGTACTGCTCACCACCCTGTAGAGGGGCTCTGATTTAATGCCCAGTCTGTTGAGATACTGCAGTGTCAGACAAGCTTCTTCGATGCTCCTCTTTACTTTCATGGATGATTCAGGCATCTTCAGTTTTTCAGGAACGTTAAAAAAAACCACCCCTAGCTCAGGAGAAATTAGGTTCTTCATCCAGTCACTGTAGTTGGTAGATCCCTGGGATTGTTCCTCCTCTTGCTCAGCAACTTTCCTCTGCAGCAGCCCATTGATGCCAGGTAGGTTGTCTGCACCAATGTGGGTGAGCAGGATTGAGTCAATCCTATCCAGATGCCTTACCAGCTTCCAGAAGCAAGATTTCCTGTCAGAGCCACCATCCACAAGGATGTTAAACCCATTGACAGCAAAGAGAGCGGAATCACCTCTTCCCCCAGGGAATATGTAGCAGCAGGGTTTAGAAAGCTTCAAAAAGCCCCCTGAGGTGGGTGGCTCCAGGAGATCAAATGGAGACGGCACGTCAACTGTCTCAGAGACGTATTCTGCAAACTCAGACACCCCATCCATTTCTGGCAGAACTGGATCAGGATTCAGTTTCAGATTAATAATTTCCTGAAATCGAGGATGCCCAAGGTTGCTCCAGTCTCCTTCTCCCAAGCACGACACAGTAAGGGAGGCCTTGATATCTGAATCAGTGTTGCTAAGAATCTGGATGACCTAATGAGACAAGCACAGACAAATAAAGGTCAAATAGAGCTTCGAGACCAATTCAGCACTTAAAAAAAATAGCCAGTTAATGCAGAAATACTGAAGTTGCCGTGAGCACTTTACTGACAGGAAACACTGCGGATAGATTAAATTGTCCAAAAGCCCATTGCAAATAGATGCATGGGGCCATGTTCTGCTCTCTTTTGAAATTCTTAATGTTGATGGGCTGTTACACTTCCTGACTGTTAGGAGTGCACGGTGACAAGACTTCAGGAAAGAAAATGAAAGCAGGAATCACCTTGTCCTCTTTCCTTACTTATGCCTATTTAACCTGGGATATCAGCCTGTGGCTTGGGCTCAGAAGTAGCAGTTTCTTTTTGATTTGTGAATTCTAACCCCAAGATACCCTTTCAATGCTAAGCATCATTATCTGAACTTCTCCTTGCTCACTGGCTAGTGAATGATCATTTAGCACTTTGTGCAGTTTCAGTGCCATAGGACTTTTTTTTTTTAAAGTCAGATTCATTTTCTCTCCTGGGAGCTATTTTGAAAGCCATGACTCCATCTCTGATATACATATGGGGTTGGAGACATGCTAGAGTATTAATAAGTAGAACTAAGGTCGATATTATTTCCAAGGCTCCTTAGAGCTATGCTGAACATATTCTGAGCAAAGAAGCATTAAACCTCAGGCTTCCTAAGTATCTGGAATGAGATTTAGTACACTTCTTTACACTGTGTTCTCTTGCTTAGACATCCCTTAATTGACTAGTTAGTGTACAAATAAATGGGTACCAGAAATAAATGAGAACAATCAGCCTAAAATAAATGAAGGTGGGTAGATTTGCTGATGTAATTATAGCAACAGTGATGTCAATTGTCAAACTATCACCCAGCCATTCCTGCAGCAACTGTACGTTCAATCAGACGGAGACATTCTAAACATCTGGCACGCACACACATAAGTGGAAGTAGGGCTTATCAAGAACTGAAGCAGCATATCTGCATTGGCAATGAGCGCCAATAGAAAGAGAGTTTAAAGCCTCTGAGGAAAGCTATAGTATACCTAGCTAAGATAATCAGCATTGGAGCAGAGGTTCAGAGATGTCCTATAAGGTTTTCAAGACCCCACTGGAAAAAGCCCTGAGCAATCTTATCTAAATTCAGTGCTGACCCTGCTCTATGGAGGAGATTGGGCTACAGACCTCCCAAGTGCCCTTCCAACCTGAATGATTCTGCAATTCTGCGATTAAATAACTACATCATGTAGTTACTTAATCAGCATTTAGTCATCCCCTCGTCATCTTTACACACCCCTAATGAACACTCTGAACCTTGTGAATAGCTTATGCTTGCTGGACTGACAGTGAAATGAAGAGAAATACCCACATTTACTGGGCTGATGATGGCTCTGTTGGCTGTTTTCTGGAAGCTGCCCACAGATATTTTAAGACCTGCTTTAAGACATTTAAAGTGCCTGCCCACTCCAGAGCCAGTCTGGAAGTTTATTTCAAGCTGAGCACTTGAAGGTGGAATCACCCATGCCTGCCACCTTGGAAACTTAAGCCAGGGAGTTAAAGCAAGATGCCCAAGATCATAGCATGAATTACTTATGGTGTGCAATTTTTTTTCTGGATTTCAAGCCCATCTCTCTGCGCATCTGCCACCTGAAGAAGCGGCACAGGCTGCATTGCTCTATTGTGCACTCTGGGAAGAGAGGGATCACGCTGGCTTACTGCTAACACTCACCTCCGGGTCTGAAAGTATCTCAGCAAACTTCTGGTAAGTGAAGGTCCCTGTCTGCAGGATCAAGTCTCCTTCCTGGTCTGAGCTCTGACCACAGAAGATCAGTAGTTTATGGGCTGATGAATCACACACCAGTGAGCGGACCTGTTAACCATGAGACAAGAGTGTTGCAGTCAAAAAGTTATTGGTATGCCTCACCAGCACCCAGAAACCCAATCACATGGACAGGTGATATTTATGCATTTTTCACAAACAGCAAAAACATAAGTTTTCTACATACAGGAGAGTAGGTTATTGAAGAGGGAAGACACTGCTACTGCCTGCCGGACACAGCTCCATGTCACATCATAATTCACATTGAGAAAGTAGGCCAATGCTAAGAGAAAATGTTTGGCGTTACACTGCCATGTAAGAGGTTGGCACATTTAGACTCTCATCAAACTAGAATGCTCAAGGCGCAGAAGCCCTCCACCTCGTTTGCTAGGAAATGCTACAAGCTCCTGAGAAATCCTTAAAATCGGGCAATTCTAAGGCACTAACTCTTCCAGGAAGCAGCTCATTCCTAAAGGGCTAGCACACAAGAAACCACACACTCTTGTGTGTTTCTTTGTCTAGCAGTAAATTCTGCCACAGAATACTGGTTACTGCATATACCTTGTTGGGAAGACCAGAACACCTGGCCACTTCACCACACCTTGCAGCAGTCTGGCAGCATGTTCAAACTCTCCAGAAGGTACGAAGTGTGATGATCATGACCTCTATTATGTCAAGCAAGGGCAGGAGAGCTGGCATGGAGAAAACCCGCTGGCATCTGGTCCTTACCTCAGACACGATGCTGTCCACATTGGGATTTACCAGGATCACTGTCTCCAGGGTATCACTCCGGTGATGGAGGGTTCTTTGGCCTGGGGAGAGGCAAGGAATTAGACAGGATGGGAGAAGCTGATGAGACAGTATCCGCCTACCGATGTTTTAGCCTCAAAGATTCCACCTTCAGCATGGGTTTGATTGCAAGGCTTCAACTTGCATTCTAGACACAATTTAATACCTGGGTCTCATAGGACAAAGCAAACCCTTTTCAGTAACAAGGGAAAAAAATCCTAGTTCTGGATCAGCACAAGTTGCAACTCAACTCCAATGTGTCCTGAAGTCCACAGTGCCAGGCATATCATGCTGCCCACTTGTGCCAGACAGCTGTGCCCTGTAAACACTGGCACAGACCAATTATCCCCTCCAGACGGAAGTATCTTGCCTCATTGCAGCTACCATGGAGAGGTACCTCTGGATGTTGTCCAAGCCTTAGTCACCATAGGGCTTTGTGAGCCAGCTGGTGCATGCCAACTCACCCTTCATTAGAGTGGTACAGCACTAATAACAAATCGCTCATCATTCTTAGTAAGTTTTTTCTCTTACAAAGTGTTTTTCTTTAATCCAAACGTGCACTCCTAGAAGTAAACTGCTGCTATAGGAACCACCCAGATGATTAAGAATGTTTGTCCTCCTGTCTCCCTCCTGTGAGAGTCACAAACACGCACCCAGACAGGACTCTGCTCTCTCTATATATGTAGGCAAAAAAGGAAGAGCCGAAGAAGAGAAAGCAAGAGCCTGGTAGTGCAGAAAAACAGTTTGTGTGCTCACCTTGGCATGGGCATTATATGGATATTTGGTGAAATATTGACATAATGCCCGGGCCCTATTAATTTACTAGAAAGAACAGTGGTGAGTGCCTGCCATCCTGAAAGGCAGGGCTAGAGCCATTATTGTGTATCCACGTCAAACAGCTCTGGGAAGCAGGACGATGTACAGGACCTTCCTGCAGCACTTCCCTTGACATGGCAGGCAGCACATAAATTTTTGGAATCTGGTCTTTGCAAATACCTGCCTCTGGACATTATGTCCACTCTACAAGCCAGGACTTAGAACTTAACTGTTGGAATCTAAAATTTCTAAGGTTTAAATCTTTCATAGGCTTTAACCCCTCATATAGAATGGAGGGCCACAGATCTCCACTGAAAATGGACGTCTATTTTTATTTCTGTTTTTCATCTTCCAGAGAACTGCTGCTCTCTGACAATGTTGTTCTTTCCACCCTCTCTATTCTACAACCTCCCATCAGCTCTCTTTCTAGGCAGATCTCAATCCTTCTCAAATAGCTTGATCAAACTGGTATTTCAAAGAAAGTCATGAAAAGGACACAGAAAGAAAGAAGTCAGAGAAAGGCCAATACTCAGTATAGCTTTAATCAAACTCAGTTTACTGGGGTGTTTTACTCTGGCTGCCAGCAATTGAGTATGAACCAGACAGATATGCCCAGAAGGCAACTTTCAGCCCAAAATGAGAGCAGCTCTAAGCTCTCAGCAGAACTATTTATACTCTGCATCTCTAGCTGCTTTCTGAACTTGTGTTCTTTCAGTTTGTCTAAAAATGGTCCCTCCAGGCTAAAACAAAACCATCACTGTGCAAAGGAAATGCTTGCACTGAGTTTAGTGGCATTTCTGCCACTTGATGTGGGCTGTGGTGTATGGATGTGAGAGGCTGGGAATCAAGCCTCTGCACAAAGAAGAAATGCTGCAAATGAGCCCCTGGGGAGCAGTGTGGGAGGGTGGCAGGTGGTGCAGATGAAGAGGGCCCAGGAAGTGTTCTGGGGCATGCACTGCAACCAAAAGAAGCAAAAACTCACTCATCAGGTAATGGTAATTGTAAAAGCATTGCTGATACCTCGGCATTGCTTAGATCCTAGCAGCGAACACAATGAGTACCTCATTTCCTCACTGGTTGCATCACACAGTTTTCACACAGCTTACCCCACACCAGGACCTCCACTCACATGCTGCTCAGAGCATCCAGGACAGAAGCAGTCTGCTCCCATTCTTCAACAGTAGGGCTGGGACAAAGTGAAACCCATGCCATTCCCCAGGCTTCAACTTCTGCCACCTTGCTACCTATGCATCCCAGACAGACTTTTTTGGCAGTTGTTACCCACATCACTTGGAGAACACAGCTTGGTGTACAGAACCAACAACAGCAGTCTCTTCCTTGTGCCATGTGAAAGGAGGGCTCTCAGGCACAGTGTAGTCACTGGTGCCCAGCATGTGGGCATCCTTCCAGGCACCAGGTGCCAAGGCGCTGTAGAGGCAATGCCAGCCTGAGGGCTGCAGGCTGGGCAGCGCTTGGTGGACAATGCCAGCTGTACAGGGAAAGGGGCCTGTCTGCAGGACTAACAGGCATGAAAATACTGCTGCTCTTTGTCGTTTCTGTGGTTCAAGCCCAAGCAGCTGAGCTGTCACTGCTGAGACTGGTAAACAAAGCATGGCTGGTTAGCATTCTGTTCGCATGCTTTCACCCCCAGAGGGGCTGTCCCCTTCATACTTGAAAGAAAGAGAAGGGTTCAAGCTGTGGGGCCAGCAGCTGCTGGCAGATGGTTGGTAGGAATGGTGAAGTACTGAGTCTTGTGAAGGGCTGTGACGATGATTAAGGGACTGAAGCATTTTCATATGAGGCGAGGCTGGGCACGCTAAGACTATATAGGCTGGAAAAGAGAAGGCTTGCGGTGGGGGAAGGATCTTATCAATATGTATAAATACCTGATGGGAGGGAATGAAGAAGAGGAAGTCTGACTCTCTTCTCAGCAGTGCCCAGTGACAGGACAAGAGGCACGAATTAAGACACATGCAATTCCATGTGAACAAAGAAAATGTTGTTTTGTTTTTTTTTTTTTTTACTGTGAGGGTCGTCAAACACTGGAACAGCTTGTAGGAAGGGGTTGTGGAATATCCATCCTCAGAGATACTCAAAACCCAACTGGACACAGTCCTGGGAAACCTGCTCTAGCTGGCCCTTCTTGAGCAGGTGGGATTGGACTAGACGATCTCAAGAGGTCCCTTCCAAGCTACAATTTGGTGACTCTGTGAAGCAGTGCAGCCCTCCGGAGCTTTGCTCCTGACATGCTGTTGGGCAGACTACCTTTCTTCAGTTGCAGCAGTTGGTTCTCAGAAGGGTACAGGAGCACAGCCACACGGACAGGCCATTTCCAGAAACACTGAATCACTGCACATGCACATGCATGCCAAAACCCAAAACTGTTCTTCAACTTAATTCAGAGATAAAGCAGAACAGCACACAAACTCCAGGCTGAACTGCAAACTGTGAGTGAGACGGCAACATGGTGACCTAACCCGGCCTGCAAACTCACCAGGATGAGTGCCCCAGCCCCTGCTCAGACCCGGGCTGCTAGCAGCTGCCTCCCCCAGCTCAGTGACAGTAGCACCCCTGTATGTGACAGAGCAAACACTGGGCTGTGCGTGGGAATACCCATCATCCCAAAGTCTCTCTGAATCCAAGTGCTCATCAGTCTGAAGAGCCTTTTGCTGGCTGCTTCTCCTACACAGGCCTGCAGAAGCAGTTCTGCAGGCAAAGGATTTAAACACATAGACTGGGGCATCCTTCTTACTAACAAAAATTACATGCAACAGAAACGAGTAGCAGTGTGACTGACATTGCAGACACAGTGATTCAGAGCACACTGTTCAGGTCATTGCCAGGTATTTGTCCTTACTGGAGCCCTATCACAGTGAAATGCATGCCTGGAAATACCACTGTGAATGGCAAAATCCCTTAATTACATTCACCAGTACAAGGAATATCCTTCTCAAGCTCCTGAAGACTGCTGTCTTCAACTTGCCTGGAACAACGATCTGACCATAGCTCTCTGACCACAGATCCCTGCTCAGCCCTCTCAAACTATGCTCACAAGCTGCTACATTAAATGAAATCTCCTCTCCCCCAGTAACTGTGGGAGTTAACTTCATTAGCACTGAATTTTTCATTTCATAGGAATCTTCACTTTGTGTGTTCAGGCACATTCTGATTACTGCAGTCATCACAATGCCTGTGCACTTCCAGAGAATGTTCCTATCCATCATGTCCCCACCAAGGCAGAAGGTGGTCATGGCACCAAGCCCATCACAGTTCAAGGAGCATCTGCATCAGCTTAGTTATATGGTTTAGTTTTAGCTAGCCCTGCGAGGAGCCGGGAGTTGGATTCGATGATCCTTAGGGGTCCCTTCCAACTTGAGATATTCTACGATTATGTGGCCCTTTGAGTGTAGAATTAATTTGGTTATGGTGAAGGATAGCAAGTGATGAGCAAAGCCACACAGATTTTGGAGTCAGCGTGAATTAACCATCCATGGCTGTCTACATGTGCAGAGAGAATGAAGGACCAGACACTGTGGTTTTCGTGATTAGCAGTGAAGCAAAGAGGACTATGCAGGGAGGTCAGTCTAGGCTAAAACAAAGGACAGTGCTCTAGGGTAACTATGTGACAAACAGGATGCCCAGGAAAGAGATGATCCTAGAAGCAGACAGATGGCCGTGGAGGCAGAAAAGGAGGTCACACTGCCAATACAGATCCTTGTATGCAATGTGTTCTGCCACTCTAATTGAAAGCACCTAAAAACCCCTGTAGCTGAATAATAAATTCTGGGCTGGTCTGAAGGGCTGGCAAGGATAGCTGCAAGAGCTGCTGCTTGTCATTTGCTTTAATCTTTCAGACCATCAAACCTCAGAGGTCGCATTATTCTGTTGATCAGAACTGGAAGAACTGTGGTTACAAGTCACTGTGCTGAACTCAGAGACCAATTGTCAGAGCAGCAGGACCCAGGTTCTTATCTTTGTGAAACATGATCACCTAGGCTGGAGCACTAAAGAGTCATCTTTCAAGGGAGAGACTGTGCTGAAGTCAGTCATGATGCTCTGACTGGTACACCAAATCATAACGAACATAAGGGCCACAAAGATGATTAGAGGACTGGCACATCTCTGACGAGAGGGGGGCTAGAGGTGGGACTGTTTAGCCTAGAAAAGAGAAAGCTCAGGGGAGGGATCGTACCAATATTCGTACATATCTGATGGCAGGGTGTAAAGTCTGGGCTGCAGAGCTCTCAGGACCTTGCCATACAGGGGACGGAGACTGTTCATCTGACCACATAGAAACCAATCCTCTCCCCATCCAGGGAGCATTCTTTATTCCTCATTACCGCCCTTGTCCTTCCCACACCCTTTGTCTCCTTTGTCCCTAAGTTTATTTGGGCTTACCAGGCCAGGTTCTACCTGTAAAGCAAACACCAACAGTACATTGATAAAAATAGCAAAATTTCACAGTCTGGACTTGTTATCAAGGCACACAAGCCACAATGATTAAAACCCAACTCTTACCAACTTTCTGACCTCTTACCTGATGTTATGAACGTATCTCTTCAGGGTGGCACTTCTGTAATGACTCTTCTTACAAGAAGATCCTAGACATTGCTATGGTTCAGTACCTTTTGCTACACTTTAGCAAAGAGCTGAGCCTTGTATTACATGGTCTTCATGATGCTCTATTGAAAAAAGTCCACCTCTGAAGACAGTCAAACCGTGCATGAGGGTTCTCAGAGTGCATATATTTGAATAATTAACATGAGCTAGCACACGCTGAAAGACTGCCATTTCCTTCATTCTGAAATGACATCATAACGCTGAGATAGTAACTGACTCTTTCATTCTGAGGCTGTGAAGTCTCCAACTGCAGCTTCTTCAGTGCCAATGGGAGAAAAAGGATCCAGCCCCAAATGGTGTCCATTCAGAGAAAATGAAACAATGCATTCATTCACAAACACTCCAGGACCGTACCGAGTACAGCAAGCTACAGCTCCTTGGGACAGAGAGTATAAAGACCAAAGGAAAGGGAGGAAAGGTCCTGCACAGACTTCTGAGCAGGATCCTGCCTCTTACCCCATCCATACAAATACACACTCCTATTTCCTACTGCAATATGGTCCCACCCCTCTGCAAGACCAAGGAAGCCCTGTGTTGTTTAGCAGTGAGGGAAAGGAGTGAATGTACTCTTGCTGGAAGCAATGTCCTACACCCAGCACCTGAAGGGCACATGGCTGCTGAAGGTCCTTCCTCCAGCATACAAATTGAACAGCTTACAGCTGGTAGCACCAGCTCTGGCTGCTGGAGATTTGGAAGCTCTGCCAGCTAGTCAGATGGGCTCAGGAATTAAAAAATAAACACAAAGATTGCTTTGACAGCCAGTACACAAGACAGCAACTGCAAATTCACCATTCAGGTCCGCCTTACCTACAGACTTGTGCATCTCAGAAACCTCTCTTAGCTTCTCTGTACCTGGGCATCCTTGCTGTACTGTGGGAGTAACAGTCCTGACCTGTTACGATGGGTCAGAGGGACATATCGACCCTTGAGACATTCTTAGGTGACTTCATAGCTGCGGTCAGAAGTGTGGGCAATCTGTGGGCAACCACAGCACCAGCAGTACGAACTGGAATATGCTACAGAGCGGTATGGGGAAAGTCTGCACACAGCCTTCCTGCTGTCTGTGTGCTCAAGCCATTCAAGAGGAGTCCTCAATAAATTTAAAAAGATAACCCTCCACAGAGGAGTGGGCTGAAGAGATTCTGAGCAGCGTGTGGGCATTTGTGGTGGGTTCTAGAAAGGAAATATGCTGGGCAAATTCAATTTTAAAGAAAACTGTAATCTCCTTCTCTTGGCAGAGGGAGGCAGCTGCCTTAAGCAGAGCACCTGTACAGGGCCTGGCCCTCTGCAAGCAGCAGTAGCTGCCACTGCCACAAATGCAGCGCAGAAAGCAAACGGTGATGTCTCACTCTGGCATGACCTTTAGAGGCTAAGTGGGAGTCTAGAACATGCTAGCATCAGCCTCTGCCCTGGCTGAGGGAAGCAGGCTGCCTCCACTTCTGGGAGCTTAGCCCTGTAGCAGACAGCCACCATCACACTCTGAGTTACAGCCCACTTCCAAACTAGATCGCCCAGACACAAGGAAAGCGGCTTGGCCAGTTCTTCAGACTCCAGAGACAGAGGATGACCCACAGTCTCAACTAGTTTCCACAGGCTGTAAATTAGATTCCAAAGCTTAGGTAGTGCTTATGTTGGCTGCAACAGTAAATTGTTTTACTAACAAACTGTCCTTAAAAAAAATTATTTTTATTTCAAAGCAAAACATTAAGGTTTTAGATTACAACAGAACATCTTTGTTAGAGTGAGGTAATGGCTAAAATTATTGATAAAAGCAATTCAAGATTTTTTTCTTAAACTTGCAGCAATCCATCAGTTATTTTTACTTCTCTTTCTTTTCCCTAAAACCTTGAGAGAATTCTTTTCAGGATACTCTCTTTATTTACGTACACAGAATCCCAGGCTCCCAGTTCTTACTTTTTTTTCAGACAACAATGGCTGTATTGAGTTCAGCATATATTTGATAGAGAACATATGATAAAGTTTAAACTTCTTCAGTTTAAACCTCTTTGTTCTTTCTTGCCATAACCATTTTGCTCTCTGGGCTTTTGGGATTATTTTTTCATGCGTCTTGACTGTTCAAAACACCTTCCAATTTGTTATCATCCATGCCTACCATCAACATGCTGTTTACATTCCAATCCTGATTTGCCTTAAAGGAGTATTAAGGAAGCTGGCAGAGCGTATTTCAGAGCAGCTCTCCCAGGATGCAGCAGGCTTGTCTGCCGGCTGCCTCAGCTCTCGCGGCCCTGAGCCGAGGCTCCCGCAGGGCAACCAGCCCCTTGTGGGAACTCCGCAGGCACCAACCGGCTGAGCAGCTGCAGAGGCAACTGCAGAGAAACAAAAGCCGGGCCCCAACACTACGCCGTCACTTCTGCACTCCTAAGACAAAAGATTCTCACCTGCAGCTCCTCCCTTGCCGTCTGGGTGGAAAGCTGGAGGCCTATATCCGCTTGCCATCTTCTCAGAGGACAACAGAGAACCCGAAAGAAGATGGCACAGTGGCCTGCTCATTGGCACATTCTCTCAGGAGATGGGTGACCCCTGACTCCCTCCCTGCCAGAGACAGAGCAGGATTGCTCTCAACCCCTCCAGCTGAAGTGTGTCTCTCTTGTGTACAGTTGAAACACCCACTAGCACACAGATGTGAACAGGATCTTCACACATCTGCGTCCCAAACACCAGACCGTATAGTGAGTGTCTTTGCTCCCTCCCCCAACAACTCTAAGGAATAATTAGTTAATTATGCAAGGCACAGCTATCTCAACAGGGGACACAAAGAACGCCCTTGGACTGGCAGCACCCTATGGTTAAGGAGACATCTTTGATTTGGTGCAAAAAAGTCTGTGTGTTGGTTCCAGCTCAGGAATTCAAATACGATCTCTAACACCCCAGGGGACACACCTGGATGTGTTTACCAGAATGACAGGACATTTTCCACTCTGTTGCTCCTTACCTTTTAATGGTAGCATTGTGTCAGATGAGATGAGACTTTCAGGCAAGATAAGCGGACAAACACCAGGTGAGCACTACCGCTGGAGCTTGGCAAAAACTGCCCAGAAAAGACTGAAGAGCGATTTTGAGTGCTAGGGCGGGGAGGCTGCAGTGCAAACTGGTGTCAACTGTTGGATTCAGGTGCCTGAAGAGATGCAGCAATCCTAGCAATTCTGGGCACATCCAGCTCAATGGGTGATCACGGCTGAAAGGGCTGTCCCACAGCCTCCTCCCCCAACTTGTATTCACAAATGTGACAGCTACAGTAACTACTTATTATAATAAAAACGTTATAGGAAAGTGCTGTAGTTTTAGCTTTCTAGTGCGATTCAACTGCCGAGAATGATGAGGAATTGGCTTCAGGCAGTGCTTTGTGGTCTACCAGCAAGTGTTCTGCCTCTTATAGATCTTTACTGTAGACTTCTTCAGACTATGTCATATACTTTCTATTTTTAGGTCTTCAAACACTCTGCAGAAATAGATAAAAAGTATCTATTTATTTATTAATGGCTAAATCTAAAGACCTGTCTCCTCAGAGATTTTCTTCAGCGATTTTCTCTTAGCTAAAGAAAATCATTGTGTACTAGGAAAGGGAAAGTATATTTTTAGTGGGAATATGAAAATCAGCTGAAAATTGAGGGGCAAGAAACTGCAAAGCACTAAGTCCCTGTAAGGGAAGGCTAGGGCAGAGCTACGTGCTGTCCTGTGGAGCAATGGAAGGGAGTACACAAGCGATCACCAAATGGGTCACAGATGAAACCACACAGGACATAAAATGAGGGATTTTTAAACTGCACTTAGAAAAGAAGGGGAAGCCCATGGTGTTTGAGCAGGAAAATATTATTGTACATATGAGTTTTTATTTTTTACAGAAGTTTCAAAATAGCATGGGATGATTTTTCATATTGGGATACTGAGTCAAGTAGTTAAAATCATGGCACCACTGAAATAAAGCCCTGCAAATGTGCAATAGGAGACATGCCTTATGTGGAGGAACTGTATAAACAATCACAAAGGACAGGAAAACACAAAGCAGTGTGCAGAGAGAGTAAAGATAATCCAAACATCTCTATGAAGCAAAGCATCCCCTAGGGACTGTAGACCTGAAAGCACACCCACATTGACTTCAGCCTGTTAACAAGGGGAAATCCCCAGGTACTGGTTTTACCTTTAGTTAACATCCCAGCCACAGACTGATGGGAATTTTGGGTACACATGGTATATTTACCACTATTACCCATATTCCAGTTAGACTGAAGCTGTGTAGAGAGTAGAAGAGCACCCACTCAGGAATATAACACCATGCACTAAAACTCCCTTAGAGTTCAAGGGTTTCCTGATGTGCGGCTCTGTACATGGAGAAAAGGGTGACAGGCTTTGCACCCAACCCTGACAGGAGACTTGGCAGTACAGCACACAGAGGACTGAGCGGAGGAGGATGCACCACGTGCAAGAGCATTAGGTGAGCCAGAGCAGAGCCAGTGACGCATTCTGTACTCCTTCAAGGGCTTCAGATAGTTTCCAACCAGAGCATCTACCCAGTTGTCCTCAGGAGGACAAACAGGACAACTGGTGACAGATATGCTTTCAGAAAACACCAGTACAACCTAACTCTCTCAGGGTTAAAGAAGCCGTAAAGTGCTAAGATCAGGAAAGAAGAGAACAGCTGATTTGGGACAGAATATAGCTTTAGAACAGCTCAGAGGCAGAGAAAAAGCCTTGAAAGCTGCAGAACTCTGCAAGTAGAGAACTTGGTGTAAAAAGGTACAGAGAGAAGATAGCATCAGCAAGACAACTCCAAGAAGAAAAGTTTCTCAATAGGAGCAGAATCAAAGTGAAATGAATTGAGAACCACACTAGGCAGGACAGAGAGAGGAAAAACACAGCAGTAACCAGTCATTAGGTTCAAAAGAAGACTATCTCTGGGAGGACCAGCCAGCAACAGATTTTAAAGAATATGGGAAAGGACAACAGATTAAATCAATTACTATCAAAACCAGTAGCATATGGTGTGGAGACCTACACAAAGCAGGAGGGGCACAGAAAGGTCTGGGGTGAAGAAGAACAAGGTCTGGTTTCCAGAACCATTGCTGAGTCTGTCAGGATGGAGAGGGTTGAGGTGTCTGAAGGCATGTTCAGGTTTCCCTTTGTGGATCTAGCTGGAGATATTAAATAACTTACCTTACCATACTGTTACTGCATGTCAGGAGAACTGATCATGCTTTACAGTAAGAACAGGCTCTGCAAAATGACTGATTGCCTCCTGGGGAATTACTACAAAGGTGAACAAGCAGCAGGGCAAGAGAAGGAGGTGAAATATTCTTTAAGGTATGGGAGGTGCTGGGCACTTGCCACATCCGAGGAGATACTCCTCCTAACCATTTGCCTGTGTCTTCCCATCTTCCCTCCTCCCCATGATATTTTCATGCCATCTACAGCTCCTCTCCCAGGCAACTTCTATTTCTATACTGTACCAACCATAGCAACCATCTCATTGCCTCCTAATTGCACATACTGTCTCACTTTCATGCTAAAGAGCAATTTGATAGCTCAGCCATTTTAGAACCACTAAGTGAAGACACAGATGTTCATTTTGGAAACAGCTGTATCTATTTCCAGAAGTTACTGTTCCTAACTGTTCATTAAATGCCCCTCAACTGGAAGTTACACCACTGTTGAGCTACATTAATGGATAAGATGAGCACTTCTATCTAGTTTGCCAGGTGCAAAATTGGTCATGAGAGATTCTGTTCCCTTCAGCACCATTACTGACTTAAGCTAGCCTTGCATCCTTTTGCTGTGAGTGTATGGCATTCACATGAATCAAGAACACAGCTCTGCACAGGGGCATTATCTCCAGCTGTGAGGAGCTGGAGCTGTAACTTCTTAAATGTCTCCAGCTAAACCCACAAAAGGAAACCTAAACACACCTTAAGATACCCTCTTATCTGGTGCCCTCACTCCACCAATCGCTGGCAGACTTATAGATGGTCCCCTTGGAAACCAAATGAATGTTTCATGTTTTCCTTGTCAGTGGGACTTCAGCTGTGATTTGCTGCCAGTCACTGAACAGAGGCTCCCACAAAACTGTTCCTGTTGGCATTGAGGCAGATGCCCTGTTCCAGATTCCAGGGCTGAAGACCCCTGTAAGTCGCAGAGCTGGACAGCTTCTGATTTCTTCATTTTAGTAAGAATATGCATCACAGGATATATGTTCTTACAACCACAACATAGCACAGATTCAAGAAAACTGCGTTCCTCCTAGTTTTGAAGTATGTGGGTAATGTTGATTCTGACTGACTTGGGAGGTACAGCTCGTGATCTCTCCCTCTCTCCCTCTCTCCTGTAAGCAAGCTGCCTGAGGCAGAGAGAACTTAGTTGTATCAAGGAGGGGATGGCTGTCACAAATAAGGAAATAATCCGGAGATTTCTTCCTGTTTGCCTATTGAGATGCCAAATTTCTGGCAAGAGGCTTCTGCCTCTGATTTCTAGCATCTGTTTAGACTCCTCAAACCTCCTTCCTATTCCCTACTGTTGACAATCTCATTCTAAGTAGCTTTTCTTCCCTCTCACCTGCTTGTTTTGAAGATGACCTGCTGAATATCATCTCTGTTTAAGATAACAGATATTAAACCAGCTGCGGACTCTGTGTGGCTGGGGTGGTAAAGCACAGAAGGACTGTATTCTGTCAGCCCTTGAGAAAAAGCAGCTGTCCTCTGCCAACATCCTTCTTTGCTGTGTTTTGACTTTGCACTCTTGAATCTAGTTGCCACTTGGTAAGAATCTCTGCATAGTCTGGATTCCCGGGATTTGATTTACAGCACGGAGTACAGTGACAATGAATGGGATATAGAAAGTTATTTCAAAGTGCAGAGCTTCAAGGCTTCCTGTCCCTCCTGTTAGCACATGCAGGCCTTGTCCAGCACTGAAAAAAAGAGAGAAGCCAAGGAGCTTTCTAGCAGAGTAGGGACATCTTCCCTCAATACTGGTGACAGGTCAACTCGGCCACTGCCTCTCAGCAGTCTGCCTTGCCCTGAGCTCACTGACACTTCATAACAGGAGCCCCTACTTCTTAATGCTACCCAGTCTAGCCAGGTGTCTCTCAGCTTGCAGATTACACAGTGGAATCAGGGACTGAACTTACTGACTTGGGAGATTAAAAAGGACTAGAAGAGGCCTCCACCACCACGAACACTTTTGTCTCAGGGCCTCTCACTTATTCAGCTCCCTCAGAGCCATGCAGGCACAGAACCCTTCCACACTCCCATGCCTCCCTCTTCCTTGATAGTTGCCTTTGCCTTTGAATACGGACCAACAGCAAGAAAGAAACCCCATAACAATTAAAACTCCCATGCAAATCTAGCAACCAGGAACCGGGCCAAAACACATATTGTGCTCATACCTACCAGCCTGCAAGCTGATTCTTCAAAAAGATGCCATGCAGATCAAAGCCACAGAGAACCACCCTATCCAATGTTTTCCTACCGTGGAAAGGAGTCATATTTGTTTGAAGCCATTTACTTCTTATATGGCCTGGGCAGCGTTTGCATTTCTGTCCAAGTACTGCAACTTACCCCTCTTAAACCATTTTAGGAAGCTTTCCAGAACATAAATCTAGTCTAGGTAAAACACTGGCTTCTTGCCCACTTCTCCTCTAAGACAGCTATTAGCACTTTGAGTGCCTGATGACAGACTGACGTTCTTCAGGCAACATTCAAAAGAAAGATACTAATGGCCTTTCCTTCCAGTTTTCTCCTTAATTATTTAAGAATTTGGCACTGGAGCTTAATAGAGAGTAGCACAGGCAAGACAGTTGGATCCCAGTGAAATAAAGGTTAGCTACAGCAAGTGCAAAAGCAATTAACTTAATCTCTTAACTTGAAAGACAATAGAGGAAACAAATGATCTAGACTTGCCAGTTATGCTGCTGTGCTTTTTTAGCACAATCTATTTATAGCTATAGCATGTTGTGAAAAACAGCACTAAGCTTTTACAGCCTTCATCTTTTCACTGGAAACAACCAAAAGGACTTTTCTCAAGACCACCAAAACACATGAAAAACAGAGATAGCAAGTGCCAGCCCACCCATGCAGTGGTACTGTGCAGCTCCTGGATGACTCTTCAGATGAGAGCTAAGGCTATAGCTTGTGCTGCTTATGTCCTGCCAGTTGGTATTTCTATTTTCTTACCATGGCCAGTATCCCAGAGGCAGGAATGGACTCTCCTTTCCAACCTTAAAACAGCTACAAGAGCTTCAGGTCAGGTATTCTATGAACATATTCAACAACAACCATTTATTAAGACACTGCTGCCTGAGGCATTTAGCTGAATCCCAGGGGAGTCAGAAAAGGCTCAGCCTTTCACATAGGAGGGGTCTGTAACTGTCCTGCTGTGCCTAAGCTTTGTGATTTGTTTTCACCTTTGCTTCATGCTAAAGACAAGAAGATAAACGTCCACATGCCTGACTGGTGGCTATAGGTGAGTTCTCCTCCTGTTGCATCTTCTTCTCCAGGATCTCAGAAGTTAGTACAAATTTACAAAAGATTTCTTGTTTTGCAGAATGCCAGAGACACTAAGAACTTTACATACCTGGTCAAACTGTGAACCCAGGGCCCTGAGGTAGGTTCTAGTAAATTACCAGAGACTTTGGTGCTTCACAAGAAGGCTCATGAAAGACAATAATATGTGCAGAGAGACACACAAGTTATTCAGTCGGACATACTGATAACAGACATGCATATTAAATCCTACCCCCTCTGTGACTTGCATGCTTCCTTCCATTTGAGATTCTCAACCTTCATCCTCTTAGAGGAAATATCCAAGCCTTTACTTTCAAAAGCAAAGAAAGGGCTCACTCATCTCTTTCAAAACACAGAAACTGGGATGATGATGCTTTTCAGAAAGGTAGAAGTGAATCAACATTGCATTCCCCATTAAAAAGAAAAAATCCAACGCAGTACTATTCTACACATTTGAAAGATCGGTCCAGCAAGACTTATAGGCCTGTCTCAGGAGAACTAAGAACCTGCTGGCCAAGGACACCAATGCTCAAGTTCACCTGTGAATAAAGCCTTGGAAGGACAGAAGTTTCCTGAAGAGCTGGATACACAACTAATTGTTCCATTAGTACTAACTTTTGAGACCCTGGAGAGGAAGGCGCAAGAGGAGAACTATTCTATAGACACCAATCAGCACATGCAGAAATTTATCTCCATTTCTGTAGGGTGAAGCAAAGGTAAAAACAAGCCACAGAGCTTAGGCACAGCAAGGCATGGAACTAACAAAGACTGCTTTTTGTCTGTCCACCCTGCGCTGTCTCACTGCAATAATCCTAGCTCCCTCCATGTTCCCTGCGGTCCACTGCAATACCCTCAGTTCCTCTCGTGAGTCATAACTACCAACTGCACAAGTGGCAGCACACTCAGAGATAGAAGCGCACTGTCTGATGGCTGCTGCGTAAGTGGTGACTGCCCAGATGGCAGGCCAAACAGAATGTGTACTGTCCCAGTGAAGGCACCGATTCAGATCACTCTCCTCTTACTGCCCCACCAGTTTTCACAAAACTGGTAGAAACTTGTTACTTTTAATGCTTGAGCAGAAGGGAAAGTGTTTACTCCAGACAAACACAAAGAATGTGTATTTGTAACAGGAATTCATACTATTCAACCAAGCACCTCTATGGGGATGGAGACAAAAAGACTAATACAAACTGAGAAGTTAGAACCAAAGTAGCTCAATACTTTCTCTAGTCTTTCCTGTCAACAGCTACAAGGCTTGTGCTGGAGTCCAGGAAGACATGGTCCTGTAGCTAATACAGGATTTTTGAGGGGAAAGAAAAATAAATCCTCTTTTTCCATCTCAGTAAATTCTCCCCAGAATAATTTCTAAGCATTCATTTACATGTAACTTACTGTCTTTCCTCCCATACACAGTTATTGGGCTGATGGGTAGTCTCTATCACCTCCCATTCTTCCCCAGGTACTTTTGCCTAATGAACACTTCACAGCCTAGCAGATACACCCTTCATTTTGAGCTAGCTACTACTGTCAGGTCCTTGTAAGCTAACCAGACAGTCTTGTCTTTTTTGGCCTCCCATAGCATCTCCTTTCAAGGGCCTGGAGGTCTCGCTCTTCTACCCATCAATCAGTAGTAGAAAGCCTGTGATAATGCGCACAGCACACTTGGCTGTGCTAGTAGCCAGAAGTAGCACCCACTGGGATCTCAAACACCTATCACAAAGATATATTGCTGGATCCTTATTTGGCTCTTAGTTTCTTCTTCTTTTGTGAGATGCAGCCATCCCAGGAGTTACCTAGGATGGTCTGTTTATGAACATGTACAAAGAGCACAAGACCATGTCCCATAGAAGCTCTTCCACCCTTACTCTGGTGTCCAGCCATGCTCCTTTGAATGAGACACATTGCACCTCTTCTTCATGTACACATGGCTTCCTTGCTTTCACCAAAGAGAGCCTGTGCTGGCTATTGCTCACCATACTCCTGTGCTCAAGTCCATCATCCATTTACCACCATATCTGCTGAGGACATGACTCAGGTATGCCAACAACACAGACATGAGGAAGAGTGGCAAAAAGACATGACAGAACATGGATTGTTTTGTCAGGAAAGAAACTACTGCAAAGCTACACATCTCTGTCTGCAGAAGGTAAGCAGGGTGGAAGATCCGACAGCCTGGCCTTGCCAGATTGCAGGAAAGGAAAGGAAGGGAAGAAAAGAAAAAAAAAAAAGGGTTCCCGGCCTGTATACGATAGCTACTTGCTGGAGAAAGTGTAAGGACAGACATGCAGTCTGAATGCAACCAACCAGTATGGAGCCATCAAGGAAGTAGGGAGGGTACTGACCTTATACAGCAAAAGGCCCCCTGCCCCATCAGAAGAAAGAGGAATCCCTGCCATTCTGGAACAGTGCCCAGCCTGCAGGGCTTTTCACAGTGGAACCAGAGCTACTTGGAATAGAAACAGCCTCGTCTCTGAGATCAGAGAGTTTAAACCGGAGCTTGTTTTTTCTGCAGTCATAAGCCAGCAGGCACCAGCTGCAGAATTTGCCGCAGTGTGTGTGTGCGCGCGTGTGTTTCTGCGTGTGCGAGTGTGCAGCAGCCACGCTCCTCCCCTCCAAGCTCACTGTGTGATAAATGTAGCCAGCTCCCTCCTTTTTCCCCTCCCTACATCACTGAAAGTCCCATTCTGAATGCTCTCAGCCCCCTCTCTTTTCTGTTAAGAAAGCTTTTGTTGGCATCACTACTGCCTTCTTTTCATTGCTCCCTCCCTGGTCAATGAGGCTTGCCTCTCCTCCCTCTCCCTCTTACCCAAAACAGCAGTGCCTGACAGATATTCATGGTCACGTACCCTGGTCTGTGCAACGTGCCAAACCCTGCTCCAGCTCCTCTAGCTCTGGATCCTGAAGATAAAAGACCCTATTCTGAAATACTTCAACACATTTTAGCATTAGCATGATTTAACACTTTTAACAAGACGTTTGCTGGTGCAAACACTGAAGGATGACAAAGATTCCCTATGAAAACAGAACCAGGTGTGCCTGTGGACTGCAAAGGTGTCATCATCACACTGTACCACTGATGATGCAGGATTGCTAATCATAAAGAGAGAAGCTGGCCCCTTATACCTCTGTGCTACGTGGGAAATATAGCAGGGTAAGGGATGACAAAGGACCACTGCTATGAAAAAGCAAGCACTTTGCTATTCTCATTTCTAAAGCACAAAATCCCTCCCTATAGCCTACTAGGGTGAAAATCAGCTCCAAGCCTGGCCACATCTCCTCTCCTCCGCTGCCCTAGAAAGGCTGCATCACTCACATTTTACAAGAGCCTTCCTTTTTTCCTCCCCCACTAACTGGACGCATTTGGATGCTTTTTGGCTTCCTGTAGTGGAAGAATGTAGTGTTGAGCAGCTCAAAGCCAGACTTCAGCTACTTCAAGACTACTCATGTGTGGGTGTGCAGCACCAAAGGAAAGAGAAATTGCAAAAGGGGCCCTGTATCTCTCTTCCATCTAATCAGCAGCATGACAGTCCACCTTAACAACCCTCCCCCCTCCTGACTGGCATTAGCCTCATTCCAGCATCAGCAGTGAGCTGAACAGTGATACAGACATTAATACTGGCTTTCACCAAGCCTTGACCAAAGGGAGCATCTGTGAGATGCCCTGTGCCACCTCCTCCCTTCTCCAGTAGCACACCATCCTCAGGAAAGACCGTAGTGGGATAAATCATAATGCTACAGGACTCCTTAAGTCCCTGACAAGCAGAATATCTCCTCCAGATCCATCTTCATACATCCTTCTCTGTGTTTGAGCTAATGACACAAGTGCAGTAAACAGCTGAGCAGCTAGGGAATTCGGTTTCTGTTCCTATACTCGGGACACAAGCAGCTGAGGAGGGGTGAGGTCCTCAGATCATAAAAAAAATCAACCTCCATCTACAGCCACCCTTCCATCTGGTCACTAGTCCCTTCCCCCTCGACCACCAGTCAGTCACACCCCCCCCCCCCCCTCCAATAGGACTAAATTCCAAGGAAAGAAAAACGCATCTGCTATAGACTGCTCCGCGAAGATTGCCTCACCTGCTCCTCTGCAAGGACAGAGCAGAGCCAGCAACTCATGCCCGAGACAAGGCGGAGGAGAGCAAGAGAGCCTGGTCAGAGCTAAATCCGCTTGCCCGGTACCTAAATTTACAGTCCCGTGCCCTCCCCCCCCGCCCCGAATAACCCGTCCTTCCCTGGTCGACCAGCTTTCTTCAAAGCAACAAACAGCATCACAGCAAGAACAAAGCCAGTGCCGGCTGTCTCAGTCCTGCATCCACCCCACCCCCCCGAACAGTATTTAGGGACTCGACATTTCTGACGGCTACCAACACCCTCCGCTGCCCATCCCAAGTCTTGCAGCCTCCAGGTCGGGCTGCCGGGGCAGGAAAGGAACGCGGACATACCATCCTGTCCGGGGGTGAGCGGCCCACGGAGCAGCAGCCGTCGCAGGGGTGCCCGGAGCGCCGCAGATGCACAGGCACAGCCCGGGCTGCAGAGAGCAGCTGCTGTGTCAGGGCGAGCCGAGGGAGGAGCCGCCACCCCCCGACACCCACCCACAGCGCAGGGCCGGCTTAACCCTCTGCGGGCCGCAGGCTCCTGAGGTACCCCGGGCACAGGGCCCCGCGGCACCCCGCGGCACCCCCCGCGGGCGCTCGCCAAGCCCCGTGTGCCGCAGCCCGCTCCGCGCCGCCCCGGCGCTGCGGCAGGCTGACTTGGACGCGGTCTGGGCAGCCGGGAACGCCGGGAGTCCGGCCAGCGCTCCAACGTACGTGGAACTGGACAAACTCCTGCAAACACATGGGTTCCCGTGCTACCAGAACGCTTTCTTCCGAGACCCTACAGTCGGGCTTCTCCTCAGAGAAGTGCCCCAGAGGGGCACTCCCCGTCTCATCTGAGGGGGTGCTTTGGTTTAAGTTACTCTTAAACTGGGACCTCATGCTTGGCTCCAACTGCAGAGCAGCTCCTCCCGTTAAAGAAAAGCAACATGAAATACCAGGCACAGCATCAGCAGCCTGGCTGGGGACAGTTGTGCCAAGTATCACATACCCGGTGTCTGACTGCTAATGAACAGGGATGGGTCAACCATGATCCCATTGAACAGATAACAAAACTTGAATGAGCGATGCAAGAACACCAGCAACCTGACCTCTGGAGACCTATTTCCAGCACTGTTTTCAGACAAATGTTTAAGTCATTTTCTAAGAACCTTGCAACTCGTTTCATAACCAGTATCTGGCTCATTTGACCTCCAAAGCACTTGGCAGAGAAGCATGCTTCCTTGTTGCTGCTCTGCTGGGCTTAGGCCTACGAGTCCAATGTTGGAATATACAGATTACTCCACGGCATGCTAGTTGCTAATAGTGACCTTTTTTCATAGCAAGCACTGAAACCACTACCGGTGCCCTGCTTGCCTTACACAAGATCCCGGCTTACTTTTAGATTCCAGAATTAACTGGAGATGTCCTGCCTGCCCTACAGCAAGTCTCCCTCTCAGTGATCTTCCAAGGGCTGCCAGGAGCAATGGAATGCTCAAGAATAAAAATATCACAGAATTTTGATGAGTTTAAAAAAAAAACCACTAGAACCTTCTCTTCTATAGCTTTCAGATGATGCCAATCAGCACGAAACATCTGTGAACCTCAGGAAAAATTAACACACTGGAATAAAACACCTTCAATTTCTGTATGTTTCAAACAGGTAACATCCTCATCTTAACACCCTATTTAAAAAGACCAAAGATTAAAAAATTCTCAAGGGACAAACTATTGAAAAAAAATAGTTCCATGCTGCGGGAGCTGCTGAACTGCTCCGTTACATCTGTCACATCCCAGAGTCTTCTGCTTGACAGTTCCAACACACTGGCAATAACACCAGCTACTTGATGATGCCAGCTAGTCTACTGCGGTGGCTGGGAACCACTCCCAATGGGCAGGAGCCTCTGTGGTGAGCCCTGGGAGAGAACAGAGCCTTCTGGATTCTGCTTTCACCTCCAATACCAAAGTCACTGCAGGGAGCAGTTCTGTAGATCTGCGCCCAATCACTCACTTGACAGTCAAATCAGACAACTAACAGATGGTAAGGGACACAGTTCTCTTCCAGTCACCAGAATCATCAGTACAGCATAACCTCCCAGCCACAGGAATACAGTGACAACTGCAATGAAGTGATCAAGTGCTTATTTTTAATATACACCTTTGGATTGTTAAATCCTGGGACAAAGTGTTGGAACGTTCTCTGAAAGATCTGCAGCAAGGCATACTGGCCTTCCAGTGACTCGCAGGGGCAGCTGGTTCTGGTCACCAGTACAAACACACACAAGCAATAGTCAACACTTTCAAGCACAATTCTCAGCTGAGATACTTAAAAGGGTTTCATCTTTGGTAAGAAAATGAGAGTTCAGTCTGAAGCCAGATTTTTTTGGTGAAAAAGTCTGGGTTCTGAAAAGGAATAAAAGTTCCTGCTGTCTTGTTTGAAAGAGAGCAGAGAGCTGATATTAATTGCATAGAGCTGACCATTTTTCTGTTTTGGTGGAAAGTGAAAGGTTTTTTTGAAATGTGTACTAGATAATATGTAATGAGAATCTATGAATTTACATTTGTTTAATTCAGGAACTAATGGATTGAGTCCACTGGAAACTACAAAGACTACCTAAAGGTAAAAGCTCCTCTGGATTTATGTCAGTGCTGGGATTACAATGAAGAACAGTTCTATATATGCTGAAGAAGGAGCCACGGTCGAATGGCTACAGCCACCCATTGACACTAGGATCTTAACATTTGGTTCTGTATCGATTGAGCACTACATGTGACTTCAGCAAAGTCTTGTCATCACAGAATTCATGGATTCTGGCAGTAGCCAGGACTGTGAAACGAATGATGACAGGAATGTGGAAAAATAAATCACTGCATAGATCAGACCAGGAGTCTCTCATCTTCAGCTGCAGAAAGGCTCATCTCCCCACCCCACAGTCAATCACATGGAATGGAAGAATTTCAAGTTTCACTTTTGTGAAATGTTTGCCTCAAAGAGCAGAAGCAAGCCTTCTTGCTGGTCCTAGGCTCTTTCATGCTGCTGCTTCTCGGTGCTGTTATAACTAGTTCTGTTAGTTGTAAGGTAATGATCAATCATTTCAGTCAATTTGGTTTGATAGTTGGGACAGCAGTCAGAACACAGCCCACCACACCTCCATGTATTCCTTATTCCTGCCTGTAAAGAGTGGAGAAGATGCAGAAAAGCCCATTCCATAGCATACCTGTGCATCCCTACTCCCTCATCTGGCAAAGTTTGGCCTCTAAAACCTTCTCATGACCCTTAATCCTGAAGAAATTTAGAATGGCAACATTGGGTCAGGCCATGAGCCCACCTAGCCCACAGCTAGGGAAAGAGCATGAAAGACATGACAGATTGATATACCTCCAATTACACCTCTCAGCTCCTGGCAGATGCCCTAACTCACCAGCAAAGGTTGTTTCTGCATCTTCATGTAGAAACTTCATGAGCTTCTCTATTGCTTTCTGAAGTTATGTATGCTTTTGAACTCTGTGGCAATTGTTTAGCGATGTATCATGTGTAAAGATTAGTTCCTCTTGTATTTTTGGTTTGTAACTTCTGCTTAGTGATTTCTTGATATTCCCTAATTCTTAGGTTATAGGGGGAAAAAAACAAGAATCATTTCCCATTAACCTTCACTACAGCATTTGTATTCTTGTATCTGTCACATTGCTCTTCCACTGCCTTTTCTATAAGGTGAGAACTGCTAGGTTTGGTTTTTTTTTATTTGGTTGGTCAGCTAGTTTTTAAGTCTCCTCTGGTAGCGAAGCCTTTTTGATCATCCCTGTCACTTTTCTGATGTTACAGTATTCTTCCTGAGACAGGGAATGAGGGAGAGGGACCAGAACTGCGCAACACATTCAAGAACTGAGAGCACTATACACCAACATAAGGGCATAATGATGTTTTCTGTGGTGTTTTCTACTGTTCTAATTCCTAATATTCCATTTGTTTTTTTGACTGTAGCTAAGTATTGAGATCGCTGCTACTCTTTAGAGCCAGCCCTTGATGTAGTGACCATCAATAACTTCAAACCAACAGCCAGCTCTGTTATTTCAGCATTCACACTATACTCCAAATCATTTATGACACGTTGAATAGCACAAGCCCTGCACAGATCCAGGGCATGTTGCTTGTGACAGTGATGCTGGTAAGAACCTCCCTCATCATGATAAAGAACAGCATCAGGATAACATCTGCCAGTATCCATCTATTCACTGAGAACACAAGTATAATACTAATCTTAGTGGTTCCCAGGTCCTTCCAAGTCCTTTTTAAAAGTGTCCCATATTCCAGGTTTTTTTCTCTGGTATCCTGAAGACATTTATGTTGATCCTTAATATAACAACTGTGGAACAGCATATTCAATCTAGCTTTAGAAAATGTTTTAGCCACCACTTAGCAAAAGCTTACTGATTTCCATGAAATCATAGAAGAGGAAGTCTACTGTAGTGTACTCCCTGTACACTACTACCCCTGCACAAGACAGAAGTGGGCTGGCTCCACCCTGATGGCTTTTTTTTTTTTTTTGCATATGTATATAGGCTATATTTGCCTCCCTCCTATCCCCCAAACATGAATATATTACCTTTGTTGTCCATGCTCCCAGCCTCCTCTGCTCATCATCACTTCAGACTCATTTTGTCATCCTCTGTGCACCACAACAGTCATTCTTGGAAACAGAGGAGATCATTATAACCAGCTATTGTGCTTGTCATCCCACTATAACAAGTAAAACACAAGCTAGAGAATTTTTCACAGTCAAAGTGAATAAGGAGTCAGAAGTAAAGAGCAAAGTAAATGGGTGGGGATGCAGAATCACTGCAAAACAAACATGCGGACCCCTTTTTCAGCTTAAAGATGCACAAGGTGAGCAAAGGATATTACCTAAAAGGTGCTGCTTTGCAGCAGTGCTGAGGACAAAGCAGGAGGATGTATTTGCTACTACTGCTGCATATGAACTAGGCTTCTTAATATTTGAGTTAACATCACTCACTTAAGTGTAAGAACTGCCCAGGTATTAGCCTACAGGCTGGACCTGGCCTACAGGATAATTTCATCCAGCCTACAGTTTTTCAGGTCTTTCCTAATAAACCTACAACACTGAGACACATGCCTATGTCACTCTAGAGAGAAGTGCAACTCGTGCAGGAAGGGTGGGAGGGGGGTTAGATAGCCTTGGTCTAGAACTGGCCTATTTTGGAAATTGCGTTGCTGTTAGTAGATTTTTCAGAGCACTTCAGGATCACAGCTCCCCACTACCACATACGGGAAGGGCATACACACCAGGACATTTCATACAGCAACACACAACTCTGCAGCCTTTTTTCTTTTCTATGCCCATTACAATGGTGAACAAATTTAGCCGCTAGCAGGATATTTAGGACAGCAAGATCTCCTTCTGTATTGATTTTTTTATATTAATATAGCATATTTTACTTCAAGCAGCAAAATAAGATTTGATAGAACCGTCTAATCAGGACATTTACCAATATTAGCAATTGTTCCAAAATCTCTCTCTGTTAACAGTCATGCAAGTACACTTTTAAGCATGAACTAGTCTGATGTCCTTAATAGTATTAAAACTTTTTGAATATATAAATTAAACAGGCCAATTTGTTATCTTCCATCCATGATCTTGTTTTATAAGGAAACAATATTGTTTCAACAATATCATATCATGCTCTTAACTCTCTTTTGCCTCAAAATCTCTACGTCATAAAAATTCAGTGTCTTCCAATTGCTATTGAGAATTTACATCAGAAATAGTTATCGCTATGAAATTCATAACTCAAGGTTGATGCATCTACTGTCTCTAATTTACCTCTCACTTTCTGCTCTTGGTTATGTGTTCAGGCCCCAGCAGCCAGGAATGCATCTTTTTGTACTTCACAAGTGTTTTTTTACAAGGAAAAATTACTTATGAGGTATGGTGGTTTTCACAAAGCACAGTTCTTTGGCGTATATGTAGTGCTTGACCAGCAAGACACTTACTCAAAGCTGAAAAGGTTCTTAAAACAGCTGCTGCCTTTACCATGCACCAATTATTTAACTGGCCTAAAAAGCCTCTTGCACAGCAGTTCTTTGAGGCAGCCCTCCTGCCTTCATGTGATCACGTAACAGTTGCAGATAACCTCTTCTTTTTAGCTTTTAAAGAAAACAAGACATCACTTAGCAAAAAGCCTAAAAATAGCTGCCAAAAGCAGGAGAAAAGGGGTACTAATAAGGAACGCACTTACTGAGCTTCAAGTCTCTTCCAGTTCCTAAAGAGAGGGCACTGAGCTTCTAGTTTCCAATTCCTACTTTCTAAAGCCAGGAAGATCTACAGACCTATGATCGAGAACATTTCAGTTTCTTCAGTCCTTCAGGAAATCAGGAGATTCACCTGACAGTTATGGGACATCACAGACCAGGCACCAGAAGCATGGAACAGGAGTATACAGAGGCTTAGGATTTAAAAAAAAAAAAAAAAAGCAAGCAAACAAACAAACACCAAACCCAACAACAAACCACACACCCTCCCAAACAGAAAACCCACACCACAACAAAAACAAATAAAGCCAAACACAAGAGAAACACAGTGCTCTTGCCAGTACTGAGGTAAGGCTCATTGATGTTCAATTCCAAGGACCACTTGAACATTGATATTTAAAGACACTATTATCCTCTGATGCAAGGACAGATTTATTTCAACTATTGAATTAGAGAAGAGAGATGGAGTTTTTCCCACTTATACTAACAAAATAAACTCTTCTCCAATTAGTCAAATAGACAACAGTCACCAAATCACTACAGTTTGAAACAAAGATCCTGTCTTTTGGCTAAGGAATTCGATTCCCTGTCCGCAGGGCTTTGAAAAGGCCTCAGAGCTTCCTGGCATGTTAGGTGTAGTTCCCATCTGACTGGGATATGGAATTAAATATGGAATTAAACTGTTAACAGTGTGAACACTTATTTCATCACTGCACACCTGAGTCAGTATCACGCTGACAGGAATGTTCTGGATCATAAATATTAAGAAGCCACGGACTGGCTATTCCCCCGGGCCTGCGTAAATAACAAAAGTGACTTCTTAAAACATTTTTCTGTTATTTTCAATTTTTAGGGTGCAGCCAGGGTCACATCTCCATGCTTTTCTCTACCGTGCCAATCATTTTTATATAAGTCAAGGCTGTCTGTCTTTATGAAATATGAGACCTCCAAGAACTACAGCTAGAGCATAATACTGAATAGGGCTTACAATATGTGTTGAGCCTAGAGAGGTTGTGCTTCTCTGAACAATAGCTCCGAGTTGCCCACTGTCTTATGCTCAAATACACTTCATTTTCTTCACAACTGTAGGCCAAAGGCTTTATTGAGAACAGAGATGCTGATGAATGGTATACTAGCTTCTGAAAAGTGTTGGGACAAAGAATAACCATGGCCTGACCCAGCCATAGCCCTGATATTACTTTGAGCTATATGCTTTTGTTAGGAAGGACAGTTCTCTGCACCTCTGTGTGAAAAGCACAGTTCTCCGCAGTTCTCAATGCACAGAACTCTAACCTCTCCGTTAGTCTGCATCCCCAGCTTGGGAGACCTCATTACACAAGACTGTCAAAGTAATTACAAGAGAAGAGGTAGCAGGCTATCACCACAGCATGCTGTACAGAGAAGACTGCAGAGAAGTGCAAGGATTTGTTTGCATCCATCCCCTTCGAAGATTTTTTTCTTTGACTATCCAGTTATTGACTTTCACAGGCTATCTGCTTTCAATAAACAGAACTGATTACTTGTTCAAGTCTTTGGCAAATCACCTCTAAAATCCTCTTGGCTATCCTCATTTCTGTGTAGGTACAGCAATTTTTACTCTTTTCTGCAGGCTTTACTATGATGTTTTAAAGGATACTTGGTTATGCTGAATACTTCTGCATCTTTCTGTGCAACTATTTAATGAGTTTTCCTTAGTTCCTATGTCCTTTCTTATTTACAGGTATTTGTACCTTTTTATTCTGTATGGCGGCTTAAATTCTGAATAAAGATTTGTTTCCCACTTTTGTCAAGTTTCCTTATTTTTTAAATAACCATTTCTGAAATGAAGTGACACCTCCTTAGTTGTTTGTATACTTCTACTTCAAGGAACCTTTGATCCCTTGAGTATTTTATTCTTTCAGCTGCTTTGTAGGTCCAATAGAGTTACATATTTAGGCTTCTCTTCCTTAATTTGAGACTAATCTTTTAATCTTTCTGATACTTCAGGGCCTAAGGAGTGATTATCTGAGCTATTGAGAATTAGTTTATCTCAACTTGCTGCAGTATTTGACAAGTTTGTAGGTGGATAGCCCAAGTCATCCATTCCATTTAGTTCTTTATAATTTTCTTCACCAAGTAAGGTTTTACTTTTGTGTTAATAGCATCCCTAATGCAGGTCCAGAGAGACTGTAAGCACCTGTTACCAGCCTCTTTTCCAATTCCTACTTTAAACAAATTCATGAACACTGAGTTTTCTGTGGCAACACTCTGGTCTCTCTTGTCCCAGAAAATAAGGTTTTAAAAATGGTGATGCTAATTTAACTCAGCAACTCAAAAGCTTTAGGGAAAACGACAGAAGATGACCTGTCTAGAACTCTCGGTGGAAAGGATAAAGAGGTTTATAAATCAAGGCTGCGAAACTGGAGCAAACATGAACAGTACTGAAAGACCAGAGGAACATGAAAAGAGGGATTGAGGCAAATACTGGGGCACAGTAAGAACAGCAGCATGTCCCCTGCATGTGCAGCATGACTCCTTAGCACCCAGAAGACTGGCTTAATGCGGCAGAGAGGAAGGAGGGAGTAGGATCAAATCCTAGTGATTTCTTAGTGACACTGGGATCAAATCCTAGTGTTTTCCTAGTAACACTGAGATCAAGGAAAGACTTCTCCAAAAGTGCTTCCAATAAGCAGCATATGTCTACCTGCAGAAAAACCCGTGCCTTCTACACAGTATTCAGGTTGGCTGTACTTCCTCAGCTGCCTTTGCCAGCAGTAGTACCTGATGAGTACCCACAGGACTGCTCCAGCCAGGGGCACAGCAATGCTTTCCACACGTCCAAACAGACATACAGAATGAAGGAGAAGGTACAAGCCAGGTCTAGCACTGAAAGTAAGAAAGAAATGCAACCAAGGCAATGTGAGAGAAGCTACAAGAACCAAAATATGGTGCAAGATTCCTCTTCCTGCAGAGGGTATCTTTTTCTTCCAGACATGTTCAACTGCCTCAGATCACATTCTTTCTCTGAACCAGCCAGTAATCTCTTGTAAAAGGAACCAGCTGACCTGAGAACGGTCAGATTCCTGGGAACTTGCTGTTTTAACGGTGTATCCAAGGCCTGAACAGAGGCAAAAAGGCTGCTAACATCCTTATGAAGGAGAGCATCAGTCCAGAGGAACCGATTCACCGGATGCCCTGTTGGTTATCCAGGTAACAGATGACATGCTGCTTTATAGAGAGGACACCTGTAGGACAGTTCTGACAAAATCACAACAGGATCCTAGGAGACAGGCAACAAGCATCAGTGGCAACTGTGAAGACGATGCAAATGGAAGGCAGGGAGCAAGCCTGGCAGACAAACCAAAAGGAAAGCTGGGGAGAGAGTAGAGTAGGATTTAGAATTGGCAGTGGCACAGGTAAAATTTCCAAGACAAAATACATTCGGAAAAGTTGGCAATACTCTGAATATACCGCCATGTTTATGTGACTCTGTGTCAAAGACTGTAGAGGACTTGCTTAAACAAAAAAGGTACAGTTTTTATTAACCCATACCAGTCTTGCTTCATTTTTCTCCTCAGTGTGATATTTAGAATTGGAAACCAAGATGTTGAAATGCAGGCATTTTTCTGAAAGCGATGCAAACCAGCTCTGCCACATTCCTTGAAGCTGCAGAACCCATAACCTGTCAGGCTCACGCAGATTTAGCTGGCATTGTATGGAGGCTTCTCTTACAATGAATCCAAGTCTGCAGACAAGCAAAAAATTCTAAGAAAAACTAACAGCCACAGGATCTAGTTGCTACTACGTGCAAAGATACCACAAGAAATAACCATATGCTATGATTACAGAACAGGAACTGTTCTTCCAGGCATTTTTTAAATTTAAAAAGCTAAAATGTTAGTCCCTCCAAACTAGTACTAGTAAGTTGTGTGTATGTTTGGGATATTAGAGTTACCAGCCATTTGCTGCTTATAAGGCCTACTAGTCAAGAAACAGAAAAAAAGATGCGAAATAAGCAAGTGTCCTTTAAACATCGATCAAGTAAGACGTCCATTTTAGGCACTATTCCCTCCTGGATTTATGCCCTCCTGTAGGATGAGATCAGCACTGCAGCACATGCTTTCTTGCAAGATGTAGCTCAGATGAAACCGGAGATGAAAAACAAATGGAGGGGAGGGGGAAAAAAATAAAAAAAAAATAATCAATAACCACTTTGAATTATTCATCTCCATGAAATAGGAATAAAAATGCAAGCAAATTCCATCTTTAGAAAAGCGTTCCCAGGAGAATTTTCTTTATAGGAGTCAAACTGTCTACTGCAGATTTTCCTGCAGAATCATTAGCACTCAATAAAATTTCAGAGGCAAAGAGGTACGATTAGGTCAAACCCAGACCATTCACCTCCCTGAAGGCAAATAACATTGTGAATAGCCATAACCAATTTCCACAATAGCTACTGTCAAAGTGAAGGCAGACAAAATCCAGAACAGGCCTCAGTTTACAAAAACATTAAAACTACTGAGAACAGGTCATCTGAAAGAAAAATATGGCCTTGTCCAATTGTGTTGTTTAGGGATTTTTTTCTGTCTGTTTTTTTTAACCATGTGAAATTTAAGTCTCATCCAGCTTGTCTGTCCTAGAAAGTTCTACAGATAAAGACCAATATCACCGGGGGAAAAAACCCACTGTTTTAAATGGATTCAAAATGCATTCCATCAGATTCATTTAACAAAGGGCTGAGAAATCAAAATCATTGAGTTATTCACAAGCTACTACCTCAAGGACAGACCAGTGTAGACTTAGTATTTTTTTTAAAAAGAAAACAAACAAGAAAGCACCCACATCTACCAGGACACAAAGTACTAAAGAAATCGAAACAACAAAATATGCTTCTTTTATCCTGTGTCCTGAAAAGAAGTCCAACCCTTCCCCAGCAATCTCATCACTGTTTTCCTTTTCTATCAACTTAAAGGGTTAATCTTCTCTCAAGGACCATTCAAACAGATTCTAACACCTTGAATCTTTATATATGAAAGACAGAACAGCAGAACTGGTTCAGCACGATGCACTACTTCCACTTTCCTTGAAGGATTCAAAAGACTGTTCCAGGAGAAACCCACTTACTCTTTACTCTTTGCCTCCATATACGCTTCAAGAATTTGAATTCCATGAAGTGCCAACAACATTTAACCACAATGTCTGGTTTTAGAAGCAAGAGTCATAATTTAGTGGGGCAAGTTCTAACTTTAGGAAAGCTACCAGTGAATTCATGACTGCAGGGATTTGAACTCTAGGAGGTTTGATCTAAGAAATTTGCAAAATTGGAAAGTTAGTTGTCTGTGGAGATAAAATGCAGAAAACAAAAGGAAAAAACTCACCAAGCATTATTTTTGTCTGTGTTTTGTATAAGGGCTAATTTTGAGTAGAAAATAACTATATCAGTTTATTTCTAGTTAAATAATCATATCAGCGCAATCTGATTTGTGAAGACTTATTCTTGAGTAAGTATGCCTGCATCAGGAATTCTACCGCTAACATTGTACTGACAGTTTTGCTAGTAGGCTTCCCATACACACCAGTCCAAAGTGATGACTAAAGAAAGGAGAGGGGTGGAGCACAAGAGTTACCTGTATTGGCTAGGTTTTCTATCGTAGCAGTGTCTTACTGCCTCTCTGCATCAGATGAGCCCCACACAACACCTACAGCAGTTAGCTCATTCTCTGCCATTTCCCCACAAGACAGCAGGAATCCTTGGTTGTGCTGAACATTTTGCTTTAATGAACATGTACGCCTATAGTACTCCATGCAGGGACAGCAGGTCAAAGAATCACACTTACCTACAAAACAAGAAATTAGCTTGTGATGACCACTGGACCATGTATGAACTCTTATATTCCCAAATTTAGCCTGCAAAAACCACATCTGCATGTGTCATTTTCATGCATGCAGCACAGTCCTGCTCCCCATTAAGTTTTTTATTACAAGCTATACCCTGCAATTTTAGGAGCCATCCTATCCCTGAACTCAAGTAATTGACCATCCTGAAGCAAAAATCAAGATCGAGACTATGGCTCATGGTTCTGTGGGGAAGCCTGTTCAGGCAGCCAAGGACAGGTCTGATGCACTTGTATTGTCATGGAGAAGGAAAGAAAACAGTTCCACATTCTGGAAGACTGTTAGCTTATATCGGGAAGGTTAAAATGTTTTAAATAATGGACAGCTGATGAGCAGATATTTGTTCAAGACATTTCTAGGGGAATCTCATATAACTGTTGTTATCAAGGAATCAATTACCTGCAAGAAAATAAACTAACTGTTAACTGAAATTAATGATTGGGACCAAAATCATTGACCTGATTTGTCTATTGGACTAGACACGTTACTGACAAGAGCAAGAAATTTACACCATACTTGTGCAATCCTGCTTATATTTTAGAAAACAGTAACTTCACAGCTAAGAACAACATGAGTTCAGAACAGCTCAGCTCAGTGTAGAGAGCTAGCTGTAGATGTATTGCAAGCTATTAATTTAGAGTAATAGAGTAATCAATAACGTGGTCATTAGAGACCACTCGTGGTTTTTTGTTGGGGTTTTTTTTGGGGGGGTGTAGGGTTTTCATTTTTGAAAGGCAGATTCTAAGATTCTAAAACTGAAAAGGTCCTAACACAGTTACAAGCACTGTTTAAGATCAAAACACCCCAAATTAGTCTGATTTATACAACAGAATGCATTATGATGTGAAGAGAGAAGACAGCTGCGGGTAGTAAGATTTCTTCCAGAAGAGAACTCAGACCTAGTAGATAAGGGCAAAATGCAATATAATGGCTGGAAACCACAGCAAACAAATTCAACCTGGAAGTGAGGCACAGTCTTAGCCACAGGAAATTAACCACTGAAACTAATTACCCATGGTTTATAGCGGACTGCTTGCAACCTGATGCATTCAAATAAAAAACAACGCCTCACCTTAAAAAGTCAGTATAACACAAAAATTGCAACACCCCCCCCAAAACCAAACACAAACGATAGTTAAAACATCTGTTCAGTTTAAAATAAAAATGGGAGACCATCTTCATGCAGTGAATTTATTTTCTTTGCAGTGCTCTTAGTTTTCCAAAGCTTGAACTCAGGAATTGACTCATTTGTTCTGTTACTGCTTCATACAGGCTAGTGGGATAAAGCAAAAAGTAAAAAAATTACAGATGGAACAGGGATCTGGTGTGGATCCTCTGCAGTAGCACATTCGCCCTAGCAAGAAATCAGGAAAAGTTGATTGTTTTTGCACACACTCCTCTAAAGCTTCAAAATCAAGCAGCAAGGCATTCTCTTACACAGAATAGAGAGAAAACAAGTTGGTACTTCAAAAGATGCCTCTAGACACAAGCCCTTAATGATGCTTGTTAACTCCACCTCAGAATTCATGATTTGCTAGCACAAAGACTATTATAATTTCTCAGTATCAAAGAGAAAGCATGCCATCTCAGATTCCCCAGGAAAGAAGCAACAGCAGATCAGGAAGGGAAACCAGTGCCTCCAGTCTGCAATTTTAAGTTCTTACAGAGGGAGGAAAAAGGCATATGTTCTAGCAATGCCATGGTTAATAGGGCAAGATGAAGTCCTGGAACAGAGCCAGTCAGACTGAGGGACATCTGTTTTCTTAGGAGGTAGGAATTATGGCATTAAAACTACAATAGCACATGACAACAATTAATCTCATGGCAAAATAGGATTAACAGGCTCCTTCCACACTGCTTTTCACTCTTCTGAATCTGCACCTAGTGGAAGAATTTATTTCCTGAAATAGCAGCTAAGATCCTAGATGAGATCACTTCAGGGGAATTGTTCAGTTCCTTTGCCCAAGCTGGATGCAGCAGAAGCAGTGTTATCTTCCTCAGGCTGAGGGCCTGCCACCATTTCAGTGGTGCATGTGCGCCCTTCTGCACCAGTACGGGAAGCTGATGACATAGCCCGTTTCTCTTGCATCTAGCACATTAATGCCGCCAGTTGCTCTGCTCTACGCTGGAGCAGTGAGATAGCGCACATTTGCTGGCTGTAAATGGCTTTCCAGCTCATGAAGCCGCCCTGGGAAGTACTGCAGAAACTGATGGCCAAACCTTTCTAGATGTACCCATTATGCACAGTAACAGCTCAGCTGGCTCAGGCCAGGGTCCTCAGCCCAGAAAGAGGCTAGCACTGGCACACCCAAAGCCACTTACCTCCAACTGTTTAAATGCAGCGCTCAGGTAAACAGGAATTGAGAGCAGCTCGTCAGAGACTCCCTCCTAAAGCCCACGCTAATACCAGGGATTCTTTAAAAGCAATAGAAGAGAGTTGGGGAACTGCATTCATAGCACAGTAGAGGGAAACAGACCAAGAAATCTGTCAGAAAATTATACACAGCTGTTGAAACTGTCACATGTTAAAGATTATTTTCCTACTTAATCCTCCTTCCGCCTTGCTCGTCTTGTTTGTCTTAGCAAGGTCCAGTTGACAAGGATTGGAAAAGCCTACTCTAAGCCATTGAAGCCAGGGACACTAGAGGAGAAAAGTGTACAGAGCCACAGTGAAATAACGATACACTAATAATACATTAACAAGACTTTTGTTACCAATCTTTAGATATGACTGATGCTAGAATCCAGCAACATTCATAAAAAGTCACCCAAAGCTTGTATTAATTTGTAATAAGTATCTCTAGTTTCCAAAAGAAGTGTGTATTAGAACTAGTCTTATTGAGGAGGTCACTGTCATTGCAGCTGCCGTGCTTACAATGCACTTGGCCACCAAGAGATTGCTGCCTTTGTCAAGTTATAGAAGTGTCACTGCAACACTAAAAAAAGAAAACAAAAAAACCAAAGCCAAACCCACAAACACGAACCCTCCCCCCCAAGTTATTCTGTGTGCAACTACTGACAACATGAAATACTTGTCAGAGCGCTGTTTGAAGAACTGTTCTGCATCACACAGATCCTCCATAAACTGCTATCCAGTGACTGAAAGCTGCTAATTTTATAAAATAGAGAAAATGGTGTCTCCAACAGCCTTTGTTGTTTTTCTGCTGGCATTGAGTGGAAGCACGTGCCCCTTCTTTCTTTTTTTTGTCCTTAACTGGCTCACTCAGAGCTATTGAACACTTCTTGTTTTTTTTTTTAAAAAAAAAGATAAACAGCTTATCAAAAAAGTAGAGATAAGAGAATAAGGCCAGACAGTCAATGAAAGAAGAGAAAATGCTATTCTAGACAAAAAATAGAAATAATTAAAATGGGTTACACACTAAAAGATGGCAGGTGTCTGCTGAGGAAGAAAAAAATCTTACGTAAGGTGCTAAAAACAGTGCCTGCAACCCTTGAAATGCCTGAGTTGTCAGAACAATGGAACTGGGTGTTCACCAAGGTCATAAAAGACGCTGCTCTGCATACTCAAATGCAGAGTCCTAACAGCCAGTTCAGCTTTCCAGCAAGAGGCCCCAGCTTCCAGAACCTGGGCCAGTAGTGCACCAACCTCAGCCAAATTTTATGGAAGCCAGTCAGATTCCAGAGGATGCTGAAGTCTGGGGCACAGGTAGGAGGGTTTATTTTGTGGTGATGGCACTCATGAAGAACAGCCGAGTATGAGAACTGGAAATCTTATATTTTCAAGTACTACAAGAGGTCATATAAGCACCATACCATAAATAGGGTCCACGATTATAGACAGGCAGTAACACTGAGTATTCATTAAAATAGGGAATCCAGTATTTTGCTAAAGTTCTTAACATGATGAACCTTGTTCAGAGGTGATGTGCTTTTTCCAGTCTTCAGAAGTACAGCTTCATGAACTCTATTATCTTTATGAGGGTAAAAGATGATCTAGGATGGCACTGCATGCTGTTCCTGCTTATGAAGACAACACAAAGTGTTCTGTCTATCGATTCAGGTTTAGCTTAGGTAATCAAAATGATTAAGAGGTTTGAACAGTGGCATTATCATAAGAGTCTTAAAAGTCCAGAACTCTTCAATTTAGAGAAGAGCTTATTACTTTAAAAAGAAATAAATAAAGTCAAAGCTAGTAGATCAGGTCATTTTCCACCAAATCCTAAAATGGTAGAAGCTAGGGAGCACTCAGTAAAGCTAAATCATCTTAAAACAGAAGAGGAATTTCTTCTTTAGATAGCAGTCAGTGAATTTCAGGAACTTGCTGCTATTCATGACTGTGGAGACAGAATTTGTAGATTCAAGAGGGATTAAACAACTTTTACTAAAAGGAGTTGCTCATGGTATGCCCTTTAACATCCCTAATCCAAACATTATGCATAGTGAGGGACCTATGAGGGGGGAAAAAAGGCAATCAAAAGCAGTCAGGCTCATGTGTGCTTCCCTGAATTGCATCTCTTGTTGCTACTTCTGCACAGAATATTGGACTAGATAAACCATGAATCTGATTCAATAAGGCATTTCCTTTGATGTTATTTGCTTTTAAAAAGCTGAACAGAATTTTCACCTTGCTCTTCAATAGAGGAGGTTAACAGAACCAGAGCATCTATGAAAAATTGTTTCTTTCGTAGGAATGATGCTTCACATGAGTAGATCCTGCGCGATTTTACCGAAGCCTCAGCAGTTTCAATGTATAGCAAATATGCACAGAAATGTCAGCTACAGAGGGTCGGTTTAACACTTAATATGACTTTTGGAGTGAGAGAAGCACCATTTGCCCTTTCAGTCAGTAATCAACATTTGGACAGAACAGCATGAGAGCAAGAAGCTGATGTTAAATTAACCTCTGCTTAGCTGAAGTGCAAAATAGCTTCTTGGAGCTCTGGCTTCTAATCTTCACCAAGTAGCCTTTTGGGTATCACAGTAAGAACCCTAATGTGTATATTATGAACAAAGGAACATTTTGAAATACACAAAAGGAAAATAAAAATTAATCTTGAGAACTTCCTAACCTGGCCTACCAAAGAAGGGTCAGTATGCTGGCTTCAAATGCATAAAATGCAGCCTAATATTATCGTCAGAGAGCTCTGAAGATGTGTAGTTTCCAGAGGAGCTCTCTTAGCATTAAAAACATCTCTCAAAGATGGTAAAAGCAGCATTTTGAAATAGTTTTGTATATGATTTTACAAGTTTTTGCTTTTATTCTATGTCTTGTTTTAAAACAACTCAGCTCTGCAGGTAAAATAGGGCCAGAAATATTCCATAAATATTTCTGTTCTGTATTTGGAAGAAATGAAGAATATATTTTAGAGACAATGAAAGTATTTCTACTTTAACAGTAATAGTGGTGGGAGATGGCAGCAATCAGACTAAGTCAATACAGATAATTTCTGTACAGGATCTAAGAGATTGACTAAGAAGCTCTCAGCTTCCAGTATGAACTCCAGCGCTCTGTCATTTAAGTCCTATAAGACTGGAAAACCCATCAGCAGTAAAGATGCAAATAGACTACAGAATGAATGCAATCAGCATGACATTACAGAAAATATGACCTTACTTCTTAATAAAACCAAATAAGCTTGTCAAAAATCTCAAAGGTTGTACTGATATAGTGTAATTATTATTTCATAAGGCATGCCATCAAGCCTACACCAGGATTCGTGCTGTTCATAAACAACCTGAAAAGGAAGAAAGCAGACTGGTGGCAAAGCTTATGGATAATACCAAGTTATTAGCATGGCTGAGGATGAACTACTGAGGGAGATTTCACAATGCTGAGTTTCATTTGCCATTTCATTTATCAGTATAAATCACACATGAAATGACACTAACTGTGGCTCACCGTTACCACCGGGGAAGAGATCTTGAGGTTACGATAGTCTTAGTTCTATTCAGGAATCAGCCCACTGCTCAGCAGCAGTCAAAGTGAATAGATACGTTAGAAATCAGGAAAAGAAGAAAATAATCATGTGATACTGTGTAAATACACAGCTCTACCCCACTTTGAACACTACACAGTTTTGATCCCAGCATCTCAAAGAGGTAAATCTGGAAGACATTAATAAAATAAGAAAGATGAAAGGTAGGGAATAGCTTCCTTATAAGGAACCATTAGGTAAGCCAGGCCTCTTCAATCGGGAGGCAAGTATGCTGAACCTATTACACTACTAGATTGGACAGGAATTGTCCAGTGTAGGAAGGCATATCAAAATGAGACCAGACAGGAATGAGAATCCAGAGAAATAAGAAGAGGTTGCAGGTTTCTTCCTGCAACATGTCACTGAACTGTTCTATTCCTTGCCAGATTTTTTTACTTCTGGTAGGGAAAAGACTGAAAAACTTTGTAGAAGTTGAAAAGTGCTGAGTGTTACTAAACACACAGAAAACATACCTCTCCATGAGCTGGAATGAGATATGAGCTAGGAGAGTACAAGGAGGAAGTATTTTATGCACTCATCTTACACTCTTGCCCAAGCACCCATTTTTTGTCACTGTGCTGGGTGTACCTTTTGCTTGAACCAGTACAACTACCTACCCTAACATACAGCATTCTTACAGAATACGTATTCTTACAAAGTGCACAAGTAACTGATTAAAGTATGTTTAACTGGTATATCCTGGTGGTTCTTTGCAAGTCCCTCAGAGATATTCTTCACCAGTTATCTGGGAGAAAAATCTAAAGCTTTTTGTGACAGAAGTCAACTGAAAAGAGCTGCAGCCACACCTAGCAACAAGAAACATAGGTTGCACTTACAGCACGGGAAACTGTATTTTGGGAGACTGCAATTCATGGGATCTTTGAGGTCATGCTCAGTGTGGTTACTATGAGAGCAAATACAGCACTCAAGCACATACGGAAGAAGCACAGAAGCTGACAAGTGCTTGCTTTTATATTTCTCTGGTCAGAGGTATGTTGGCAGACAAATGGTGCAGGGAAGTTAATTGCTCGAGGACTAGAATCTAAAATTCCAAAGATTCATTATTGCATCTGTGAAAAAAATATAATGTTAACCACTGACTTTTTTACTACCTAAACATGCAAATTTAGGACATAGTAGTCATTTTACTAAGAGCCAAGAGCTGAACAAAATCTATCACTAGATGATCTATGTTACAGAAATCTCTCTAGCAAGAGGCCACAGCTGTGGGGAACATACACTTTCACTGTAATATAATTTTCATAAGCAGTTGGTCTTTTGCCTCTTGTCTAAAACAGCTTTTGCTTGAACACACAAACTTGTCATCTGTACTATCTGGGAGCTATAATTTGAATAAACAAGGCAGCTTTTTTTACTGTCATGCACTTGAGATTGATCACTGAAAACTAACTATGCAGTGCAGTGGAAAAAAGAATATGGCACAAGCTGACACTCAAAGCCATTCCAAGTTCCATGAAGATGAGTCACTTGTACAGTAAAAACATTAACCTATGAGATATTTGTTAATGTAAAAGGAGGATCAAATGCAGACTTTGAGACTAAGATGTGCATAGTGGACACTTAACACAATCTGATTTGTGCGACTAGTAAAACTGCTTGTTCTTTAACTGTTATAAAGTTGAATTCATAGAAGCACAGAACAGCCCAGGTTGGAAGGGACCTCAGAAGATCACCCGGTCCAACTTTTCATGGGAAAAGGAACATAGATGATATTATCTAGCACTCTGTCCAATCACATGTTGAAAACCCTCAGTGATGGGGACTCTACCATGTCCCTGGGGAGGTTGTTCCTGTGACTGATTGTTCTCATGGTAAAAAAAAAATTCTTTCTTACCTTGAGTTGAAACCTCTCACAATGCTACTTGCACTCATTGCACCTTATGAAGAGAAAGCCTCCATCCTCTTTGTAGCTGCCCAAAAGTTCTAGAGAGACAGTAAAACCAGATTCTTCTCCTAGCTTGAGTTAATAGCATTCTAGGAGTACTCATCCAAAAAGAGAGCTGCCTTCAGGAACTATAATGCAACTTTGCTACATCCTCGGTGGGCTGTGGCAGATATATCTGTATCCTCAGTTGGCATTAAATGTAAAACAAAGGCATGAGTAGCATGTGAAACGTGTATTGGGTTGAATATGAAAGGCGTCAGAGCCTGAAGGCCATCTGCCTGCAAGGCAGCTAGTTATTAGACTGTTACACAAACTCTGCTGGCTTTCAGCATAAAACATTAAGTTTCAAAAAAAACATTCAAGCTAATACTTGAAAGTGTTTAGTATTTCTGATAATCCTTTTCCAGAGGCAAGAAAAGTATCTCAGTGTTTCATTATTTCAAGCATTTGTTCCATCAAATTCAACCTGAATGTTGTTCTTAATTGCTTGATTTTCAATTATGTCATTAGTTATTTATTAAATGTTTTCTGAAGACTAATGCAAAGTACAATTTGAGGGGAAAGATCACTGGGATGGCTGTTGAGCTATTTGAAATCTCCTAGCTGGGCTGAAAGCAGCTGCTAATACTCATGTAGAGAGAACTGTTTTCAGAAAAGGAAGCTGTTTTCTCTGAACATCAAAACCAAGAGATATCAGAAAGCATACTTCCCTTGTGCTGAGAAATAATTATTTTCAGCATTTCACCTTGCACCTTGTCAATCTTTACTGGAAAGAGACAGTCCCTCTCAGCTGTAAAGAACTACTAACATCTGGCACAATGAGACACTGTACATGACCTTAAACTACTATGGCAGCCAGTGGCAACTGACAACTGTGCAAAAGTGCACATGGGACTACCCTCACCATATAAGAGCACACAAGCCTTCAGTATTTGTTGAACCAATTCAAGGTGACTTCTGTTAATTTTTCTCATCACATCACCCTCTCCCTCCTTTAGACCATTTACTAGCTTCCAGATTCTCCGTAACACATACAAAGTTTGTCATGCAAGGTCTTCCATAATTGTTCCTACCTTTTTCTGTTCTGCTGCTGCCATCCAGGACTACCTCTTTTCCCTTTGGGCAGGTCATTGTCACATCCATGCTTGGTTTCTTGCTGTCTCTATCATCCATACCCTGTAAACTATGCTGTGAGATTACCCCTACAGCAAGAGTCATGTTGTCTGCAACACTCAGAAAAGAGCCAGCAAGTTAGTGTAGGAAAAGAAACTCAAAACCCACAAAAAAACCCACCACCAACAAATCAACTTTCATAAGGTGCAGTAGGTATCACTTGTATGACCACCTCACCATTACCAGCACTGCCCTCAGCTTTTCTCCTCTCGTTTGGACCACATTTGAGACTGATTTGTTCATCATCATCTCTAAACAGACTAAAAACTTGTCAGAGGGATAACTGTGCCCTCTCTGTTCCCAAAGAATACTGCAGTTACATTTTGATTTCAGCTTCAAACACTAAGCATTAACATAATACAAATACAGTTTGGAAATAACTACTGTAACCAAGTGAGAAATTGCAGATAAGGAAGTCTTGGAATATTCTGTTAAGTAGACTGCTTTACTTAGTCGTATTGTATTACCAGCCTTCATCTTTTGTTTCTTGCCAGTGGTGTCAAACTTTTACTGGTTGTTACAAGTCTGTAGAGTGAGAAGCCTTTTGCATTAAATAGAAGGTCAAAGAACTGCTCTGGCTTTACAGTAACTGCTGTGCTCCAGCTGACTTTTCCCTAATCACAGGGCACAAATATCAGCCATTAAGGGAATGATATTCTGACATTAATGCACATACTTCTGAAAAGAAGAGTTTTACCCTCCAGAGTGTCGTGGTTTAACCCCAGTCAGCAACTAAGCAACACACAGCCGCTCGCTCACTACCCCCCGGTGGGATGGGGGAGAGAATTGGAACAGTAAAAGTGAGAAAACTCGTAGTCTGAGATAAAGACAGTTTAATAGGTAAAGCAAAAGCTGCGCACACAAGCAAAGCAAAACAAATAATTCATTCACTCCTTCCCATCGGCAGGCAGGTGTTCAGCCATCTCCAGAACAGGGTTCCATCACACGTAACGGTTACTTGGGAAGACAAACGCCATCACTCTGAGCATCCCCCTCCTTCCTTCCTCTTCTCCCAGCTCTATATACTGAGCCTGACATCACACGGTATGGAATATCCCTTTGGTCAGTTGGGGTCAGCTGTCCCAGCTGTGCCCCCTCCCGGCTTCTTCTGCACCTGGCAGAGCACGGGAAGCTGAAGAAGTCCTTGGCTAGTGTAAGCACTACTTAGCAACAACTAAAACATCTCTGCATTATCGACACTGTTTTTAGCACGACTCCAAAACATAGCCACATACTTGCTACTATGAAGAAAATTAACTCTATCCCAGCCGAAAGCAGGACACAGAGACACTTGCTAAGCATACCAGTGTGGAGGTACATGTCCCTCACACAAGCAAGACAGGGATATTTCAAGTAGTATGGAATCATAAAAACATTAACTGAAAGGGATTTCAGGAGATCTCTAATACAGCCTTCTGCTTGGAGGAGCTAACACCAAGCTATGAATACTAAGAGGAAAATCAGTTGCAGCCACTCTTTTCTATGCCCACAGCAGGAACAAAAGGGCATGTACACTGTAGAGCTGAACAACTCCTACTGTTAAAAGGTTTCTAGTTTTGTGTATGTCCGTCTGGAGAAGAATGGCAATGAACCCACATCTTCATAGGGCTGTTACAGGATATGCAGCAATGAATTTGCAGCAAGTTGCAACAGAAGTTAAAAAATAAATTAGAGAGATACTTAACCATGAAAACAATCAGTATAGAATAGCTGCTCAGGCAGAAGCAGCATAGCTAAAAGAGCATTTAAGACTGCAGCTATCTTACAAAGGGTATTATCTGATGGTACATACGGAATGCAGTCAATACTGTTCCCAGTTTACATTTAGAGCTTCTTCTAGATTATATCGTCAGTTGTGACCTGAAATTTTTCTTGTAGCAGTCTTTCCCACATCCTCCCCCCAAACCATGCTGTAACCATAGCTTCTTGCTAACTGTCACTGGGAGAAACCTGTCTATACTCATGATCTACCACCATCAAGTAAATCCTGGGATTATAGCATAACTCCTCAGTTTAAGCCTTTCAGCATTCATCTAAGCTACACTATCTCTTGCCGCAATCTTCAGCTGTACAGACTGTCATCATTTTCTAGAGCTCTAGAGAGCTGCTTAATACATTTTAAATTGTGGCCATTATTCCCATGCTTACTCCTTTTGCTTGAGTATTCTTGAGTCCATGGATAGACATGTTCCGAGGGATCATCTTGCTGCATTTCAAGAACCGTTCTTACTGAATCGGTCAACAGGAATGCGTAAGTATCTAGTTTGAGGTAAACCTGCTCTCTAGAGCTGCATAATCCCAAAGACTGTCTCTGCCTGGCTGTTCTTGCCTTAAGTGCTGCCAGAGGACTTTATAGAAATGACATACGCCAGCTGTACACACTTGCCACAAACCAAGTAGCCACCTTTAGTAACTGATGTGCTCCAAAGACCAATCCATGTTCCCTAGATCACCTGGCCAGAATATCTCACATCTATATTGCTGACCGTACCAGAAGCAGGAACAGCTGAGAGGCAGCTACACTTTTCCTTTCCCAAAAAAGTAATAGAGCAAAGAGATGTTGTACAGAGTTAGCAGGAATGTGTAGTCCCACAGGAAATTCTGCAGATGTGTAATGATGGGGAGGGGCTCTGAGGAACAGTGGCAGCATATCTAGTACCACATTAAGCTGCAAGCCTCCAATTCAGGATCAACTCCCTTAGTGAGCCAAGACGAGATGAGTTTGCCCTACAAAGAGTCATCCCAAACTGTTTAATATTATGATCCTTAGTGATACCACAATATCAAAAAAGCAGCATGGTAAGAGGTTTTAGTAGTATTAGCCACTGCTAGCAAAGAGACTGCAATAGCTCTAAGTCACACTGTCTTTTCCTAGGGAAAAGAACTTGACCACCACCTACTTCTCTCCCTGACTCTTCTCAACCAGGTGGCTTCCAAAGCTATTGAACTACTGAAGACATTACTTCTGTTACCCAAACTGCCTGCATCATCTTCCAGAAAACAAGCACATCTGGAGACACTTGTCCAAATAGCCACATCGAACCATCCTGAAGCATAAGGATACCTTTATTCAACAGACCCACAGGACAAACTCAAGGACAAAGGCAAGATCTGCTAAGGGGCTTAGAGACTTGTCTGTTTGGAGGATCTCCGTGTAAATAAAAGATGTAAGTTAGGACAGAAAAAACAACCTTTTTAGACAGTGTGTCAGTCAAAACTTCCCTGCCCTGTTCCAACTGATCAACAACATTAGCACTTCCTGTAGCTGTTGCCTAAGCTGTAACTAACCCATCGCTCTACAACAGTGCTGTTTATGAACCCTACGTGGGGTTACGGAATCCATGCCAGGAGTTACTTCTACAGCATACAGGAGAAGAGCAGCCTCCCTCAGATTAGTTTACTAAATTGGATAGAAAATAGCTTATTTGGCATATCACTTTTGAAGAGATAACAGTATCTGGGAAATGTCTTGCACTGCAAGAGCTACCCCTGCATAAACAAAACCTAATCTTGAATTGCTGCACCTCAAGAAGCCATGTATAGGGGCTATTCTTCAATATATCCTGCATCAATATTTGCTATAGGATAAACTAGAATTGCACTTGATCCCAGATAACAAACATTTTGTTGAACAGACATAGGGACAGACTGGTCTGGGACAGTTTGCAGGCAAGTTCCTCAAGGAGCAGCTAGGAATTGTCCTAGAATACAGAGCACATCCCATTGGTGTCTAAATGCTATCACTTTTTCTCCATGGTGTTACTGAAGTACAGCAGGACCAAAATCTTAAGAAACAATTTGACTGAGCCAACTCCAGAACTTTCTCCATTGCACACCAGTTAATACATAGCAACATGTGAAATCCCTACATCAAGGAAGAACATGAACCCACGTGTTTCTTCAGCAGTACTAGATCCTGCAGATAGCTATGGCTGCTTAAAGTCTGCACTGTGGCACTAGAACCATTACTGTAGAAAGGAAAATAGGTATCAATTTCCTACTTTGCACTCTCAAAAGATAGAAAACAGACTTACAGATCACCAACTGTTCTACTAAAGTGACAGACCGTTGTTCTGTTGCTTAGCTGAGACCACCAATATCTGTCAAATTAAAGCATAATTATAATAATTCATCTGTATTTCTATTTAGATGAGATAAAATTACTGCTACTGATAAACAAGTCTGTCAGTGAAGCATGCAAACAGACCATAGAATTGTTTATGTTACCAGAATCCTATCCGTCCCTTCGCCTTAGCTCTTTCCTGAGCAAATATTGAACACTTCTTATCATATGCCTGTCTAATGCTAAGCACTGTTGGGAAAACAGGTCAGGATCTTTAGACCCTAGTATGATAAAGCAAGGATTTTTCAGGTCCAGTGATACCACAGCAATTTGTTAAACAGATTAATGTTAGTCTAGCCATTATCTTACAAATGCAATGTTTGCAGTAAGGACCCGAGTCCTTAAGATCACAGTGGATGAATAGCAAGAACCTACAATCCTTTAGGCCACATGACTAATATCTCACATTTACCAGATAATTAGACCTGAGCCCACCTGAGACCTGAAGCCCACAGCAGGTTTCATGGAACCTTATACGACTTTTATAGAAATAATTTCTGGGGAGAAGCTAGGCGGCATTTTTAAATGTTTAATACATTAAATATTTGCAGTTGTAGGGGAACGCTGTCAGACAAGAGGACCTGCCATGCTTTGCAGATGGTCAGAGTCTATCTAATTCAGTTTCCTACTTTACAGCCTGAATCAAGATAATGCTTCAGGCTCCAGTTACATTGCTCTAGAGTTAGAGCTGCCCTGCCATACACAGATGGAGGCATGGTTGTAAGATTAAGTCAACTTTTAGGTCCTGTTCACCTATGGAATCATAAGGCCACAGCCATGACAGAGACTTTTACAGAGCAGCTATTTGCTGAAAGTTAAACAGGGCACAAAGAGAACCGGGAGCCAGAGGCCCTACAGGGTAACACTGAACTATCGACTATCTCCTATACATGCTGGAGTTCTGTTATTTCTTGTTTTCAGACCTAAATCTAATGGGATTCAGAAGTCTAAGCTGGAGGTGACAAACACAGACCACCATTATCCCAGATAAAGACTAGATCATAACAAAAAGCAAAAGCAAGACAAAAAGCAGAAATTTTATACTTTCAGTTATCAGTGAGTTTTGATTGTCCAAAGTTAGGGTTATGCCAGTCAAGAAAGGCTTCAATAAGAAAGGGAGGCTATTGGCTCAGTTCACGGGTTTCTCCTTAACTAGCAATAATTATTGTTTGCTCTTTCTAAAAAAAACTGCCAGCCACAAGCCATTCAACTGTTGCTCTAGTAGTCTCTCCCAGATAGATATGAGAGTTTCCAGATCCGCATTATACCTAACAGAAACACAACCCTTCAACAGGAGCTAGTTATCAGTTTCAGTTAGATATTTTCCTCTCCAGTTAGTTCCTTTCAGATTTGAGGGTTGGTGGGTGTTTGGTTTTGGGGTTTTTTTATTTGGTTGGTTGGTTTGGTTTTTTTTTGGGGGGGGTGTTTGGGGTTTGGTTTGGGGTTTTTTTGTTTGGTTTGGTTTTGGTTTTGGGGGGTTTTTGTTTGGTTTTTGGTTTTTCTTTTTTTTTTGGGGGGGGGGGTTGTAATGCAAAATAGATCAGACAGACTTTTGGATGCTGGATTGCTCTTTCAACTACCCCTTGCACTGGTATTCAGCTACAGTGACAGCTACAAAATACAAAACTCCTCATTGCTTGCTACAGTAGTAGCACATTGTAAGAGTCTGTATCAGACAGTTAGGGGCTGTAGAGTTCAAATCCTCAGAACACTTGTAGAAAACTGGGCATCTAACAGCTCACTGCTTAACTGGTTGCAATAGTAGGAGACAACTTGAGCGAGATATGATTGCCTCATATCCCTTTTGCCAAGTCCCACTAGAAAAGTCAACTAAGTATTTCCACAAGGCATCTCTGTTTCTCAGAACAGAAGTGGCTGTGAATGGCTAGTAAAAATAACATTCATGCCTGATGTTCTTCTAGAGGTGAGATCAAGTCTCTGTCAGACCCAGATCATAAGTCTGTGTTGGACATCAACAAGATGCCAGCTGATATATATAATTACCTAAGGAAGTTAATTAATCAGAACTAAATTTATGTAACTGCACACTGGAGAGGCCCATCAATATCTAAGGACTGTCTGTGGATGCACAGGTGAACAGAAGTCCTTCATTCGTGCTATTTGCTTCTGTACTTAGTTTCTTCTCCTGTTCTACATCATTCAAGATTTAATGGTTTGAAATATGTATTGAGTGTTCTGTAACAGACAGACTTAAACAAGGTTAGAAGGGACAATAGAGTCCCCCTGTTTTGACTCGTCCATTTAGTAACACACACACCCACCCCCAAAGTATCTTTCAAATATTTATCCAGTTTCCTTTCTGAACCACACAAGCTTCTTGCCAAAGGATGTTGTGGAGATAAATTCTATGGCTCCACTATTGGTTGAATGTGCAACCATATCACCATATTTTCTTTTGAACACAACTTCCACCGGTTTCATTTAATCCCCCCTAGTTCTTGTTCATTTAGTCAGTTCTTTTCCAAACTGAAGCATCTCAGCTTACTTGATCATTTCCTGAAAGAAGACTGCTCCAGACCTCTGACCATCCTCATTACCCTGCTGAGCTCTACTGCAGTTCCACTACATTTGAGGTAAGGGGACCAAAGCTGCACAGTATTCAAGGTCTGGGATCTAATATACAGTGCCACAATGCTCCTTGTTTTGTTCTCTGTTCTTACCCAATAATTCCTAACATTTTATCTGTTTTGTTTGCTGCGAAGCACTGAATTAATGCTTCCATGAACTGGATCATAACTACCATGATTTCATTCCTCCATGATAATGGTCAGTTCAAAACCAACCTTTTTTCATTTGAACCTATATTTGGGGGTTGTTTTTGCATATGGGCATTTACCTTACGCAGCTTAAATTCTTCAGTCAGGACTCAGCATTACCAAGTCCTGAATAACTCTGCATTACCAAACTTGCCTCACTGCTCACCTTTTAACACTTAAGTAGCTATGTTAAGCAGCATGTACCTTGCTGAACTCAGCTGGCAATCTACCTCTATTGATGGAGCTGGCTATTTACATCAGAACTTCTGTTTACCCATCCTTCTCTCAATAACTTCTGCATACCAAAGCCTGGCCCCTAATTTTATGGCCAACAGGCTTCCTTAAACAGAATTCATGGACTTAAGATTCCCAAAACATTTTTTGGCTGGTAGACTAAATCACCCATCTATATGTTTGCTGATCTCTTCAAAGAGCTTCAAGACATTTGAAAAGCAGGACTTCCCTTCACAGAACCAATGGTGACTCTTCCCAGGTAGACTCTGATTTTGCTTTTTATTATAGTTATTATTGATTTGCCCAGTAGACCTGACAGTTGGTTAACAGACCTGCAATTCCCCAGATCCTACGTGGAACCTTCTCTATAGACTGGCATCACATTTATCACCCTTTGCTCCTCAGGAACTGAGCAAGGGAAGTGAGGGGGATACACATTCCTAATATTAATCCAGATATTTCAACCCTGAGTTAAGAATTCTTGGACAAATGCTATACTCATGGTGACTTTTAGTGCCTAGTCTATTTGTACCATAGACTCTTGTTAGAGGTGCTTCAAATTTAAACAGATCTGCTGATTTTTTCAGCTGATACGTTTCATATACAGTATTTTAATCCCATGAGTGTGTGTATACACACACTGCTTTGCAAGGAGTAAGACTTTCCATCCCCATGTTAGAAAGTCACAGGAAACTTAAGAGACCTCTCAGTCAGTGGCACATTCGAGAAGAGTTTAGGTACCTTCCTTCACAGCTATCCATTAGGAGAACAGCTTCCTCAACTGGAAAATATATTCAGAAGCTTTGACAAGAGTGTAAAATGTACAGTGAGCTATAAGACAGTCTTATATAAAAAAGATTTTGCAACAGTGTCATCTGTGCTTACTATAGTAACTTTAACATACATCACATAAAAGTATTATAAACAGCCTAACCAGAGTTCAAGCTTTTCACAAGCTAAGCAAGCACACTTTCTAACTCTTAATGTCATTTTTATAATGTTCTTATTCAATGTTCTCCTCGGGAAAGGGAGATAGGCCTTCAAAAAAAGGGATTCAGAAAGTCATTTGTCTAGTCTTACACACTACTTGCAACACATTTTGTGCATACAAAAGTACACTCTAAAACCCAAAAGGAAGAGATGGATAATAAATAGCTTACAAAGTAAAACTACATTGTGCCACCTGAATAAGGTACAGAAGACAGATAGACAAATTTTGACTTACTAGCTTAATAGGCTTTTAAACAGCACTTGTGTCTATTCACTCTATTCTCAGGTGTAAGTATGTAATTTTAAGTTAGATTCCTTACATCCAACAGATCCTTACGATGGTCCTTCTTCTTTAGTATTCATGTCTGCAGAATCCCACACAAACAACTCACTAATTGGCTTTGACATTCCAAATCACAATCAACTTTATTCTGTATTTTTTTTTCCAAACCCAAAAGAAAAGTTAGAAGTTAATGCTGATAAACCAAAAAGCTGACCTTTGACTTCTGAAGAAAACTGAGCCAGGTGTCGCGTTACAAAGAGTCGCAGTTGCTGATTCAGGTCACAGGACAGAATGTTGATGTTCCAGGAACGAATTCCTGCCAAAAAAACAAGTGAGCTTTTATTACATTTACTCCAGAACAGAAGTGGAGATAGAGGGGTTAACAGGACACACAAGGACCAGGGATGCTCTTCCAAAAGAGCGTACTTAGGATGGAGAAAGTCTTCAGAAGCAGAGGGCCATAAGATGCTTACCTTCCCTCAAATATTTATCCCTGAAGTACATGCAGTGAGCCAGTCTTTATTCAACTCGGGCTTCACCCAAGTGAAACTAACAAGCTACGAGGGACTGAGGCTAAATAAATTACAGTACTGCCTAACCAAGCAAATACGTTATGTTAGTTTTACATCATCTGCATTATCCAGCATTGGTCACTAGTAGAGATGGCCTACTGGATGGTTAAACTACCAAACAGCTCATGGACACCAGCTTCTCCACTCTTATAGCCTGTGCATCCTCCAAGTCACAGGAGCCACCCCACAACTTGCTCTGCCTAATCACTCCTTCAAAGCCCCTGATCCCACTGAGACCCTTTTAGTTTGCACTTTAATCTATGTAATCTTTGTAAGCTAATCGCCTTCATATCACAGCCTGAAGCAGCATCTGCTCCCAGAGGAAGTGGCACCATGCCATGCTGGGGAAGTCACCTTCAGACTTCAGTGTGAGCAGCTGTACTTTCTGGATGACAGATCTTCGCACCCCAGTAAGGAGCAGCCTCTCCTAGATAGTGTGATGCTACCCTTTGGCACCGTGAACAAAACCAGGGTATCAGCATGAATCACTACTCCAGCCTCTTGTGCTGCTGCCTGCTGAACTAGAGATGTTGAAGGCCAGTGCCACAGACTTCCAAGAGTTAACTGAAACAGGAATTTCAGCCCTGGTGTTTATTGATGGGGTCCTCACTAAGAATTCCTCCACCATCTTCTGGAGATGTGTCCTCTCTTGCATAAAATATAAAATTTTATTGCATCTGATATCTGCCTTCTTTCAAGTGAAGCCTGTTGATTTTTCATGGAGAAATCATTCCCGGTTACTGCAGTTCTAGTTCTCCAGCACAGTAACTCCACGTTGTGCAACAGCTTCTGCTGGCCACTGGTAGGAAACAGGATCTTCTAGGATACAAGCTCCAGCTTTGTACACATAACCAAGACAGAGTTACTAATCATTGCATCACACAGCTCAGTAGTCCAAGGCTTGTAGAATCTACAGCAGCTCAAGAAAACTTTGTTCTTAGCTTCTTTTTCTGGTGACAGCTGACACAGTAGAGTAATATAGCTTATTTATTACCTGACAGTTTGCACTGCAGAATGCACAAAAACCCCTCAGTAAACCCTCTGAACATCAGAGGGGAAGGAAAAAAGAAAAAGAAAAAACCACTTACCACCACCTTCAGCATCACAGAACATCTATTCCTTTCAGTTTGGGCATGGGATAGGAACAAATGAAACGTAATAAAAGACAGGGAGCAAGAAGGTGAACAAAATGTTTTCCTGTGCTATACTCTCAGAAAGCATGATTGCTTAAACAAATGTCCAATATAAGTGCATCCTAATGCAGTACTGATGAGCATTCTGACCTGGACAGGAACAAGGTGGCACTCTGCAGGGCAAATCCTGCTGACTCTAGCTGCTGTGTCACTGTCATGGTGTCCTACTGCAGCAATAAATGCTATTTGAGGTACTGCTACATCCTCTAGGATGCAGAAAGAAGAGATCCTCTTTCAGAGCAAGGAAAGGGAAGCGTGAAATAATCATCTCACTCGTCATCCTACTTGCAACAATTTATTCAACATTTTCCTCCCTCCAGGTAGTCTGAAGTTACTCCTCATCTCTCCCCGCTTGCCACAATTTCAGTTTATCACCCTGTGGCACAGGGGCCAGAACATTGTCCTTGCTGATTGGGATCTTCTACCTCCTGATACAAGAGTACAGACTATGCCATAATAAGGTTTCTAAATATTCATGTTCTTTGCACATGCATGGCTTGGGTAAGGTACCATGTGACTCATCAGTCTTCCATCTCTTTCTTTATGCCCTTGTGGACTTTATTTCCTGCTGAGGTAATTGGCTTATAAGATTTGGCATTTCCCCCTAATTCCACACCTAGCTTTCCAGATATCGTTTCAAAACTGGACAAAAGTCACATATGAACAGAAAAATAAGACCAGTATTTATTAGACAGCCTTTTAGAATAAGTGTTGTTCAAGCATCCCACAGATACTTCTTAGGCAGTGGCATTGTGTATTACACATGGAAACAAGCAGGTTCCCGTAATGTCCTATATTCACTGTTCCATTCTCCTGAACTAAGGTATAGGAAGCAGTCTGGGAAAACACACTTTTTTGGATTAGCCAGAACAAGAGATTTATTCACTGAAAAAAAAATCTTTGTGGTGGGTTTTTTTGCACAGACAGGGCGCCACAACCAACAGAACAAAGACACAACCCAAAACCTAGCTTTTTCATCCTTTAGAAAACCCTACCTAAATGTACAGTATGTAACACTACGGACCAACTTCGCTTGCCAACTTTATTTACCAGTTTTGTTAATGGGATTGTTATCATGGCTATAAGCCCCTTACCATATTTACCAAGTTGCAGGAAAATGCCTTTCTGAAGGGCAGAAGCATTTTGTTATTTACACTGCTTTGTTTTCTGAGGAAATCAAACTTGCTCAGCAGCCCGTTCTAACCTCACACAAACTTCACATGAACCCTCTCCAGCAAGCTCTCACTTAAGAAATGGGAATCATCATGTGTGTACCATTTCCACATTTCTTGAACTCCCTGAATCAAGAGTATAGCTGTCTCCAAGATCATAATATGCTGCCTGTTGACAGATCTCAAGACCTTGCTGTCATTTTAACTATTCTTACTTTTTATACCCATCTTCCAATTTGCAGATCTTGGTCTATTTCAAGAAGAGATAATTCTCCCATTTCACAGTGGGGAAAACTCTTCTATGACTTGCTGGAGGTCCTACTCCAAGTCAGTGACAGAGGAAAGTCCAAAATCCAGGTTCTTAGCTCCCTCAGCAGTTCACTTCTACTGTTAGTAACTTACCAATACTGCTTAAATAGCTCTCCTGCAAAGAAGTGTCTGCACTTGCCAGAATTTTAGTAGGCTTCTGGTCAGACAAAACTAACTGTAGAACTTAGTTCTGCTGTGGCAATGACAATTTATGTTGCAAAATCGGCATTTATTTCTTCTCTCCAGTGGGAATTCCCAGGTTATTGGCATATGACCGCAGAATCAAAGAGGAAAATCCATTGGTTTACAGTCTGATCGGTCACTTTTTCAAAGATACAGAGCATGGATAAGGATGCAGGTTGGCAGACCAGTTCAGGGGAGTGCCAAGCAAAGATGATCATCCTGTTGTGCAGAAAGCAGGAGCAGCCTCTTTGAAGAAGGGCTTTCAGAGGCCAAATGGCCATAATCTGACCTACCCCTACTGAATAAAGCCATCCCTTGGAAAAAGGAATGAAACACTGCTCTCAAAGTAGCTGGTAAATGGCTGGCTAGCAGAGATGGATGGAAAAGAGGCTGAAATGGAGAAATTGGACAAGACTTGACATTTTTACACCCACCCCCTCTCAAATTGCACTGTCCATCTGTTCCTCAGTACTGTTGATGCTTGAGAGGAAAACAGTCACAGAAGTATCTCTGAGTAACACAGTTTGGCTGATAATTATAACTGTTATCACTGGCATCTTTTAAACCAATGTCTTAGAATTGGGGGGTGGGGCAAAGCGCATGCAAGGTGGAAAGGCTGTGTTTCTCAGAGGTGCACTAAATTGCTTTTTAGAACAGGGATTCCCTTAAGGTCCTGACGTAGCTGACAACCTCTTCTTTCTTCTTAGGAACCATCAGAAACTGCCACAAACCAAGAACTATCACGTCACCACCTCCTTCCCCCTCGCTTTTAAACAACACTGCATCTAATGTACAAAGACTAATTAATTGCCAAGGCCTCTGGGCGCTACCACAATGTGGATAACAAAGGAGCAAAGTGTTACAGCAGTCCTATCTCGCTCCGCTCCATATCATTCCTGAAGCAGTTCACTGTTGTGGCTTATCCTCCCTCAGCCTCTGTGGTTGACACAGTTGCTCTCTGGACAGGGAGAGGCCATAGCACAACAGGCCCCTGTCTGCAGCTGTCCCCTTGCGCTGCAGTAAACAGTCAAGCAAGACAAATCCTCCAACTGTTAAGACAGAAGTTTGGGGTAAGATGACAATAAGATGGAATCCAGTGACCCACTAATAAAATAGGAGCTTGGGGAAGTTAGAACCATAAAATGCCTTGAAGCTTTAAGGCATTCAAGAACGGCATTAACTGCATTTCATCAACGCAAATAAAGGAATGGTCGGGGCAGGAAAAAGAGTGATTTACGGCCTGAACGCCTGCGAGCACGCCCGCCTGCAGGAACAGAGCCAGGCTGACTCGTTCTCCATGCCTTCTGTCGCCGGAGCCGGCGCTCCGGCCACCGCCAGCCCTGCGGGCTGCACCACCGGGCCGCGGGCCACGCCCGAGCCCAGCGGCGCTTCTCCCGCAGCCCGGGCCGCCCCCGGGGCCCGCGGCCCCAGGACGCGCTCACCAGCGGCCGCCGCCTCCCGCCCCCGGCGGAGCGCCAGCCCTTCCCTCGGCCGCCGCCCGGGGCCGGCTGCCCCGCCCGCACGCCGGGCCCGCACCGCCGTCCCTCCGGCGGGAGGGGGCGAAGCCCTGCGGCGGGGCGGCGGTGCCGCAGGGCGGGGCGGGGCGGGCACCGGCGGCTCCGCCGGGGGCCGGGCGGCGGCAGGGCCGACGCGGCAGGCGCGGGCGGGCGCGCGACGCTCGGGGGCCGGGGCCGCCGCCCCCCCCCCCGCCCCGCCGCGGCCCCGCTCCTCACCGCGCTCCAGGGCGCCGCGCAGCGTCCCCCGCTCCGGCTCCGTCCCGATCTCCCCGATCACGACGAGCAGCGCGTGCCTCCGCGGCTCCCGGCGGCACCACCCGCCCGGCGGCCGGGGCGCTGCCGTCTCCATAGCGACCGGCCCGGCCGCGGTCTCCATGGCAACGCCGGCGGCCGCTGCTGCAGCGCGCGCTGACTGGCGCACGGCTCTTAAAGCGCCCTGAGCCCCTCCCCGATTGGCCGAGCTGGCACGTGGTCCTGCGCTACTGCGGAGGGCGGGGGGGGGCGGGGCGCGGGCGCGGCCTGTGGGCGCCGGCCCCGCCCCGCTCGCCGCGCCGGGCCCGGGCGCGGCGCCGGTTCTCCGCCGGCGCGGGCAGCCCCCGGCGCGCGCTGCCGGCCTGCCGCCGCCGGCCCGCCCGCGGGCGCGGGGCGCGGAGCGCGGCGCCGGCCCCGGGCGCTCCGCGGCTGCGGGGAGCCCCCGCGGCGCGGGGGGAGCGGGGCGCCCGGTCCCCGGCTGGGCACGGCTGCGCGCCCTTCTTCCGGCGCCGGGCGGGGAGCGGCACAGCTGCCGGCCTCGGACGCTCAGAGCCCGGCGCCGGGCTGGCGAGCCCGAAAGAGTAATTCGGAGGGGATTTCGGTTCGCCTTGGAGATTTGAGTGTGACGGGTTACTTAAACACAGAAATCCACGGAGGTTTTTGAACGCCTGGCGCTGAGTTGTTGCAATACCCGCAATAAAATTTCGGAAGCCAGCAGTGCTAGCAGATGCCTAGGCTTGGCGCCATCGCTTACATTCCTTCCTTCTTCTCCATCGCTTGCTAGCAAGCAGAACAGTCAGATCTTCACCTCTTCCTGGCGGTTCTTCTTGCTGTTCAATTAAAGACAAGCGTAATGGTCTCCCACAGTAAGTGATGACATATCCTAGATTCCAGAAACGTGAGGTACAAGGAGAATCTCTCCGAACTTCGCTAGCCACCAGTGTAAAACTGTTGTGAGTGGTCAGCTGCTGTGTAGACAGACAGGAGTTCTTAACGTCCAGGGTGACCGGAGAGGGCATTGATTCAGGGTGCAAGTCTGTATCACTAACGGTCAGTTCTAGCTAGCCACATCTTCAAAGCGCTTCAGTGCAGTGTGTGGAAAAGGTGAGCAAACTCAGAGTATGAGACTTCTGCATGCTGGACAAGGGAGAGCCACCAGGAAGTAGTTTCGGATAGAAAAATCCATGTCTTTTCTGACAAAGAAAGGGAGATCCATCCTGTGCTGATGCAGCTGGGTGGAAAAGCAACCCAGCTATTGTAAAACAGGAGTCAAGTCAGCAATAATCTGCAGCATTTCCTAAACCAGTATCAGGTTCTGCCCTCTGCGATTTCCACAGCGATGAGCTATAGTTTGGGAGGCTTGATGGGTAGATAAACCAGTGTCCTGCTTGGTTTTGTTCCTTAGTGCCCACCAAGCCTACGGTGAGGACACAGTTGAAACCTTAGGAGGTTCGGGCAGTTGGCATTTTGGCAAGCATATGTGAATCTGTAGTGTCATAAGACTCTGACATAAGATAATCAGGAAAAGAGCCAACCACAGAAAGGGGGAAAAATCCAGAATAAACATCTCTGCAGGCTACAACTGATGTTACTAGCTTACAGAGTTTTCTGAAATTGAAATCTTTAATGAAAAGGTGACACAACAGGTCTTTTGTGGTGACACCACTGGCTATGGTCTTTATGAAATAAATCTCATAAACAGAGAGAAATGGTGCATCAAAATGGTTAATTTATTTCTGTGTGTTGTAACTTGCATGGCAGCATTAATTTAGTTTGTCTCAAGGGATTGCACTGAACGAGGTAAATATGTGAATAAAGCAATAAACCTGCAAATAAACACCAATGTACAATAAATTCTATTGTGAAAGCAGGGTTGTAGATCACAGAGGGAAAACACGACGACAAAACACGAAGACGAAGGATTTTCAGAGATTTGCATACCAGCTGGTAGAAGTGCCTTCTCTTCTCAGGTGATTCAGTCTTAATACTTGCTGCTTATTTTCGATGTGGTAGCTTTCCAGAGCTGCAGCTTTTCACTGCAGTGCAGAGAGGCTCCTCCAGCTGGCTTTCTGCCAAGGAGAAAAGAAACAGGAGACATGCAAACTGGACTGAAAGCTTAAAAAGAATATCCAAGCATGGTTCTGTACCACAGAGACTAGAACCTCTAGGGAAGACTGTTTACAATTAAGAGGTGGGTTTTTATGATGCGATCCATTTGTGTTCTTCTACTGTACCATCAAATGATAGAATAATGATATTTCTGTTGCTTTCTGATGTGAATCAGAGCTGTCTGTGGTCACGGTAGAATTGGGGTGGCTTGAGTCCTAGTGTGTGTGCACTGCATAAGGCAGCGAAATGAGGGATTTCCAGCCTACTAAGTTCCTCCTTTTCCCTGTAAATTCACACTCTGGATCCATGTAATAGATCTGTATAGGAATTGTGGTGTAAGTTTCTGCTTTCATGCTGCAGCACGCAGCAGCAGCTGGCACCCCCACGAAATATCAAAAGCTGACTGGGCTGCTTATAAATATTAGAGGTCCTGACAAACATCACAGAATGAGAGGTGGCAAAAGCAGACAAAAGGATTAGCTCCGAACAGTGAAGGACGATGAATCACAGGTAAATGACCGTTACAAAAATTGATTTAGAAAGCAGGCTCAAAATAGTGTAAAAAGGATCTTCATAATATCACGGGAAGAACAATCTACACAATTTCAGTTTCTCAGTCCTTTTGTCTGGAAGGATGACTTCCTGTCCTCCCCAGCTAAAAACGTCCATGTGAATAAAAATACTTCTGGGAACCAGAGCTCTATGGCAGTATCCGAATGAGGATAATGCCTTTAACTGAGGTAAAATGTAATGTCATTTTGGCTGTGACATTTCTAAGATGCAGGGAAAAACAGGTGACTGCCTAAAGGGACTTTGTTCAGGCCTTGACCTCTCCTGTGGTAAACACAGCTATCCTTATGTGGAGCAGAAGAACCTGACGTAGACAATGCTTCCACGTAGAGATGGAGTCGTGTGGCCATTTATACTGTCACTTCCAGGATGGGTTGTAAGATACAGAAAGAGAAACAGAGGGCTAAGCCCTTCAGTTTAACCAAACCACATATATTTTTGCTTCTAATTAACCCCATGGTTGATTTATCAGAGTAGAACTTCAATTCCTCTCGCTTTTGTCTCACAGAAGGTGTTGCAAGATACTGAATGTCTCCTGTGCAATGTGGAACAACTGCAGCTCTGATCAAGACTAGGATCTAAGTGCCTATGAAATTATCAGGTATATTCATTGTGTCATTTCCAGTGATCCAGAGCTTTGGAATTAAAATAGATGTTTATCAGACCAAGTAAGGTACTGATTGGTACTGATCAGTAATCCCTCTTTGAAGTCAGGGTGATTTTTAATCGATTAAATATAAAATGCAAAGTGGCCAGAATTCTTACCTCTTTGTTTCATCTTTCCTCATAATAAAAACAGTCGAAATAATGTAGCTGCAACAGTCAGGCAAAGCACAAGCATAAAAAATGAGCACAAATGGAATATTACTAAGATTTTTTTTGCAGACTGAACTGTATGGGTTGCCAGTAGCCTCACTGAGCAGTGCAAAGAAACTATAACACTATGCTTCCCACCATAATTGTGCATATGTCTTTCACAACTTCCTTTGCTTAGTAAAGCCATGCAGTGATTTTAAGATTTCTCCAGAAGAAGGTGCAGAGAAACTATGTGATCCTGGCTTACAGCGAAATAGCTAAATTGCAGTATTACATGGAGCATTTTGTGTTACTGAATACGTCAGGACTGTTCCAAGGAAGTGATATGCAAGTCAATAAGTAAAATGTACGCTTAAGAAGGAAGTTAATTTGCTGTGGCAATCTTAGCCATGTAAGGCTCGCATGATTAAATATCTGTCCTTTTTATTGTGTTGCATTCATATGGTGAACACTTCTTTGTGGTCAGTCTTTTACAAATTAAGAATATAGATGCATTGCAATAATGGCAAGAGCCTTTGCCTGAAGGTTACAGGAGAGCAATAAATGGCATTGTCAAAAGTCCAAAACGCAGCCCCATACTAGCTACTGTGGAGATAATTAACTCTACCCCAGCCAAACCCAGCACATTTGCCTTGCTTTAATTTAATCCTATTTGCCGTTCATGTAAACAAATTTGCAGTTGTCCTCTAAATTGTGAATATGAAAAACAAATTATTTGCCACTGATTTTTTTGTATTTGAAGACGGTTATGATAACCAGTTCCTTTGCCACTTCTGACTAGACGTCGTGCTTAGCTTAGGCCTTGCCAGAGTAGAGTACAAGAATTATTTCATGCATCTAACATATATGCATACTACACATTAAGTGTAATGCTGGCTGTTTGCACCTTTTTCTGTGGCAGCAGCATGACACTGACTCACGATTAGTTCGTCAGGCACTATGACCCCTGATTGCTTTATTTTACAGTAATGTCACATAGCCTAGCAACCCCATCCTGAATTTGTGCAGTCACTTCTTTCCTTTTGTGGAATATTGTTCTTACCTGCATTGTACTTTGTCCATTTTTCAGACCATTTTTAAAAATTTTTCTTCTGCTTCTTATAGTCCCTCTCAATTTCAGATTGCTTGTGGGTTTAATAAGCGTATTCCTTATTTTTGTGACAAGGTGACTAAAGAAAACAGTGAACAGAATAGGAGTAGCACATTGATGTTTGGACCCTCAGACATACTTGTTTTGACATAGAACTGATGATGATTGCTTTCTGGGGATGGATATTCAACAGGTTTTTTACTTATCTTACTGAAATTTCATCACAGCTATGCTTCCCTTTTTTGCTTATGAGAACCCCATAGGGATACTGCTAAAAGTCTTACTATAGTAAAGTTGTTATCCTGCCACTTTTCTTCTGTCCTTAAGGCCTGTTGCTCTGACATGAGAAGAAATCGGTTCGATGTTATGTGCCTTGTCTTTAAAGATCTATGTTGGCTGCTAACTCCTCTCCTTGTTATCTTCTGGATACAAACTGGTAATTTGTTTGATACTTTGTTATCAAAGTTTTCCAGGATTTGAAGGGAATTTTGAGAAAGAATTACTGGCATATTTGCCACTTCTGGTCTTCAGATACCTCATCATACTCCATGGTCTTGAAAGGTAACTGTTAACGCTTCTAAGACAACATTTTTTGGGAAAAAGTCTAGACAACAGTTTTTAAAACATCTGGCGTAGATAAGCACTCTTTAATCTGTTTCAGTCTTGCTTCAAGGCTGAAATCTTGCCTTTTGTCATTGTTGTTCAACTGAGCTAGCTCCCATTTTCTGTTAACCTTTTTAGAGAAGAACAGTAAATGCTTCTGCCTTCTTGACATTAGCCACCCAGTAGCGTTCCCTCAGAACAGCGGACCAACAATTCTTACGGTTTTTGTTTTCCTACTAAGATGTCTATAGATAATTTTCAATCATAGAATCATAGAATCATTAAGGTTGGAAAAGACCTCTAGGATCATCAAGTCCAACCATCAACCCAACACCACCATGTCCCCTAAACCACGCCCTGAAGTGCCACGTCTACACGTTTTTCTAACTCCAGGGATGGTGACTCCACCACCTCTCTGGGCAGCCTGTTCCAGTGCCTGACCACTCCTGCAGTGAAGAATTTTTTCCTAATATCCAATCTAAACCTCCCCTAGCGCAGCTTGAGGCCGCTTCCTCTGATCCTGTCACTTGTTACTTGGGAGAAGAGACCATCCCCCACCTCGCTACAGCCTCCTTTCAGGTAGTTGCAGAGAGTGATAAGGTCTCCCCGCAGCCTCCTCTTCTCCAGGCTAAACCCCCCCAGCTCCCTCAGCCACTCCCCATCACACTTGTTCTCCAGACCCTTCCCCAGCTCCGTTGCCCTTCTCTGGACATGCTTCAGCACCTCCATGTCCTTCTTGTCCCGAGGGGCCCAAAACTGAACACAGCATTCGAGGGGCGGCCTCACCAGTGCCGAGCACAGGGGCACCATCCCTGCCCTGCTCCTGCTGGCCACACTATCGCTGATACAAGCCAGGATGCCGTTGGCCTTCTTGGCCACCTGGGCACACTGCTGGCTCGTGTCCAGCCGGCTGTCAGCCAGCACCCCCAGGGCCTTCTCTGCCGGGCAGCTTTCCAGCCATTTGTCCCCAAGCCTGTAGCGTCGCATGGAGTTGTTGTGACCCAAGTGCAAGACCCAGCACTGGGCCTTGTTAAACCTCATACAGTTGACCTCATCCCATCGATCCAGCCTGTCCAGATCCCTCTGCAGAACCTTCTTACCCTCGAGCAGATCGACAGTCCTGCCCAATTTGGCGTCGTCTGCAAACTTACTGAGGGTGCACTCAATCTCCTCATCCAGATCATTGATAAAGATATTAAACAAGACCGGCCCCAACACTGAGCCCTGGGGAACACCGCTCATGACCGGCCACCAACTGGATTTAGCTCCGTTCACCACAACTCTCTGGGCCCGGCCATCCAGCCAGTTTTTTACCCAGCGAAGAGTGCACCTGTCCCAGCCAGGAGCAGCCAATTTCTCCAGGAAATGGTGTCAAAGGCTTTGCTGAAGCCCAGGCAGACAACATCCACAGCCTTTCCCTCATCCACTAGGTGGGTCACCTGGTCATAGAAGGAGATCAGGTTGGTCAGGCAGGAATTTTATATTTTATTTAATTTTGAGACTAAGCATAAAGGAAGGCCATTTGAAATGCTTTCATTCTGATGGAAGCAGAATTCTGCTTGAAGGGAATTGAAAAAACTGCAAGAGCCCATTCTAAAACTTCTGAGGCACTTGATGATCATAGACTGCCAACTGTCCCGTCATGATCCCAGTCTTCTTTTCAGTTCCTTGGGATGGAGTATCTTGTGAACATGAAACCTGGCTTCTCCAGACAGCTAGCGAAAGCCTGTGAGCAACTTCATCTTTCAAAAGAAGGATTCAGTAATCACAGGCCGTGTGGTGGTCTTTGGCATTGGGGCAAATTTCAGCAATGTTTGAAGATGTATGTATTTTTGAAACTAGTATACCAGGAAAACTTTTCAATAATACAGCTTAATATGTGCTAAAGGAGCATCTTCTGGGAGCGGAACAGCCAACCACGAAAGTATCCTTCCTGTGTAGGAATTGTGAATATTTATAACCTGTTTAATGTTCTTACATGCACGTGCAAACTTGGATTTCACATTATACACAGAATTTGTTAACACAAACTCGTATTTACAGCGTTTCACTATGTACAACCTTTTGTCCGTACCTTCTCACAGTAACGGTTTCACCCAGGCCAGATACCATTTTTTCATTCTTCTGCATTCGCGGTTATACAACGTTTTGGAATAAAATATATAGAATTCGCATCTATAAAATACAGAGAAGTGCAGAAGTAAGAAGGAGAACTTGCAAACGCGGATACCGTTAGTCCACTCAGGCTCCGTAGTTTTTAGGCAAGCAGCGTAACGCCGGAAGACGACGCTACCGCCACCATTCGCGGCCGGGGCCGGGGGCGGCGCCGCGCTTGCCGCAAGGCGGGTCGGTGGGCTGCCGCCGTGCCGGCCCCGGGCGGGGCTCCCGCGCCACTCGCGGCGTGGCTGCGCGGGCCCTCGAGCAAGCCCCGCCGCCGCACGCCCCGAGGCCCCGCCGCCGAGCGCGGGGGCTGCTTTTTCTCGCCCCGGCTGCTCGCGGAGGCCGAGCGGGCGCTTCCCTTCGCTGGCGGGAGCGGGGGGCGGTGCAGCTCCGAACGCGCCGCCGTTACCGCTCCGTGGGCGGCACTCCCTGTGCCGGGCCCGGTCCCGCCCGCCGCGCCCCCCCTGGGCGGCGAGGCCGCCGCCGCCGGGCCCCGGCGCCCCTCGGCCCCCACCCCCACCCCGGCCGCCGGGCCGCCCCGCGGAGCGCGAGACCCGCCGGGCGGCGCCCGGGCCGGCGTCGCCCTGGTAACGGCGGCGCGGGGCGGGCGGGTCGCGCGCCGCCAATCGGCGCGCCGCAAGATGGCGGCGGCGGGAAGCGTGGCGCGGGGCGGCGGGCGGGCGGCGTAGGGCCGCGGCTGGGCTCCGCCGGGCGTTCCGCCTCCCTGGCGCGCTGCATGGAGCGCGGCGGCAGCCAGCTGGACCCCGGCTTCTCGCAGCAGGACACGCCCCGCCTGATCGTGGAGGACTCGCAGCCCGAGAGCGCAGGCGCGGAGGCGGACGAGGAGCAGGCCTGCCTCGGCGTGCTGGCCCGCCGGCTGCCGGCCCGGCGGAGCCCGAGCCCCGTGCTGGTGAGCGCCCGGCGTGGGGGCGGCCCGGCGCAGGGGCGGCCCGGCCCGGCCCGGCCCGGCCCTGACGCGGCCCGTGCGTCTGTCTTGCAGGAGATCGTCTCCGGTCCTGCCGGCAGCCGGGCACCCGCGGGCGGCGGGGCGGCCCGGGAGCGACCCGCAGGTAAGAGCTGGGCGAGGGGCCGCGGCGTGCCCGGTGGGCCGCAGCCGTGCTAACGGCGCTGTGCTTGCAGAGCCGATGGAGAGCCCTGACGGCGCGGACGCCGCCGGCCCGCAGGGCCGCGCCGCCGAGGAGGCGCCACCGCCCTGCGGGGAGAGCAGGTGCGTGGGCCGGGCCGCGGGGGCCGCCATCCCGTGGCGAGGCGCGCCGGCTCTCGGCCGCCTCTCCTGGGCCTCCCTCGCCCTGTCGGATCGGGCTCGCGCGCCGAGAACGGGCTTAAAATACGGGCTCGGTGGTGGCCGCGGCGCTGCGGCCGCGGGAGGCCCGGCCCCGCCGCGGCGGGAGGCCCGGCCCGCGGCGGGGCGCGGGAGCGCCTGCTCAGGCGCCGCAGCTGCGAAGCGGCCCCTCAGAGCACGAGCGGGCTGCGAGAGGGCGGCCTGCAGGAAGCCCCGGAGCGATGTGCACTAAGTCTTTCTCTTGCAGTGCCCTTGGAAAGGCTGGAGAAAGAGGTGGAGGTGATGCTGAGGACTGTCCTACTTCGCCGTGTGTGGAAGGTAACTTCTCCGTTTCAGGTCTCTCCGTGGGGCTGTGAATCTGATCAACCATCTGTGTAGTTTTTCAGTTCAGCTGCCTCACTTGTCTCACTAGGGGTGGTTGTGCTGGTAATAATGGGTCAGAATTTGGCGCTTTTTCTCGAAGCTGATCTCTATGCTTTGGTGTTTGAAAAAAAGTGGTCATTTCATATCATGGTTAACAAGGATCTTGGAGACAGGAAGAGGTGTGGATGTATCATGACTATTAGGAGATGGAGCCTTTTTATGGCAAAGAACTCCTGGCTTAATGGTTGTTGTCATCAAAGGACTTTCAGGCACAGGCTATGTATTACCAGGATTGTTTTCTCATCATGGAATCCAAATCTGCTGCAGCACCTGATGGCGTTACCTAAGACCTTGCTGATTAACACTGGTTTCTGAGTTAATGGCCACTGTCCCTGTTCTGTTACCATATTTTTAGTTAGTACAGCTGAGATCAGAGTCTGTTAGTTTGTTCAGAGTTTCAGCAATAGCGTAAATACTTTTCTTGTTAGGGGGTGTATCTTTTGCCCTTGTAACATGATAGATGGCTCTTTGATTTTCTTTTTTTTCTTTGGTATATATGTATTAGTTATGGATGTTTGGTGTTAGATACAGGCATGTCACAGCTGCATTTTGGAGCTCTGGAGCTCTCACAGAGTCAGGACTTTGAGAGTGACTTCGTGCCCAATGAAGGAGATGCTAGGCATCAGTTTCACCCTGGATCTGCTGACCCTTCTTCCAGACTTGTGAAGGACGATACTAAAGATGGTATGTGAAAATGATCTTTTGTTGCTTTGTCAATTATCTCTGCTTTCTTTCAGTTATAGATGTTATGTTTCTTTGACAGGAAACACAGTATTAGTAGTTTTCAAAAATGAGTTCGCAGCTCATTGGTAGTTGAAAAGAATTTTGCCTTCTCTTTCCTTTGGGCTGGTTCATTTGTTTTCTTGTAGCTGTCCAAGTGCTGTCACTGATTCTTGCACCTCTCTTTCCTAAATTGTTTCCAAAGTATTCAGACAATCTGATATTGAATTCCCTCCCCGGTAAAAACCTCATCCTGTCCTTTTTTGTTGTTGTTATCATTGCTAGTTCAAGATTAATTTTTTTTTTTTTCATATAAAGCTTGTCTTGATATTTGTGTAATTTACAGAACTACACTTCCTTCTCTTTGTATATTAATCCAGGTGACCTGAGTAAGAAATATTTTTTTTTTTTTCCCTCTCTCTTGATAGAACTGCGTGGGGACAGCATGGAAACTGTCTCCAGCACAGAAGCACATACAGTTTTGGAAGGCCAGCCAGAGAAGTCTGAAAGGTAAAACAGTCCATGTTCTTTGTAGGTCTCTTGCTGACATTCTGGAAGTTGACTTGTGTCTTTTTTACTAGATTTTTAGACATAGGAGGGTTCAGGCTTCAAGGCAAAAGAGAAAAGTGAAGGGAAAGATGAAGTACTGATGAGACCTTTTTGCAGCAGTGCTGACTAAGGAGTGCTTTCATCATTCCTAGCTGAGAAAAGAGGTGGTGTCAAACTCTTACACACAAAGATATTAAAAGGTTTATTTTTAAGGGGGAAGTGCACTGGATAATAAAATATACTAATAATTTTCTTGTTAAACAACTGGGATATATTGAAAGTAATAATTCAGTTTAAGTTACAGAAGTTATTTCAAAGTAGCTTAATCACTGCAGCCCGGGCTTTGGCCTCACAGGAGAAATCTAGAGGCTAAGTGGTGGCTATTCCAGGATGCTTTTGAGTATTTGCTATTGTAAGCTTTATAGTTCTAATTATTTTTAAATGTGAAATTTCAGTTTGTTGAATATTCTTTATATATTTTTTATGCCAGATAGAATAATATTTAGCTCATCTTGTATTGTCATATATTTTGCCACAAAATAATGTTAAAAAGGAGGTGAAACAAAATTCCTAGCTCCACATTGAATAGAAGGCAGTAGAACAATCTGCATGCCATTTAAGCATCACCTAGATTGGTAGAAAACTTACAAAACAATTCTGAAAATGTAACTTGTCAAGGATGAACATGTTATTTTGTCAGGAGAGAGAGGTCAGTCTTCCTTCTCTCTCTTTTTTTTTTTTTCTCTCTGTGGTATACACGAGTAAACACCTTTTATCCGTGCTGATAAATTTTCTTTACAACTGTTGCAGTATTACTTCATACTTTGAATATCTCAGGTCAGTGACCGTGTCTTGCATTTCCAGAACTCTGCAGGAAGCAGAAGAGCATACCAAGAAACAAATGTCTGTCTGTGACCCCACTAGAACAGAGAAATCCCTTGATTCTGGTCACGAGGAGTCAGATATCTTGTCAACTCAGGAAGAGATGTTTCCTGAGAATAATGCAACAGGTAACAATAGACAAGCAGAGCCAAAATGTCCATCCCAGAGATCATCATCCCTACTTGATCTTTTTAGGCATGTAGTGTTTTAGGATGCAGAGTGCTGTGAGTATTTTTCACGTTATTTCTGCTAAAATTGAGAACACTTTGGAAATGAAAAGCCACAACCTGTTTCACTGTACTATGGAGCAATGTCTAAATGTCACTTCTTGTTAGACAGTTACACTGGCTTGTTAAATACATTTAATTTACTTTCTTTGTGTGCCCCTTGAAGAACAAAACCAAAAAAACCCCTTTCACCCTTTTCTGAAACTGGTCAGTCTTATTTGTCATCTAGGTTAATGTTCCTTCCCTGTAAGAGAAGAGATTACATGAAATAGGATCAGGAGAGAGGTCATCACTTTATGTCTTGCTAGGAGGATGTCTATGTCTGGTTTTGGTATGCACAACTGAAAGGCTAATAAAGGAATGAAAGGTTCCTAACAATCTTAATAGTGAAAGGCCTAGAAAATAAAGTTGTGAAAGGCAACTTTGTCACAGTTTATAAAGCCTGAGCTAAATGAAGTCTCACTTTATGCTTTTTGTGTAGTTTTAATCTGCACACAACTGTGTCTGTACTAGTATGATCTTGTGCTTGAACCCTCTGCATCCAGAAGGTTCAATAACAACCTCCTACTCGCACTGAGTTAGTGGTCAATGCAAGGTGTCTTTTCTTTTAAGAACCTTGCCTGTATTTGCATTCTAGTGCTGGATCAAATGTGCTGATATTGGAGCCATTGGGGGTTTTTCTTTTAAAATTCGAAGTAGGAAGACTTGTACAGTCTGGCCTGATAAAAATCTCTTCTATAGGTACAAACTTATCTTTTTCATCTTAGCAATGTTATGCTGTTTCACATACTGAACCTTCTTGTGCAGTCCTTCTCTAACTCTGTGTGAAAATCAACTTTCCTTGCCTACCTGAGAAGTAACTGTGCAGTAGTGTGAATATCTTTCCTCAGAATTTTCAGATCAACTTGGTTACTGGCAAAATTCCTAATCTTATTTCCTTCTGTTCAAAACTGCTGCAGGGAGTGGCTGTCCGGTAACCAGGGTGGAGGAGGGAAGTTCTTTGGTGTGCACCCCTGCCCGCAGTCTCCAACTCCTGCAGCTCTCTGGACAGGCGTCCCTTGTACAGGATAGTCATTCAACGTAAGCAAAAATTCCTGAAACTATTGCAATAGCTTAATTGCAATAGTGCATTTCCACCACTTTTCTTTATTCAAGGACTTGTGCTTGATTTTAAGCAATCAATATTTTAATTTTGCACTATGGGAGGAGCATGGCTTTATTTTGCGATGAAATGAACTACTGACGCCCATGTGGTCAATGGCCATTTCTCAAGTCTCTTGCTAGTGAACACCTGACACTCTCCTCTTATGAGAAGACTCCTATTGTGACAAGCTGGAGCTATGTCTGGGGAGAAGTTAATGCATTTTCTAGTGATGTATGGTTGTCTTTTCCATGTTCCCTCGTCTTGGTCTGCAGTGTCTCTTCAGGCCTAGTTATTCTTCCTCCTGTTGCCTTTGGATCCAATGCTCTTGTCCCCAGCAGTCCTACTGAACAGAAGCAAGCAAAAGGTAAAATTTTGTGCATACTGGTCTGTGGTTGTGTTTCTGTGCTTTGTGGTTGTGTCTGAGCATGCAGCCTTTCAAAACCTGCTAAAATCATATTTGAAGAGTAAAGCAGGGTTGAGAACACTGGAAGAGGTAGATGAAGGGAGATCTGTATTTGTGACTCAGATGCTGATGGGCTGTCGATATTTCCTGCATAGCTATCGTAATAAAACTAGTACTGCCGGCTAGCTCCCCTTCACTTGAAGGATGGGAAATACTTCGTATGGGATACAGATTGCTGCTTGCATTTGTCCTCCTTTCTTAGGGACAAGCCATTCTTGCTACAGGCAGGTATCTGTAGTAAGTATATACTCTTAGGGCAATAGAAGGGACAGAGGAGGACTGACTGCATCATAACATTTTACCTTAACTTGGATGACTCCCACAGTATTCTAAAAAGCTTTCATATGTTCTATGTGTGTATTCTAGAATGCCATGCCAAAAGAGGGATTATTGTATATGTTACCTTGATTCTTAAACATTTTCTCTAAGCACCTGTTCACCATGAGGGGTAAGATATCCATCCATGCAGACTTTTAATATGATACAAAATCACCATTCCTTTCTGTGAGACTCCTGTCACAGAATGTGAAACACTTTTAGGAAATATGTTTTGTTAGCCGGGTTCTGAATTCAGTTGCATTTTAATGAAGTTAGCAAAAGGAAAAAAAACCTCAGAGAAATGCTTTTCATAAATTTCAGATACCTTTTTCTAATTGTAGAAGTTCTAGACCTGTAGCAAAATAGTTATATGAATTCTTAACAAAACACTTTCTCCCCACCTTAAATTTAAGGATATGGATATTCTCCCCCCCCCCCCCCCAAGAATTCACCTGGAGAGAAGATTTTAGATTCACCCATTAAAGTGTGAGAAAGCTGCATACGCCGCTGAAGACAAGTCTTTAATAGAATGTTGGAAACTTTAGGTACAATGCAAGAATTTGCTAGTAATGTATTTTCTGCTCTTTCAAACCAGGTGAACAGATGGATGTATCTATCCCTGCAGAAGGAGGAGAGCTGATGCAGAAGCAGAGAGGAGATATGCCAGCGGAGACGGCCATTCCATGTACCCCACCAGGACCTCCTGACCTGCCACAGGCTTCAACTCCAGTGTCCCAGAGTGCCCCAACCTTCTTTCCTGGATCTTTACGTATACCATCACAACCAGAGTTCTCTCATGTAAGGGTTCATGTAGTTTTTATATGGCTATTGGAGAAGATATGTGCTTGAGTCAGCCTCCGTGCTTCTGTGTTGAACTTCCCTACTCAGGTGGTTTTTGTGAGCTTCCCTGTTCCCACCAGTCACAGTTACATATTGATCATACTGTGTGGCAGTTTATCCCGCAGAGAAAATGTGGAACAGCTTAAGAGGGCATAGTGAGTTACTGAACGTAGCATTTGTTTTTTAATCTCTGCTAGAAACCTTTTTGTGCCTTTTTTTTTTTCCATTCTCTCTTTGAAAGGCTGCTGCTTTCTGATGCTGAACTGAGCATCCTGTATCTCAAACTGTGTCATAAATTAGACTTTTATCAGAATAGACCTTAGCATCATTTGTCGTGGAGAAAGTGAAGCTGTTTTGCAGTAAAGCATTTGTATTCTCCTACAAGGCTAGAACTCATTTACTGCATTTTTCAGGTTGCTTATTATCTGTTGTTTCCTTTGTGCTTTTTGATTCTGGAAGTTATTACTGTTCAGAGGGATTTAACAGACAGTTGGTGGCTTTATAGCTTAATATTACAAATTTCATCAACTTAAGGCAGAAAAAGGTTGTACTAGAGACTTCAGTAGTCAAAGCAGGGTTTCTCCTTAGCTGAAAGTGGTTTCCATGCTATTATAACTGATTCCTCCAGAGAACCTTTCCAGAACCCTTGGTTGTTTGACTAAAAATAGCTACTAATTTGCCATACTTGACCTGTACTTCATGATTTGGTAGTGTGAGAGGTGTACCAAGGATTGTGTCTGAGTTTGCCACAAAGGTACTAAAAAGTAATGGGTGGTGATAATTTTTCTCAGCAAGAACGGAGCAATATATATAAATGGCAGGGGGGGAAAGTTTGGTGGTGGTTTTTGTTTTTTGTTGTTTTTTTTTTTTTTTTAATCTGTAGTTTTGTGCTGAGCTTGCTCTGCACTGTAATCTAGTGTAATGTTCTAGGAATAAAAAATAAACAGTCCTACTTGGGATGCCCTCATGCTCCATGTCCCACTTTTTTCATTTTAGGATATCTTTGTTCCAACTCAGAGCCCAGAGAAGAAGCCTGAAGGAGAAGAAAAAGCTGCTGCTTTAACCCATTTATGCTTACCAGGAGATCTCTCTGCACCCACAGATGCTTTGTCTACAGGTGACTCTGTGTCACAGCCTTCCGAGTCCTGTAAGCTGATGCTTTCTGCAAGTGAATGTAGCCAGCCCGCAAATACAGAGGTCAGTTCAGGCTCTCTGAACATGAGCCAAGATAGCGAAAGCACACAGGTAGAGATGATTTCTGAATGCAAGGCCTCAGACTCGAGACTCTGTTCTGTGGCAAACGACAACGTAAAACCGAGGCTGGATGCAGATGATCAAGCCCCCACTGAAAACTGTGAAAAAGCAAAAAAGGAGGATTCACAGACTGCAGGAGAGCCTGTAATGCAGGCAGTTAGTGCAGATGTAGCAGGAAATGGGTCATTAGCCCCTCCAGTTCATCGGGAGATCGAGTGTATTTCTGGAAGTCAGGCTGCTGCAGATCAGTCTAGTGTGCCTGAGATTTTGTCATACCCTCATGGTAGAGAAGCACGGTCTGAGGATTATCCACTGGAAGAGACTTCGGAACCTGAGGCAGTTCCTGAGACTCAATGTGAAGAACAAGAAGAAAAACTGCAAGTAAAAGAGAAGCAAATAAGTGAAGATGGGTCCCTTGGTAACGTAACGCTTTCTCAGAAGTTTATTCTTGAAAGGGAAGTGCAGTGTCATGAAGATATGGAAGTGGAATTTGCTGATGGTTCTTGTAAAAATAGCAAAAATTGGTCTGATCAGGCCCAAGAATTAGAAAAGATTGTACCAGAAAACCAGGGAAAAGAAACTTCAAAAGGTTGTACTTCTGGCACTGGAGAGGCAAAAAGCATGGATAAACTGTCCTTCAAGGCTGCTTCGGAAAACATGCCAAAGCTCAATAAAGTTTTATCTAAGCCTTCTGTAGAGGAGTTACTGGAAGAGCACAAAAATTTGTTTCCGAAGTTACAGAGCGACATTCCATCGGAAGTGGCACTGTGTGCCAAAAAACATCCAGGTTGTTCAGAACTAGGACAGATAGTGACAATAGGGGATCAGCCACCACCACTTCAGGAGAGAGTGGTTGACATGCTGGTGACTCAGCAGGAGAATCAGGTGCCAAAGCATACAGACGATACTGTTATGAAAAGGAATCTGGAGCAAGAAGAGCAGATGCAGCCACAAGAGAAGGCAACTGCTAAATCCCCCAGTCCTTCCAGTGGTAAGTGGATTTAGGTTAGTAGTTCACAGGTGTATATATATTTTTAATAACGTCAAGGACAGCTGTGTACAATCCTCAGTCTTTTCAGGGAGCACTGATCTTGGGTGCGTGTTGAACTGTGTCTTCCAAGCAGCACTACAAGTTACTGTTGTTATATGCATAACATGCCTTTCCTTTTTTCCCTGTTTGTCACGCTACTGCAGGCAAGAATGATAAGGTAATTCTTGTTCCTGACACACTCTCGCTGTTTTATGGCAGAAATGCAGAGCAACTTTGAAAACTCAGAATGTTGTGACCTTGGCAATGCTCAGGGATTTTTGTAAACTTTTTCTTTCCCCCACCAGAAGCAACAACAGTAGTGTCCTTGAAAGGAAAAGGTTGTGTGGTAGTCTGTACGTTCCCTCTTGTAGGTCTTCTTACCTTTTTTTTTTTTTTTTTTTTTTTTAAATTCTCAGATGAGAATTTTCTTTGGGGGGGTGTATACAGCAGCTTTGAGCTAGAAACTAATACAGCAAATTTATCTTGAGATATTTTAAAGTAGAATGGCTTTTCAGTTGCGTGTAAGCTGTGGCCTGGCAGGTATTGTCATGATGCATTGAAATCCCTTTAACATGCTGTTGTGTAGTGATACAAGAAATGTGGGATGCTATACTTGAGTTTTGTGGAGCATTTGCCTCTTAGTTGGCTTAATTTTAAAACACAGAGTTCTGTACTACTCAAATGAGACAGTAATAGAAAACAGAATTTTACTACAGCTTTGTCTTGAATTGTACACGTTTTTGAGATCTAAGTAATCTTTCATTAAGTGCAGAATCAGGGAGTGAGAGAGAGTTTTCCCCCCTCTTATGATGATGGTAGGTGTGACTTCCAGTCTCCTGAAGTTGGAGATTATGGAAGTTGAGGGTCTGAAAACATTAGTTGTCAGTAGGTGATAGTTGTCTTTACATCTCCTAAACAGACCAGTATGTTAGTAGAGGTTTATTTAACTCTTTCCACTGATTTGCTAGGTAGTTTATGCTCTGTGAATTATCTAAGGCCTTCAGTTAGAGTACAAAGGAAGATCAATAGAATTGTGCCATGCTGTTAGAATTGAGATGTTTATCAGAGAAGATGTTTGTGAACCATCTGATAGATTCAGATTGACCAGTCTGTGATTTTGATTTGTGGGACCTATAAAGCTGTGGGCTAGATAGAATTTCTCTTACCATTCAAAAGTGTGTTGTTATATAGCCCTGTAGTCTGTTCTGCAGAGCTTTGTTCAAGCGACAGTGTTTTCTAGTTTTTTCTTTTGAGAAATCAGTGTAAGATATACTGCTTAAAAACATTTCCTAACACCCAGCCTTCTTTTTCCCTTTATGTACTCAATTGATAACCAGTCTGAATAATTTTCTATTCTTTGTCAGTGAGGGACATCTCTCTTATTTTCTCTGCCAATTTATGTTTCGGGTTTTTTTTGAGAGCTGTACATTTCTTCAAAACTTCTTCAAAACTTCTTTCGTCATTCTCACAAGTCCAACATTTTTTGTTACTGTTTTCTGAACTACTTGTTTAATTTTTCCAGTTACGAACTGATCCTTACTGCTGTTTATGGCAGCTTTGGCTGTTTCTTCCTGAAAGCCTTTTGAGCTCGTTCTTATATGGTTCCCTCCCCTTTTCTTCAGTTCTTGTGACCTTGAACGGTGCTGACTTCTGGAACATGTGATCCTGTTTGGAAAGGTCAAAATGGCAGATTTCAAAAAGGAGCAAGATGAAGAGCTTTCTTCTTTATGTCTGAACAGAAGTAGGTGAGATGACTTCGAAGTGCTAGATGGAGACTTGGATGAAAAGGGATTGAGTGTTATGTATGTTTTTAATACCAAATTTGCTGACAAGTTTGAGAAAGATAACCATTTAATAGTATGGAACTGGCTGGTGAGAAGAAACTTGAGATACTAAAAAATAGGATGAAGGCAGTATCTTATGTTGTAAGATAAAAATGACAGGTAAATAGTGATACCTGTAGAAATTAGATTACAGTGAGGTGTGGAAAAGAGATTTGAATGCTTATGCAGATCATCAGTTTTGGAGAGACTTCCAGCAAAAGATAATAGCAGTTTTCAAGCTAGACTTTGCTACAAGTATCTGCCAACCTGTTGTTTTAAAACAAAATAAAGCTCAAATTATTTTCAAGGAGTACGTATCCTTGTGGCCACAGCTTTTTAACATCACTGACATCTGAGAACAACTTCTGCAGTGGTTACTTTATTTTGAGCTAAGTATATGTTTGGTCATATAAAAATTTCCATGCTTTATGGGTTCTGATATCTTCTTTGTTTAGATTTAAGAACTCCACTTTCCCAATAATGTAGTCATATAAATTCATCTGTATTGTTGAGCACTGCTTAATATACCAGCTATGATAACAATTTAATTGATGTAACTTTTGCACCCTTCCTTCTGAATGTGGTAGGACCAGCCAGATGTTTTGGAGCTTTTTTGATTTTACATTCTTCACCATCCCATAACTAGTGACCATCGCTTTCTTTCGGAGTGTTATAGCATACTGCTTCCTTGTTGAGTGTGGAATTGAGTATTTCAGCTGGCCAGAAATGCAATGATTTTTTTAAAATTTAGTGCATCCTCTGGCAGTAGAGTCTTCGTTGGCTTAGGGAACCAGTGCTAAACAAGTAGCACATTGGAGGCAATTCAGTGGGTTGTTTTGTCAATGAAGACAGTAGTGTCATCAATTTCAGATTTAAGTTCTTAATTTGTGGTGTTTAGATGTGTCTTAGCAACGTCTCATCCAAAGTTTGAAGACTGCCTCTCTAATGATGTTTACGGAAAGCTTTGAATATTGTTTATAAGTGGTACAATTGAACCGTGCTGTAATTTTTCAAATTAGGAAAAAAAAAAGCTTCAGCGACAGATTTTGGTGGCTGCACACACAACCTGAATCACCAGGATTTGAGATACTCTGTGGACCAAGACGACCAGCTGCTTTGTTGCCATTGAAGGTTTTTTGTTGTTGTTGCTGAGGTGGGGTTTTTTCAGTCTTTCCCATTCAGTGGCTTGCAATAGGTCATTGTGCCTTTGTGATAACTCTGAACTAAAGACTGAAAATCATGGTCTCTGTGAATTGAGATACTACAACAGTCAGAAGAACAGTTATGCCGCATCAATCTTGGCATACAAGTTCCCCCAATACTGAATAGCAGATGCATATGGATGAATATAAGGGCAAAAATGCAGTGGGGAGATACTTCTGAAGAGGTGTTTTTGTCATTGAGAAAAGTATGATTTAGGAACATGCTGAGTCTGAAGTGATCTCTTTGTTTTTTGATATCTTGGATAGGTGTGTTTTTCTCCCCCACCATGGAATTTCTGTGTGTGGTTTTTTTTGTACCTCTGTAAACTTTTAGGCTTCAAAGCTTCCTTCAGTAGGAAGTTTGACAGCTTAAATTATATAGTGGGTAAAAAAAACAACTCACCAGGTGTTAGTTTCATTTGATGCCCCCTAATTCTGAAAACTTTAAAATCTGAGAACTTAAATTTTATGTAGAAACTTACACATGGCAAGAATGAAGGAACTTGATATTAGAAGGGAAACAGATTTTCTGATACTATTAAGTCTATTAGGGAGGTGCAAAGATTGCAGGAGCTCAAATGTTATTTAACGTGAAGTTGAATGATGAAGTTAAGATACATATTCTTAATTGCCTTTAACTGAAAGAAGAAAAAAAACTTTATTATATAGAAAATAATGCTTTGATTGGATCTGGTCAAAATACTGGTCAGGAACTTCACAGGTGTTCTGATCCCATTGCATTTTGTGATCTCAAATTAACTTGTCTGTGGAGAAGTCCAGGGCATTTGGTATGTTGGGACTGCATGTTTCTTAAGACAATTTGGCACAGTCAAGAGGACAGTACTGGTCTTTGAACTGAAGAACAGTATAAGTTTTATTAAATAAAATAACATGTTTGGCAGTACGCTGCTGAAATGATAGAAGAAAGATGAGTAGCTGTGGAATATAACAAGGCTGAATGTTAGGTTCCACTTCAGTATGGCCTTTCACAGAGTTCACAGTCCAAAACTTCCTTTTTAAGAGAGTGTGAACAAAATTGTGGTTAACTTGCGGTAACATTTCCCTTGTTATATTGTACTTGAAATGTTTTTTCTAAATGCAACTTAAACACATCACACTTGGCTGAATTTACTTTCGAAAGAGAACTATAAGCCACAGTTTGGAGAAAATGAACTCAGAAATTAATGCTGGTGGTTGTGTTTTGTGCATTTGTATTAACGCTGAAGGGCTGATTGGTGTTAGGAGAGAGTTCAGGCTTTTGAGATGTTCTGCCTGCTGTCTTCAGACTCACAAAGCATGGTGGAAGAGTAAGTAGAGTGATACTTGTTCTCTTACCATCACTCAGTCCTTAAGGCCTGAAGAGCTTTAGAGCATCCCTCTTCTCTTAAACCAGCTTTGTTCTCATAGTAGTTACTTCCACCAGGAGTCTAATCCCTTATCAACAGATTATGAAGCATACATCAGTAAGCACAAATGTTGGGTGAGGACTAGAAGGATCTTGGAGAAGAGTCCAAGAAGCAGGAGTAGAAACTGGATGGTGGGGTTTGGGGGGTGTCTTTTTGTTTTTGAAGTTGCCTTGAATAAGATATTAACTGTTTAGTTACTCTACTAAAAATGCTTAAAGGTTAGAACATGATAGAATATAGGGACATGGAAAAGAAATATACTCATTGAAGTCTGTTTCTAGGACTCCATAGAGTTTATAGACATTCTGGTTTTCTGTGAAATCTTTTTTGTAGATTGTACAATTTTTGTACATACAAAACCTTATTCAGAAAGTTATCTTTTTACTGGTAATATAAAGTAAAGAAGAAACAGATAAGCAGTCCAGCTAACATGGTTATGATAAAGTTTAAGCATACCAGGTTAAATAAAAAATTAATATTTTTATTAAAAGAATGAAGAGTTGTGTTGTCAAGCTCTTAAATCTTTTTAACATTGCCTCAGGCCTGGCTGGAGTGATGATTCTTAATCTGGAAGTCTTCTGGAAGTAAAGTTGTTTCTTATTTTCTAATGGGGTCCTTTTGATATATGACAGCTAGATATGAATTACCAATGGAGAAAATGTATCTAATCGAGCTTTTGTCCTGTCTATTAAATAGTTGTGCTAGTGTGTTAAGAACAGAGCTAAGAAAGCGCTTTTTGAAAGAGAAAGCAGGAGTTGTTAAATAGAAGCCATGGGGTTCTTTGGGCTGGTGGGTGGGGGTTTTTTGTGTTTTGTTTTGTGTCCTGTGTGTCGTCCCCCCCCCCAGTATGTACAGAAAACAGAGTGGCCATCCACTACTACTAGCCTTCTCTCTAGATCTTCATGTGGCTGAGAGCCACAGTAGATGTGCCACATCCCTTGTAGAGGTGATGGGTAGGAGAGAAGAACTAGAGCAGAGGGAGCTGCACTTGAACTGCTTGAGAGCTGCAGGCTGGCCATCTGTGTAGTAGTAGTGTGTAAGAAGCATCACAGTATGCAGAAGAGGCGGTGGGACTTACCTTTTCATCGAGAAGAGGATGATAGCTCTGCTTCGCTTAGTTTGAGGGAAAGTTGGGAGGTTTCTTTGTCTCCTTCCATTATGAGGGTGCAGTTTTGTGCTATGCTGGTAGTTGCCATCTGCACTGTGCTAGAAACATCCAACTCTCCCTGTGAAAGTGTTACCCAAGCCAAACTTGAGAGAGACAAAGTGGGCCAAAAAAAGACCCAGTCTTTTGATGCTGAAAGTTAAAAGGAGATGTTATAGGATGATGGTCTTAAGGACACAAGAAAAGTTTGTAGAGAGAATTAACCTTTTTCACTATTACAACAATTGATGCAGTTATGTGAAAGCAATTAAGCCTTCAGGCATGCGCATTTTTTTCAGGTCTTGTGAGTGTGAAAGCTTGTTTGTTTTCTCTAATGGTATCTGTTGGTTTAGTAACTAAATTATCTCTTATTAAAATGGAGGCTGATCATTTCATAAGTTCTTTTGATCATTTGTTATTAGCCTGCCAAATGTCGATTTGTAGGCTAGAAGGGATTGTGGTTGCTAAATCTATCAAAAATCAGTGGAGTTTCTAAAGACTTCAGTTTTTAAATAAAACACTTTTTAAATGGAGATCTGCTATAGGTCATGATATGACAGGCATTCATAAGCTGTTTGTGAGGAATGTTAGTTGGCCTTTCGATACATGGTGTACCCCTGAAGCGTGAGTACTGTTGCACTATGAAATACCTACCCACTGCAAAAATACACTGAAATCCATAGGTTGATCTCAAAGATGCTGCAGTTGCTGAACCATATCTTTAAAACTTTTGACAGCAGGGCAGGTGATGGTTTTCAGAGTTTTCAAACGGACAATAGATAGCTTTTCCCTGGTTGGGTTTGTTTTCTGTGAGGGGATTATGTCTTTGTCATGTATTTGTGGCTTCATTTGCTACAAGGTAGTTGTGTAAATCGTATGTCAGCGTCTCGTGTAACTGCAGAATGATGCACTGCATCTGGCTATAACTAAAAGTTGTATCTGAATATCTAGTGCTAGCTCTTGAATTCAAGTAACTTGAATTTGTGTTCTCATGACCTTAACTAACAATTTTCTAATACTGTTTAGTTTGGGTTGTTTTTTTTTAATGGCCTCGAGTTGCGTCAGGGGAGGTTTAGACTGGATATTAGGAAAAATTTCTTTGCTGCAAGAGTGGTCAGGCACTGGAACAGGCTGCCCAGAGAGGTGGTGGAGTCACCATCCCTGGGGGTGTTCAAAAAACATGTTGACGTGGCACTTCAGGGCATGGTTTAGGAGGCTTGGGGGTGTTGGGTTGACAGTTGGACTTGATGACCCTAGAGTTCTTTTCTAACCTTAATGATTCTATGATTCTATTCTATGATTCTATGATTATACATGCTTCTTAAAATTCAGGAGTTAACATAAATTGTGACTTGTATTATTTGAGTAATATCTTGAATGAAATCCGAAGAACAAATACACTTTTAGGAAAAACGGAAAAGTAAAGATACTGACAAAGATGGTAAAAACCTATTTTGACCTCAGTGTGGGGAGGAAAGGGTTATTCTGTTAGTTTTGTTAAATACTTCATTGCAATTTGGAAAGAATGCATCCTGCAAATTACTGATAAGTGATGTTGAAGGTGTGCAAATGAATGGCATGGGGTGAGGCAAAAGGAGGGAGCATTTTACTAGGTTTTTAATGTATTTTATCTGTTAAATCCTGCAAGATCCGCACATGGTAAATCCACCAAGGCGTGGTTTCCCTGATGGGATAGGCTACCTCAGCCAATAGACCCTGCAGACCGTTTATGTTGGAGACTGCACAAGAAGGGGCAGAAGTATTGGAGGCGACAGGAGGATGGGGACAGCCCTTCTGGTGGCAGCCTGCAGCTGGTTATGAAACTGCAGTATTTGTTGTTTTTCTTAAAGCTCACTTTCCATGCAAGTTTTCTGCTGTCATTGTCTAAGCCTTAATTGACTGCTACTAATTTTTCGGGCTCATAGGTGGCTCTCTGAAGTGTGTCTGCTGCCATTTTATCCAAGGCTGTTTGATGATAAAGCATCATTCTGTGTGAGTTTCAGGTTATTAATTCAGGCAACACATAGCTCTGCCAATTCACTTATGTCCTAACCTTCATTTCTGTTTCTGGCCTCATCTCCCTTTTCTGTGCAAAATCCTGAGCATTTCTGAAGTAAAGCTGAATTATGTAAAAGTCCTATTCATGTCATGGTATTTGGTCTCACTTTTATCTAGCACCTGGGAATAGCTGCATCAAGTTGACCAGGGCCCAGATTTTCACCGAGAGAGATTTTCCACACAAAATGTGAGGAAGATCAGTTAGAGCAGCTGTCCTGAAACCAGTAACTGTGTACAGGACAGCACCGATGTTATGCCTTTCCCCATTTCTATAGCACAGTGAACCTGTGCTTTTGGTATTTAGGCCAAAGTAGTCTCCTGAAATTACTAATCCTGGCACTCTCTGTCTTTTAGGAACCCCATTTCATTTTACTTTGCCGAAGGAGGGTGATGTCATTCAGCCCTTGACCAGCATAACGCCACCTCTTATTGGCCAGCTTAAAATGGGACCCAGAAGACACAGCACACCAATCGGTGAGTTTGACCTGAATGGCTCTGTTCTGCTGTGAAAGCCTGTTTGGAAGCTTTTGATTCTTGATGCAGGATCTGATGGGATAACTTAAACCTACCTTGGTGAAAAGCGTTGCTGTTCTATGGGGAGGACTCATCCCTTCTCCACACTTCCCTTGTTTTGTTCTCTCCTTGATCTCTAGTGAAGGTGTTTGCTCCCTGAGTATGAGGTGGTATGGAACGTCTTCCTTGCCTTCATTGTGTTCCCACATACAACTCCATTAAAGAATGCAAAAGACCTCTCTGAGCAGTGAGAGTTTTGACTAAAAGAAGATTGTTCCCACTATTCATCATCTTGTAGCAGGACTTTCTCTGCTAGATTCACAAAGCGACACCCTGCCTTTGCTGGATGAAAGAAAGTGTGTATTTCTGCTTGGGTAATAGCAAAGTATTCTGTCGCAAGCTAATGATGATACCTGTGCTACAACACTTTCACACTTCAAAACTCTAGGGCAGGAATTTCCACTACTGCACTACTGCTAATAATGCGTGCAGTGAAGCATCGTCAAAACAGAACTGGGACCTGAACCCCAGCAGTATGAATGACAGTAGCTACTTTTTGTTTTACTTTTTTTTTGTTTTCCTATTTTCAGTGGATGATAGTTGCCCAGACAGCACTATAGCAACTAGTGATGTTACAGCAGAGGGCACAATGGGGACCAACAATGTCACCATGGAAAGTGCAGTGGTATCAGCAGATATGTCAGAAGTGTGTGAGAAAGGAGATTCTCGTGTGGCTCCTGAGGCTGATGCAAAACTCTCTCTGCGAATGAACCTTGTTACCCCTGTGAATGATGGGAGTGAGGAGTCCCTGCCATTCAGCTTGGAAAGTAAGAGGATGAAACCTCAAAACATACAGGTCCTACTAGATCTCAGCCCTAAGTCACAATCTCTTTATGGCATTCCCTGAGACAGTCTCTGAGTCTCTGTAATTTTTCTCATTTTATTTTTGGGCAGTGTCACTTAAATTTGTTTCTCTGTTTCTACAATGCTCTAACAAGGATAGGCTGAGAGGAGAGGCCTCTGTTGCGAGGAAAGGTATTTCTGGCAGACTAAAAATTGTGATGTATAGTGGCAACATCACAGGACAGGAACTGGAGTTTGATTATATTGGGAGGAAAAAGATTTTAAAAGTATAATTTGGACAAAAAAGTTTGACAGCCTTTTAATCAGAACAGTGAGATTCAGTCTAATAGTCTAAAACTTGTAGAAACTCAGGTCCGTGATGAGAAGTTGGGCAGGGAGGCCTGGGCACCCTTTGTCTAGCATTACTCAGCCTCTCTCTTTGCTGAGTGTGGAGGGCTGGGAGGGGGCAGGAGAGTCTGTTCAGATGACACCAAAATCATCCTTCCCTTCCTTCTTATTTCAGAGCCTATAGCCAGTGACAGAAAAGATGGATCCTCTGCTGCTGCTGGAGCTGCTGCCAGGTAACTGGGCTTGTTGCTCTGCAGAGTTAATAGGAAGGTCTGGGTAGATCCTTTTTCTGCTTGTTACGAGCATCGGGGCGGGGGGAAGAAAATGAGACACAGAAGCAGGGAACACTTTTAGCAGTAGCCACAACATTAACTCTTTAGCTCTTGTAGCAGGTTTTAAGTACACAGGCAAAGGTGGGTGCTCCGCTTGCTCTTTCACTACAGACTTTGTGCTTCCTACTAATGCCAGCATTTTGCCTCCTTGTGACTGTAGTCAAAGCAGAAATCCATGTATTGTGCAGTCCGGAATGCAAGTCTGCCCTATCCACCTCTTAAATTTCAAATACGTGGTTTTCTGCTTTCTTTACTTATTGTGCAATTTTCTGCAAAGAATCTCTGAGGAGTTCTGAAAGAGAAACATAACCAGGTCACCGATATACTGAAATGGCAGTTTAACGTGTTGACCAAAACATAAGTTACTCTCTTGTTCTTTTAATTTGTATGTATCTGTCTTATCTCACATTTAATGCCTAGCATTGCTTGATTTCAGCTTTTAGGGACTATGGTTTGTAAGCACTAATGAGTCTGAAAATAGTGACCTGTAGTCACCTGAGTGAAGTATAATGGTTTGAAGCAGTGAGAAAACTTTGAAATAAACTTGGTATCTCTTGTCACAGTGTTGCATGCTGGATGGTAATCGTGCCTCAGTGCTGAGGATGAGTGGCAGTCATTCCTCACTGGCTGAGGATGGGTTGCCTTTGTAGGTATAGGTTGAACTTGACCTCTCAGGGTCTGCTTTATGACTGTCATTCCCACAATATTTTTGTGGTGTCATGAAAATCCTAAGAAGTAAGCCATAAATGGTCTAACTGTGTCCCCTGGTGGGTACCAGGGGTAGTAGATGGTGAAACTCCTGATGGTGCTGCAGTTTTCTACACTACGTTTTCTGGAATTGTTACCTTGCTCTTGGCTGTTTGGGTGTCTGCAGAAAGGACAGAAATGCTTATGCAGTTGCAGCTTGTTTCTTGACCTTTGAGACTGACCATCTTACTCGTCCTGTGGCTGTATAGGTCAACAAGCTCAACTACCAGTTGTTGCTTTCCCAAGGGGCTAGAGAACTCTTGTTTTGCTGTATAAGGGATTTTCTGACTCCCTGACACTTTTTTGTTTGTTTGTTTGTTTTAAATCTGCACTGCTAGCTCCCAGAAAGCATCATCTGTGTTTAGTCGTGTCTGTGAAGTTCGTCGAGAGGATGAGGCCAGAGGTCATGGTCTTTCCACTTCTCCATTTAGGTAACTCCTCACAGTCTTTGCCTGCCAGTCCTGGATTTATATGCACATGTGCATTTTCTACATCAAAGAAATTGCACTAAGTCATTGTCTTTGGGTGACTTAGAAGGTTGGGGACAACGGGGTAAGTATAATAAGTACTGTATGTTTGTATCTCACATGGCAATCAGAGTTACCTTTTTGACTGAGCAGTGATGTGATTCCAGCTGGATAATATGCTTTGGTAAAATTTGGGGCTTGAGAGAACTTAGATCATACTTACAGATTTTTAAATACCTTTTCTTTCTCCTCTTCCAAGATCTTCTGACCTATTGTGTTTGTTATTGTTTCTGCTATTGTCTCCCTTCCAAATCCATCAATTTTTGCTGTCTCTGGTTGTTTTGAAAAGGACTCCACTGCTGCATGTCTTATGGTGATAAGGGTGCTGGCTGGAGGACCAGGTTTAGAAATCTGCTTCTTCAGTGTTTTCCGTTCTCCCTTTTGATGGGACAGTGAGGTCTTGGTCTATGGAGAAAGAGTAACCTATATTTCAAGAGCACTGAACAGTTAAACTAAAGACCATAAAGAATAGGGAGCGCCAGTGCTGGGCGACGTACAGACAGAATGGAAGACAGTCACTCCTCACGGGAAGCCAAATGTATACTTCTAGTAAGGCTCAGTATCAGTTCCATGTAGTACCTGATTATACTTCTGACAGGGCAGACAAATTCTAATGAAAACATTAGACAGCATTTGTGTTTATGCTCCTGCCTCTTCTCGCCAGGTGTGATTACCAGTTTCAAGCCAATGAAGTGCTGAAGCAGCCTGTAGCAACTTCAAGATGGCATGACTTCCAGAAGCATGTTGCATAGTTGGTGCCTGACGTGTGGAGTATAGATTGCTTTATTAGTGTTTGGAAAAGCATCTAGTTCTCTACAGGTGTCAGCCATTCTTCTTGCTACCATGTGAATCGCTTGAGAGATGTTGAAAGATTATTTTATAATTTGAGACTCACTGAGTTCTCTGCAATCTTAAGAAGTAACTGAATGACTGTCAGGGTTTTTTTTATAGTGCTTTCACTTGAGTGGCAGCATATTGGTTGTCTTGCTTCTTAATCAATAATTTTTGACCTGTATTTAACTGGTTTGCAGGGGGAATCTGTTCAGTTTTCCTGGCACACAAGAAGATGCTGAATTACATAAAAATCCCAGCAGTTGGCAGTACCAGCAACACAAGGCAGATGACAGTGCTGGACAGGTCCTAATTCCTCAGAGGATGGAGCAGGGCTGCCATCAACAATCTTCAGGTGCAGAGGATGGGGAGTCTGTGGAGACTGGTATTGTAAGCACTCAGACAGAAGAAGGGAGAAGAATGCAGAAGAAACCAAGTAAGGCTGTTAAAATTGATGAAAACCAAGAGAGGTGGGCAAACACCAAGAATAAAGGGATTCAAACTACAGCAGACTGTCTTTTTACCCCAACAACTGTTACAACAGCAACACAAACATCAGAAGAAATCTGTAGGCAGGTGGAAGTGGGAACCAGTATGTCTGGGCAAAGACCTGGACGACAAGATGTGAATGTCCAAACTGAGGAGAGTGGGGAAAAGCTTGTGAATGCCTCTGGAGAGGACACGGACTCTCTGCACAGTCAGGTGGGATGAAGGCTGCCTGTATTTAATTTTACTGCTTTAGAACAGTAAAGTATCCCTTCAGCCAGTAAATTCACTAACAGTAGGTTCTCTGTCAAAAAAAGCCAAAAGACCACTTTAAAACATTAATGTCACAAGCTTTCCTGTATCAACTGTACACAACTGCTAGGGTAGCAATACTCAGTGGGCAGCATAAGTTTGGGAAGTAAAAGTCTCCGTATTTATTTTCTGGAAAAATATGACAAGTTTTGGTTGGTTGGATTTGGTTTTGTTTTTCGTTTGGTGGGTGTGGTTTGTTTTTTTTTTCTTTGTTTGTGAGTTTGTTTTTTTGTGTGTGTGTGTCCAGATGTAGTTAACACTGTAAAAAAAATTTTAACTTTTTGTTGGATGGAGATGGGAGTTGCATGAAATTTTGAATGAAGGGTTTGATGCCTTCTGTTTTGCACCAACCAACCTCTGACAGCTTGTTCTGCCACGCCTTCCAATGTCAACGGACAAACACATGAGGGGAGAGCTCCTCCAGAGAAACGTTCTAACAAGATGAGTAACTTTGAATTAGGATTTCAGAAAGTATTGCAGACTCTGCTTTGCAGTTACAGCTTGTATATTTTCTTGTGAACACAAAGACTAGGAAAATTATTTTTTCTAAACTTAAGAATAGTGCACCCTCTGGGAAATAGGAGATTAACAGGGCCATAAATATGCAATGCAACGTGGATGTGATATGTCTGAGAGTCCACTAATGAAAGAGTATCAGAAGCCATGCTAAGCAAGTTTGCTGTTTCCTCCTTGGACTGCTATGATTTCCCTTCCTCTACCCGTCAGCAAAATGTGTTCAGTTCTCCCTTGTTTAGGGCCTCTTGTGTTGTTGCATCTAATTTGTAACAAGATGCTGAAAGGTTCCCTACCCCGGTACTTGAATGTGGTATGAAGAAACTGTACTGCGAAGATAGCTTTACTCAGAAATTATTTGCTTTTCATTGTGGTCTGTTTTGTTTTTAACTTGTCCTGTTTATTACAGGGAGAGGAGGAGTTTAACCTTCTTCACCCACCCAGAGGCCAAGTTCAGCATCGCCATATGCGAACTATTCGAGAAGTGCGCACTGTTGTTACACGTGTTATAACAGACGTTTACTACATAAATGGTGCAGAGGTGGAACGAAAGGTAGTTGAGGTAAGTTCCTGTTTTCAGGGCTAAATGTAATGATATCTTGGCTGAAAAATAAAATTGATTAAAATGAGAATGTGTTGTGGCTGCAGAAAACGAGTTGAGTGAACAAAAGTCAGCGTGCTGTGATGACAAACTTTTCTTTATGAGCAAACACGTAGACCATTTAGTGTATGGCAAAAGTGTATCTCATACCTGTTACTGTATTCTGAAGACACACTGACTTTTTTTTTTCTTCCCAAAGAACTGAACAAAAGACTTTACTATGTGCGTCCAGCTGTTTTAAAATTCTTGGGGTTTTGTTGGAATAGAGATTTCAGAATGGGCAGAAATTCCGTTAGTAAGCAAAAATCACTTCTGCCTGAAAAATTGAACTATGTAAGGTAGTTTAGCCTATTTTGCAGCTCAGTGTCATTTTTAACCACACTCTTTTGAGTCCTGTGGACCAGATTCTATGAGGTCTACAAAAAGCAACTTAAAAACAAAAAATAAACAAGCCTACTGTTAGTACACTTGTGTTGGTGTATGTCCATTCATTAATCAGAAAATCTTTAGGGAATCTGAAAAGATAGCTGACAAATGCTGATTTGATGTGCACAGTAATCATAGCCTGCTAGCAATAAAACGTTACTGCTCTTCTGCCATAAAGGTGAATAATGTAAGAGTCTTGTGCTGTGTTGTTACAGTGAGTAATGACACGAAAGGATAAATTAGTTCAGTGCAAAACTTATACTTTCACACCTGATACTACACGTGAAATTGCTTATTGTAACATTAAAATAGAGAATTAAATTTCCTGAAATGTGCTTACAAAGGTTGTGTGATCACAATCATATAACCATTTCCAATTTATCTACCAACATTTGATACCACTCTTTTGTAGGTATGTGTTTTTATATCCATAGAACTTTAAAGGCTCCAAATGACCAGCTGTCTGAAACTGATCTTGAATTATTCATAAACAAAGGCTGTTAGTGTCTCATGTATTTGTTGCACTCTCATGCTCTTGAAGGGTGGGAATTATTCAAAGCCAGACTAATTTGATACCAACCAAGCTCTGTCCTGTTGACTGATTTCTTGATGTGACTTCTTTATATAGAGCAGCTACAGGCCTATACTGAGAGACACACTGTCTACCATTGATCAGCCCAGACTCAAATCTGCATGGCTAGCTTCAGTTTCATGAATGCGGTCTCACCTTGTCTGCACTTTTGCCTGGTGATTGTAGAGCTTTCATCTAGCAAGTGCATCACTTTGATGAACCTCTTCTTTTTTTTCTCTTAAGGAAACTGAGGAGCCTGTAGTGGAGTGCCAGGAGTGTGAGACTGACACATCTTCCTCTAGAACTGCAGTGGGCTCATCACTGACCTCAGGGGACCTTGGTGATGTCAGCTCCTTCTCATCTAAGGCCTCAAGCCTCCACCGTACCTCCAGTGGAGCAAGCAGTGGTCACTCTGCCACACACAGCAGCAGCAGCTCGGGGCGAGGAACTGGAGCTGTCAAAGGGAAAGTGTGTGGGACAGAAACTGGAGAGTTTGCTTTACCCATTGGCAGAGGTGTCTTAGGAAAATTAAGGTACGTGCAGAGCCTTGGGAAAGGAAGAACAGATATTTTGCCAAAGTGAACAGCTGGCTTGGGTGGAGTGTAGAAGCAGGATAGACCCTAAAGCAAGAATTTTCTGGGAAGGATCTGGCTTGATGAACAGAAATAAGGAGGTAGTCTTTGCTTTCACATCTGCTCTTCCTAAAGGAGCAGTTTGTTTCCTTGTGAGGCATTGCTTTGCCTAAGCTCTTGCCAGTTTAGCAGCGATGAGGCAAACTTCTTGATCAGTTGTGAGATCACAGAGAAAATGGGGGGAACCTAATGAGCTGGCTTCTCTTTTCAGAACAATTAACTCATAATTCTCTAGCCCTAGGAAAGGAGCTGGTCAGCCAGCATCTCCGCTCAGCCAGACAGGAGCACTGCCTTGTGAGGAAGAGGAGGACTCTATGCCTGGCACTCGTCAGGGTGGCAGAGCACCTGTGACACCTCGTGGGCGAGGAAGAAGAGGCCGCCCACCATCTCGAACAACAGGAACAAGGTACCCTGGAAAAAGGAGACTGTAACTTTAACTTATTGCCAAGGAAGAGAATGGGGAGCTGCTGTCTTAATGTGACAGAGAAAAAGGCACATTGAATGTTTCAGGACCTAGTTTTTGGTGACAGCATGTAACAGCTGCAAGCATCTCGCCCAAGTAGTCTTTCTTTAGCAACTCTTTTTCCTGATCCTTCTGGGAGTGCTTTTCTCTCTCTCTTTTTTTTTTTTCCTTTTTCTTTTTCTTTCTTTTCCTTCTGGGACTTCTTTTCTCTTCTCTACAGAGATTTAGCTGGACTGCCAAGTGTGGAGGATCTCTCAAGTACAGCATCGCCTGAGGAGAAATCATTCACTCGTTCCGTTCACCTGCCAGATGGAGGGGAGAAATCTGACACTTCTGGCTTCTGTGCCTTACGTCGAAGTGACTCTCCAGAAATCCCATTACAAGTGGTGACTGGTCCTTCGGACTGTGCAGACTCATCCTCTGGGAGCAGCTTTGTGGGCCTCAGAGTTGTAGCAAAGTGGTCCTCAAATGGGTACTTCTATTCTGGGATGATTACCCAAGATGTTGGGGCAGGAAAGTACAAGCTGCTCTTTGATGATGGATATGAATGTGATGTGCTAGGAAAAGATATTTTACTCTGTGATCCTATCCCACTGGAGACTGAGGTGACTGCGCTCTCAGAGGATGAGTACTTCAGTGCAGGTGAGAGCAGTGCTTGAGCTCCATCCTTGGGTTTTCTGAGTTGCTGAATGCAATGGGAGAGGGGTGCTTTTCCAGGAGGATGAGAAGCCTGGGTATAGTTGGTTAACAGGTGTTATTTGCTGTCTTGTCAGGTGTGGTGAAGGGACACCGGAAGGAGTCTGGAGAGCTATACTATTGCATTGAAAAGGAAGGCCAGAGGAAGTGGTACAAACGAATGGCTGTTATCCTGTCTCTGGAACAAGGAAATAAGCTCCGGGAGCAGTTTGGGCTAGGTCCTTATGAACCTGTCACCCCCCTGACCAAAGCAGCTGACATCAGTCTCGGTAAGGGGAGGTGCTGTTGACCTGCTGGCTATGCTGTTCTGCGTCTTGTGCCTTTGAGGTGCTTCTAGTTCCTGACTGGAATTACCCATGTTTAAATCTTTCTGGGTGTTCAGCAGTGCTTTTGATACTTTATAATGGGGTCTTTGAGTTACTTTTCTTGTCTTCTGTCTTACTTAGAGACTTAGTGGTATTGACTGGTTTGTGGAGAGTGGCCTGCTTCTAGGACAGTAATGCTTGCTGTACTCATTTACACTTGGTGGATGGCTGCTGTCATACAAACTCTTCAGCAGTACTGGGAGGAAGAGACACAGGCAGGGTACAGGGCTTGAGAAGAAAGATATATGATTGAGATATCTTTTTTTTCTTGCTCTTCTCTGTCAGAGGGTGGTAGTGTGTACCTTCTAGGTACTATTGAGTTATCCACCTCTGTACATATAGGTAGGGCGAAAGCTCATGGAGTCGGATTACAGCCAGTGACTAATCTCTGCATGCTAAATTACAGATAATCTTGTGGAGGGGAAGCGGAAACGACGTAGTAACCTTGGTTCTCCCAGCACTTCCAGCAGCAGCACAACTCCCACTCGTAAAGGGCAGGAGAGTCCACGCATCCCACCGGGCACAGTATCTGGGAAAAGGAAACTTGCTGCTTCTGAAGATGAGAGATCCCCAGCTAAACGTGGCCGCAAGTCAGCAATGATAAAGCCTGGTGAGAACCGTATTTTCTGCTCTTAAACTTGCATTCAGCAATTTTTTTCCTCCCTGGTATTTCTGTAATTGATCTTTCCACTTCCCATAAACAAAAAGTAGATAAGATTGCTTGTTTGCCCTGCAGGATTTGAGACTGATACTCCCTGGATGCATTCAGCAGCCAGAGGTATTTTTAGCAGTCTGAGCAGTTACCTGCCGTCTTTTAAGTTCTGCCTTTTAGAAATGTTCCGACCTTAATGTTGTGATTTGCCTCACTCCTTTCTTATCCCTTTTCTTGTCTGTTTAGTCAGTCCTGAAAAGTCTAGCTGTTAAAGGGACCCTTCGCAGCAGTTAAGTGTTGTTTCAGGATGTTGATAGACTGGCAAACATTGTCCCATTAGTCACTCAGGTTTTGATTTGAAGATTCTTTGCAACCTGAAGATCCCTACCTATCCTAATGTAATCCTAACCCAATCCTGCCTCCCTCTGTCTCCTTCAGTAAAATAACTGAAGTTGAACATGCCCCAAATCTTACCCAGGGTCTTTGTGCTGAACCTGACTTTTGAGACTCATGGTGCTTCTGTCTCTCCGCAGGGGCTGTGAGAACTGGAGAGTTTGTAAGCACCTGTGAAGGTGTAGATGCTGTAGATCCCCCAGTACTGGAGGACCATCATGGACCCTTGCCCCACAATAAGACCCTCTTTTTGGGCTACGCCTTTCTCCTCACCATGGCAACACCCAGTGACAAATTGGTCAATCACCAGAAGCCATCAGATGGTCCCACAGGGAGTAGTGAGGAGGAAGAAGGTGAGGCAAATCTTACCCATTGCATTTCCAAGTGGAATGCTGTGGCTTTAGGAAAACTGCTGGATGTTGTGTGATCAGGCATTTGTGTGAGTGCTTGTTTTACCCTTTTGCTCTTTAATCCTTAGCAGAAAGGACCTAAGGCTCAGTCTTTGTTTTAGACAAGGTGCTCACTTAGCTAGTTTGGTCAGTGCTGTGCCTCCCTTTCTGCTGCCTTTTTTTTTTTTTTTTTTTTTGACTCTTCCAAGGGTTTTCTCTAGATATTCTTGGGAGAAAGGCTGGGTTCCCTTACTGGATTTATAAGGGCTCTGTAGACTGAGGAGTGTATGGACATAAGCAGGTGGATTATAGCGAAAAATTGCACTTTCTGTTTCTGCTGTAGAATTTTTAGAGATGACTCCATATGACAAACATTACATAGCACAGCAGCTGCGAGCAGGAGCTGGCTATATCCTGAATGACTTCAATGAAACCCAGGTAAGGGCTTGCTTGCTAATCTAGAACGATAGTCACAGAATAGTTGAGATTGGGAGGAATTTCTATAGCTTATCTTGTCCAACCCCCTGCTGAAAGCAGGATCAAATAGAGCAGATTGCTTAGGTCCTTGTCCGCTTGGATTTTGAGTATCCTCAGGGATGGAAACTCCACAACCTCTCTGGGCAATTTGATCCTGTGTTTGACCACCCCCAATTTCCAAAAAAGAAAGAAAAAAAAATTAAATGGAATTACCTGTATTTCAATGTATACCTGTTGCTTCTTGTCCTTTTAGTGGGTAACACCAAGAGGAGTCTGGCTCCCTCTTTTGTACACCCTGCTATCGGTCACAAATATGCATTGATAAGACCACCCAAGTGTTCCCTCTTGAGCTTAAATAAGCTCAGCTCTGTCAGCCTCTTCTTGTATGTCAGATGCTCCAATAACCTGATATCTTAGTGGCCCTTGGCTGGGCCTGCTCTAGTATGTCTTGTGGTTTTGTTGTACTGCGGAACCTAGGAGTGGTTGCAGTACTCCAGATGTAGTCTCACCACAGCTCTGTGCCTCAGAACACGTAGGGGTAGAGCTCTTCACTCTTCACTTACCAGATCTACTTGGACAACTAATTTCATTTAGCGTCACTTTTACTTAAATCTGGATTTTTAATAGAGAGGGTAAAGTGTTCTTGGAGCGTCGTGCCTGAAGATGCAGAGTCTTCTCTCGTCTCGAACTTACTGAGTCTCAAACTAAAAGATGAATCTTCTCCTTTGTCTGAACTGGAAGAGATAGTTATGATACAAAAACTACTAGTCAGAGTTTTTGCCTGTGAACTGCATAGCTTGGAATAGGTGATTATTATAGGTACTCCGGATTTCAGAATCTGTTTATCTAATTCACCTTTCACATAACATGGATGTGAAAATCAGGGTTTCACTTGTTTTCTTCTTTAAAGCGTTTAGCAGCTAGATAACTTCTGGGGTTTTTTTGCAAGCACTGTCTCCTGTTTACATGTCTTTTTATCTCCCCTGAAGTGTAATGCAGCATACCAGTGTCTTTTAATTGCGGACCAGCATTGTCGAACTCGGAAATACTTGCTGTGCCTTGCCAGAGGGATCCCTTGTGTGTCTCATATCTGGGTCCATGATAGCTGTCATGCTAACCAGCTTCAAAATTATCGGAATTACCTTTTGCCAGCTGGTTATAGCCTCCAGGAGCAAAAATTGTTAGAATGGTAAGTGCCAAATAACCATGATCTGAGTCCACAGACTGAGGATTTAATCAGAGAGAATTGTTACACTTGGGAGGCTCTTGAATACTACAAATACAGAAGGTGTCCCTAGTACTGCTCCTCATGCTTTCCCTTCCATATAGGAACAGTACTTCCATCTCTTTGCTTGGATTTACAGTGACCTGTCTCTAACACCAAGGTACATTTGGGTGCCATATACACAAAAAAGACAGTCTCCTGGGAAGCAAGAAAGATGTCAGTTTCCTCATGAGGAAGACTGAATTCAGGCAAGGCTTCCCATACACTTGGCTGACTTCTCTAATTGCTGAGAAACAGATAAAGGAGAGGAGTACTACTGCAATTTCCTTTTTCCTTTGGTACGTTTTGATGCCAGCTTCTGCATTTTCTATGGAGTCTAATCCAGTAGGTCTGTTCTGAGAGAACAACTGTCAGGTCAGACACCTCAGACAAGGTGAAGGGCGGACAAAAGCAGTTTGTAAATCTTTGTGGGCTTTTGGGCAGGAGCCTGATGCCTGCCTGCTCAGCCCTGTCAAAGCAGAGGCATTTTGGATATGCACAGAAAAGGTGGTTCAGGATTAAGTGGGAGCTTAGCCTAACTTTGGATTTAGGCTGCTGCACATACCCTCCCCCAATGTTGTCTAGCTCTGTTTTACCATCCATAAACAGAGTATAATTGTTCCCAAGTATTTCAGGAGTGGTGGTAAGAAAGCAGGTCATTGTATGCAAGATATTCAAAGAAGCAATATGGGAGCCAATCAGGTGACTAGAAGTAGAAGATAACGGTCCACAAATAAAGTCTCAGACTACTGGATATTCTTAGTCTGCATTTCTTTTCTTTATTCTGCAGGCACCCACGAGAAAACCCGTTCCATAACCTGAAGGTTCTCCTGGTGTCAGACCAGCAGCAGAACTTCCTGGATCTGTGGTCTGAAATCCTCATGACAGGGGGAGCAGCATCTGTTAAACAGCATTACTCAAATGCTCAGAACAAAGGTACTCATTGGACAGTGTCTCAGGCCTAGTACTTGGGAATCCCATGCGGCTGTGGTCTCTAGTATGGTTTAAAACCATTTAGGATGGCTGACAAGATTGTCTATAAGCATAAGGGAAGGCAAAGTGCAGACACTAGCTCTCTGCTTGAATGTAGTGTAGAAGATTACATCTAGAAGACCTACTTTCCAGAGAAGGAGATGCTGCAGCAATTCAGGACACAAGCCGTCAGCTTCCAGCCTATGCTGAAAGGGAGAAATAGGCAAGAGTTGCTCCTGGTCCTTCTGTAGGCCACTAAAATTGTGCTTCTTTGTCCTTCTGAACTCAGCTGTCTCTCCCTCTCCATATGAGATGTAGGCCCTAGTACTCACAGCCTGAGGTCAGGGCTCATGGTCATCTAGTGCTGCCTGTAAAATTGGCTACTGGTTTTCTGTTAATATGTATCTGGACTAGAGGGAATCTTCTACCTGCAAGGTGCAGTGTTACTATAGAGCATGTCTTAACTTTTACAAAGAGAATTCACTGGCTAGGAATGAAAGGACATCAAGAGAGTTTCATAGTGGTGAAGCACACTGATCTGCTGCAGAGATCCTTTTTCTTCTTTTCACCTGACAGATATCTGTCTTTCCTCCTATGCAGATATTGCTTTGGGTGTTTATGATGTGGTGGTGACTGATTTTTCCTGCCCAGCTGGTGTCTTGAAGTGTGCAGAAGCTTTACGGCTGCCTGTTGTCTCGCAAGAGTGGGTAATCCAGAGCCTTATTGCTGGAGAGAGAGTAGGCTACAACAAGCATCCAAAATATAAACATGACTATGTTCCCCCACTAAACTAAAACTTTGCCCTGCTGTCCTACTATTGTGCAGACTGTGTTTTAATCAGGTTTTAAATGTTTGTGTAATTGGACAGTGTGCATGGATTACTGTATATAGTTTTATCTGCTGGACTTTTATGATGAAATAAATGTTCAATCTCTTGTGGTAGCTGCTGAGACTCCTCATTTATCTACTTATTCCAGGGCTGTGCCTCCAGAGGAGGAGGGCAGAGAGAAAAGAACTGCTTACATTTCTCCGAGCTGAATAGCGCTAATATCCTACTTTCAGTAAAGGCTGACCTCAACACAAAGTCCATTATAAAGGAAGGGAAAGGTGTTCTCAACTGGCAGCCTGTATTTACAGAAGTGAATACCCTAGAACCAAGTTCAGGGCAGTGACAGCAGCACTTCTGTTGGAAGAATAGCATGTTGTGTACTCCTTCAGCTTGGTGCTGTTACTTTGCGTGAACTCCATCAAGATGTTGCTGAAGTGACTGGTAAGAATTTCTAGGACGAAGTGCCATTTTGTTTTGGCTACCTCTTTTTTCCTGTTATGACTATATAGGTACTAACCTGCCTTAGTGCAGACTGGCACTGCCTAAGTAGAGGTATAAACACAGGGACCTAGGACAACTAAACTGCTAGGAGACTAAGGTGCAAAGAGTATATAAGTGCTGTGTATCTTTGTTTAAATGGTAATGGGGTAAATCATCTGCTGCTGAGCTGCTGCACTCAAAGCCAGACGCTTTATCTTAGCGATCAGCTGGCGTAAAGGCAAAAGCTGAGTTCGACAGCTCTGCACTCTACCAATGCTATAGGCTAGAGGTATACCCAGGCCTCTATCCAGCCTTGTACAGAGTCTTTAGTCCCCTGCTTCAACAGCATAGGTTTTTCTCGATGCATATTTCTTCCCCTATAATTTCCTAGCTCAGTCACCTTCTGACTGTGGTGGTCTGTAAATCCCACATCCAAACTTCAACACCCTTTCTCCAGTTTTCTAGCTTTTCTCATGGTCTCAGGATTTTAACCTTTGCATCAGGCACAGTCCTACCATGAACGGCAGTAGTGCATTGAAGATGCCAGGCCTTACACTTGCTGTCTGTCGCTACTGTGTCTTTCTGAGTGAGCAGAGAGGGCTTTTTTTCCCCCCAAGAACACATAACTTAAGAGCTGCTGCTTCAGATACTCTGAAAACACCAACCCTTTGAGGGGATGGCTGGTTTCCTGGCAGCCTTTGTGTTCAAATTGGGAAACCTGATACTACTCCCCAGTGACAGGCTCGAGGGCTCTCTTCTGCTGCTCATCCAAATGGTCTTCCGGCTAGATGGTCTGTCTGTTATCACAAGGCTAGGAAAGCTTAGTAACATGGAAGAAGTTCCTGTGAGATACTGCTTTTCATTGAAAGAGGCTGCTGTGCCGCTCTAGTCCCTTTGCACTTGGGTGCAGACATTGACAATGGTCCACATAATTGCATGACAAGATAGTTTTATTTTGGTTCGGTAGGATAGTCACTAGTAGCATTATGAATAGTCTTGAATGAAAGCAGTACATTTAGAGCTGGCATCCTAGTTAAGTGTCTCCCTAGTTTTACAGTTCTAGCATACTTTGTCAGCACAGGGAGCTTTGTAATTCGAGTAGGGCAAAGCTCCCACTTGTCTTGATGTGTGTAATTTTGGCATGCAAAAATGTATTTTTTTTAATAGAGAAAGCATGTGACATCGCTAGTGGCTCCTTTACCTATACAGATATGCTAGAACAGTGCGCTGTGTGAGAAGAGAGTCTTAAAATCTATTCCTTCTTCCCTCCTCCTTTACCTCAAACTGCTATTGCAGTTGTTTCATTTACCTGGAGGTAAGTGTTTGATTAGTAGACACTGTGTACTGTAAATCAGTTTACTGCACAAATGGAACTTCGGAATACAGCCAAAACTGCATTCATAGTCTAATGTTCTTGACTACTTCCTCCGTACTCCAACTTGCAAAGGATCATAGTCCAGCTGGAGTGTCAAGACATCATAATTCTTGTTGCTTTTCCACTTTCTGAAGAGTCACAGACTGCCTCCCTAGAAGCATTTATAAGTATATGTAGGGCTGCAGAAAGCACGTTTTTCACTAGTTCAGAAAAAATGGAGGAGCTTTCTGCAATCACCGGGCAGCCCCACGTAAGTGGCAGATCCTGCCAATTCCTTCTGAAACACTGGTTCACCAGGCCAGAGCCAGCTACAAAAAAAAAATGCAGTTGAGTGCAAACTGTCCAAGAGCACCAGTCTCCACTTGATGCATTGTTGGTCAAAGCCTGAAGAAAAGGTCTTAGTACTTAAACTCCAAAACTGCAAGAGAAGGGTACAATATTAACTACATGTTGAAAGGAACTCCCTTTATCAACCCACATCAGTATTTTTCAGCCAGCATGAGCTAGCAGCTAGTTCAGCTTCATGCCAAAACAAACTTGAAGGGGAGAAAGCATAATGAAAACCAAAAATTCATGCTCGTTTGTTACTTTTCTGTCATAGTATTTAGCAACACTTTGTGTAAGCCAAAATAAATAGAAGCAATCAATAAAAATGACATGATCATTCAGATGACTTTGTACTTCCAATACCTGAAGTATTTGCTACAAGCAACCCTGAAGATATTCCTACCTGCCCAAAGTTCCTCCAGCCTGGGTGTAGTATTTGTTGTAATCCAAGCGTAGCAGCAGTTGAGCTAAATCAGAGTTTATCTGATGGTTGCGAACACTAGAGAGAATCTTGAAGAGAAGCGATGACTGACGACTGAATCCCTACAAATTAGAATAAGTCAGTTCTGGGCACTCTCAAGACAGAAAGAAAGCAAGCAAGCAAGCCTTTCATCTCTGTTCCTGCCTAAACAATCCTTTAACAGCCTGAAGAAAAGAATCACTACAAGAGAAGTGATGCTTGTGGTCCAGTATAAGGTAAGCTGTCAGTCACAATAATTATTAGGTGTTAGGTATCCAAAAGGAGGGGTAGAGGCACAGGCTGATATCCGCCTCCTTTCTATTCCAATAGGGTAATTTCTGTGTATCTGCCCACATTCCTCCTCTCTGCGCACATAGAATATTCAGCTTGGGAACAGCTGATTAATTAAAATCATTGCAAGTGCTCATATAGAAGGTCTTAGCTTAAACTCACTCCTGTTCTACAGCTGTTAAAGCCAAGATGACTGCTTAGGCAAATGTTTGCATAGGAGAAGAACAGGTCCATATAAACATAGATTCACCTTCACCAAAATACTGAGTTGTGCAGCTCCCCGTTCATCTAATGGGCCCAGATTCTGACTGACCAGAGAACAAAAGCTATGACAAAGATCCAGAATTTCATTTAAGCAGTGGAAAACCTGCATGGGATAAAAAGTACAAGATAGTAGTTTAAACAGAGTTCAAACCCAGAGAAAGCTGTTCTTAGTACCTGAAAAGTTGCAGCGTTCATAATCAAGATGTTGCCAATACCATGTTTTTCAATCAGTAGGGAAGATGTTAAAGCACCTGTAGCATTTCTGTAAGGTTTTCTAAGGAAAAAGGACTCAAATGTTACACTGCATCTTCCCCACCGTCCCTTAACCTTTTGCAGACATTACTGGGGAAACAGTGATTCGTATGAGCCACCCACGTAGGCACAGAAGTTGAACATTGGCTTCCCTGTCTAACCAGCAGGCCATCATTGCAGCTCCGGGATCGAGAAAGAACAATAAAGAACCGCAAAAGCTGTGGTTCAAGGCCTTAGTTTCACTGTTCACAAAACTTGGAATTTCTTTTGTATCAGTTGGTCAAAGTAACTTGCATTCAAGAGTGTTAAGAAGAAAGCCCAAATGCCTCACAGGCATAACTACTGGAACACTTAAAAGTTCCAGACTGGATAATTAGTATTCTGCCACCTTTATGCTATAGCCTCATAGACTGAGCAAAATAATGAAAGGGACAAGACCTGCAGTATCACTGTGTTTCATTGATACCAACCTGCTTTGGGAATGTTTTTGTGAGGCTATACATTTAACAAAAATACAGGCAACACTGTAACATATCTGACTAAAACAACAATAAAAAAAACACCCTTAAAGTCCACTCAGGAACATCTCAACTATTTTTATCCTCTAAAGTATATGTAAGAGAGGGAATTTTTCCTAATCTAATGCATTTTAGAATTAAGTCCCTCAAGAATACAGTTCCCAGGACTATGCTAATTAGTACTTATTTAATAAAATTGCCCGTGAGAAAAATATAGCAACAAAATTTAAGTTAATAAGGTTAACTCAACACTGGAATAATCTTGTTTTAAAATTGCCAGGAATGCAGCATCCACATTCGCCAACTGTAGTTTAAGTGAGCTTAATTCAATTATCTGTTCTAGTTTATACCTGCGTTATTTCTAAAATTGTAGCCTGTGCTCTGCAGGAGATTATCACTGATCTGTTTTAAAAGAGATGGTTTGTCATTATCTGTTCAAAAAGGTGTGTTTCTTAGGGCATTTGGAGAATTTGTAGAAAGAGGTGAAAACAAGACCTACTTACAGGTTTTAGGAGTATGAAAGACTGAGCCAACAGATTACTTAGGAAATGATCATGAGCCAGTCGTATACTCTCAAAATCTCGCGTGGCGTTTATCTGCTGCAGAAGCTGTGAGAACTGAGATTCCAGTACATCCACCTGATGGATGATAGGTAATCTCATTAGGATCTTGAAGAATGGGAGTACTTCAAACCAGCCAGAAGTTTTGTGTAAGAAACTTACTTTCCTTATTGCTACTCTTACCTTAGAGGCTGAGGATCACCTTCTCTCTGCCTCCTGAATGGGGAATTATATACAACAGTAGTACATAAGTGGGGGGGACAATTTTTGATGTCTAAGTAGAAAGGGAAATGGTCACTTTCTTTAAGATTAACTATTGAAGAAGCATAAAGCTAGTATGTAAACAAAGGTATTTGATGGTAGTCATCTCTGAATTTTACACTGGAAGATACTATCTGGAATCTCAGGGTAAAGGCTGCAGTGCAAAAGCTCAGCCAGGTTATTCTGGAGAATCTAGAAAGCCAGGCCCCCTCAATTCAGTTGTTATGGCTATTAACAAAATGGTATGTAATTCTCACAAAATCATGCCACTAGAAACTGGTGTTTACATTTGAAAAGCCTCTTTTTTACCTCAAATGGTCAGAATATGGCTTCTTTCAAGTCTTAAAAAAAACCCCACAACCACCAAAAAAACCAAACAAAAAAAAGCCCCAAAACAACAACCTGTCACTTAAACTGGAGTTCACTTAAAGGGCTAAGGGAAGAAGCCACGATGGTATCTTAATGATGCTACTTCAGAGATGACTGTAGCTTCTCACAAGTGCTTAGTAGCACTAGAGAGCCAAAACTGCATTTCCAGTAACACTGATAACCAAGTCCAAAAACTTTATAATTTTACCACTAAGTCTGGGAACTCAGAGAAAGTTCTAGACTTGTTCCAAAGGAAATCCTGATTTCCCTAAGGTACAAAGAATCTGAACCCTGAAAGACAGGACTTCAGTGTTCCCTCCATGAATTTCTGCCAGTTCCTGATTAAGTGTTAAGAGTCTACCTTTTTCTGTAATCCTGACCTGCAGATAATACTGAAGATTGTCCACAAGGAAAGCCATGTGATCCCTCAAACGCCACTTGATGGCATCAGTTCTATTAGATTTCAGGTGTTTGCGTTGCATCTGAAGAGCCCAGCAGTGCTGTAGCTCAGCCTGGACTCGTCGCACACTCAGCAGGTATTTGAACACAACATTGTACCTACAGTCAAAAAATACAAAATTGTTTAAGATGAAAATCTTCCTTGGGTGCAGGTACTGGAAAACATAACAGTGCAAGGCTGGAAAAAGAAACAGGAGGTGGCTGCCTGCCAACAGGCAGGGTAGGTCAGGTGATGGCCCACCTCAGAGGAACAGATTTCTGCTTGTATTGGTTACTGACCTAAAAAATACAAAGTTAATTTCACCCTAAGGAGGGAATGACAATGTTTTGTCAAAGTAGCACTGTTTGTAAAGTAGTGCAGATCTGTCAGCATCTTGCAGATCTTACTGTCATTACAAGTACTCTCAATATGAATAAGTGGAAGGAGTCATTTTAAGGTTCAAGGGGCAAGCTAAAGCGTTATAGCTCTACCTTTCTCTCCACAGAGAGGAAAAAAACCCCAACACATTAGTGAGTGCCTGAGATCAGGGAACCTATAGATGAATATACGAAGACCATACCTAGTACTTACTTCTCCAGAACAGCAGGAGTAAAGAGAATGTGCAGTGGCCACTGAACTTTGTAAGAAAGGCCCAGAGCTGCCCATCCAGATGCGGGGGCTTCACGTGGAGATAACTCCCGGGAAAGCCCTTCACGAGTCTGAGAAGTATCTGAAAACAAATGAGGTGCTGAATTAAGTCATCTTCTCAGTCAAGACAACTATGGCAAGGAGGAAAAGGGGAAAGAACAGAATAAGAAAAGCCAAAGCAGGCTAGGCCATCACATAGGGCTGCAAAGGGAACAAAGTTAATATTTCTTTAACTTCAGAGAAGGGTAAGTAGTAGGACTTGAAAACAAGGTCATCATCTCCCCTCTTAACTCACTACTAAAAATGCAAGTAGATACCTTTATGCTCCTTTCCATGATACTCAATGGTTAAGTGAAGCAGAGGAAGAAGGTTGTCATCATCTAACAGTACCTTATGAGCAGACTGCTGAAATGCAACGTTGACATCTGATGAGAGAGCAGAGATACCAACAGAAGATGATGCAGCTAGTGCTAATTTGGCACCCATTAATTATTTATGCTCAGCCATAAAACACAACACTGACATGCTATTTCCACTATTTTCATTTAATTCCAGTTTCAAATATGGAGAGAAACCTGCCATCTGAAAGTTTCCAAGATGTTATTTTTACCCGCTCTGTGAGACATTCTAATTCACAAGTGCTGTTTTTTCAAAACTAGTGACAACATCTAGAGGATAAGACAGAGGTCTTCTGTACTGGACATGGCTAACCATTTTCCTGCTATACCACAGTGACAACGGTTTGGTAAGGTAATAAGCAACACTCACCATGTTCAGTTACAGCCGTAGGTGGTGTTTTTAACATGTGCTGTGCAGTGTCAATGAAGGCCTGAAACAGCTCACCTCGTCCCAAAAGGTAAAAGTCTTTTATAATCTGTGGAGGTAAATTTTTTGTATATAAGCATATTAAAAACTGAGCAGAAATTTTAAGCATCCTAGCTGATAGCATCTATTTTTATTATTGCTTGGACAACTGCCATTTCAAAAACACAGCTGGAGAGCTATGGATTTCATCCAGTGCCCAAAAAGTCTACGCTGCCTTTGCTTCAAGATGCAAACAATAAAACCACATACGTATACCCCTCTAACCCTGTCTCTGTCCAAGTTCTATCACTCTGTACAGCTTTATGTAAAAGAAGAAAGCGCAGAATCTAAAGACAGTGAAATATTTAATGGGAAAGAGCCATTAAAGAAGAAAGAAAAAAATTAAGCTGCTTTAGCAAAAACAAGCTGGCAGTTACATTACCTTCAGTTGTCCTAGTAAATCTGATTCCTCCACCATCAGTTTCCAAAGATGCTAGTGAGGAAACAGAAAACAAACACAACAAAAGAAACCTCCTCTCAGACTCATCTAAACCCATTCAGTGGGAATTGTGATACATACAAAAAAGCACATATAAAATGCTATATAAAGCACAAGAGAACACACCAAGAATCCTGTTTGTAGGCAGCCCACGCTACTAGTTAGAACACTTTTGATATATACCAGCAAGAAACTCTGCCCAAGAAACATGAAGACCCATGACAAAAAATAAGCAAATTCTTACGAAATCCATTCCGCCCTAGCTTTGTACTCACTTCTCTAACCTCTCCATCTTCTCAGGTCTCCCCCCCACCGAATTAAAAATAAAAAAAAGATTAAAAATTGCCAAAGCAAAGAATCTGTCCAGTGAGATGCCATCTATTATGCTGAAAGCATGATGAACAGTTCTGAAGTTGTTGCAAGGGAAATAAAAAAAAAAAATTCCCTTCTTTCCCCCATGAAAGTGTTTGTTAATGTTCTTTTGTCATTAGAAGTTGGGGTAACACGAAGCTCTGAGCCCCATAAGAAGATGAAAGCTACCTACAGCATTCACACACTTGTTCAATCTCTGATTCTAAAGAGCCCCCTTCTTCTCCCAGTCATTCAGAAAACTGAAGAGCTCCTCAGCCTGTATAGTAGATATCCCTCCTAGGATCCTTACCTCAGCAACAGTGCTCCGTATCCAGTCCACCACTGATTCAAAGTCCACCAAACTAAAGAGCGGTTGCTGCTTGAGTCGATGTAGCTCTGCTGCAAAAGTGTCCTCCTGGTTTTTTAGGATGGAGCCTGTGCAGCAATGAGAAAAGTGTTTTGGACAATAAAAAGGAATACCACTTGGAGAAGTGCAGACCCCTTCCAGCACAGTGGGGCAGAAAGGCTGTCCAGGCAGCACCATCTCAGGTCTGGCAAAGAATTTAAAGTTGAGGAGGCCTCAAAGTACAAGTACCAAGGTACAAGATTACTATTGCAAGTACAGTTACAGTACAGACGCTTGACATGGCAGTGCTGTGCTATCAGTAAAAACCCAAAATATTTTCTATGTAAATGATTGCCACTAACAGCCCTTTTCCTAGGACTGAGCTAGATCTTTGAACCCACAACTTTTCTGCCACATTAACCAGTTGGTTTGGTTTACCTAACCCTGCCCCTTTCACATCTATCCTACTGCTTGAACTTGGGGTATTTTTTTTTTAACCCATTAAGCTGGAAGACCAATTTCTTTTCACCTCGCTTATCATAAGGCAAGAAAACAGTCCAGTTTAATCGGTCCTTTGTTCTCTGTGAGGTTGCTCAAGTCATTTGAGTACTTCTGCGCAGACAAGCTGAAGATAGAGCCTCCACAGCTGTCCTCCCCAATTGGTGTAGGAATATATTTCCAAAACCATCTCCAATGTAAACTTATCAGGCTTTCAAAGAGAACCATCAGCTGGAATTGACTCTCTCTTGCTGTCTTAAAGGCTCCATCTCGATCATTTGTCTTCCACAGTGATCTTTGGGACCACTTCGCAATGAATCTCTTATGTTTGTGGATGCATTTTAATCCTATGACACCATTCTGCAACGTACACACTTGGAGCAAGATGTGCCCTTGTGTCTGTCTGCAAAGATTTGCAATGCAAATTGAAAAGAAAACACGACCTTTGCAATCGCTTTATTTATCCAGAGCAAATCACATGGTGACTTGTTGCTGGAAACTTGGGAGACTATGTTTGGAAAGTGTTATTATTTACTCATCCTGTTCTTATACCGCTCCCTTGGAATCAATCAAAAGCAAAATACTTGCACCACTGCTCTGTCCTGGCACAACCATCCATATATTCTGAAGAATATCAGCCAATAGTCAGTGACTGTTGAGGAACTGGTTAATACGGCATTTTGGAAGATACTTGTCAGTCACTCATAACTGAGCAAAGACCACAAGAAAGATGTTCCTTACCTTTTCTGGTCAGGTTAACATTTTGATTCTCAAACATCTGTACAGATTCTCCCACAAAGAGGATCTTCTCAGCAACCCGCACAGGAATGTATGAAGGCAGCATTTCTACTCGCAGAGAAAACTGTTTTAAAGATGGAGCTAACATGTTCTCCTCCTCAATCAAGCGCTGTCAGAGACCCCAGGGAAAAGAAATCAAGCAAAAAAAGTGTGAGAAAACCAGATAGAAAAGGTGGATAAAGGGGTGTGTGCAGGGGGGAGGGGGAATCCAGGTACATTGGAAGTAAGCAGAAAGGTAGCAAGCCTGATTTGCATCATTCAGGCAAGCCTGCGAACTTCTTTATACATCTGACATGCTAGCAGGTCTCCCTAGAGAAGATGTTGCTTTCATCAGAGAGGGGAGCAGAAGTGGGAAAAGGAGAAGCTAAACCTTTGTGGAGCAGCAGCAAATTGGCTCTCCCAACAGATAACGTTACATCAGCAAAAGGAATTTTTGCTGCAACTGCATTACATTGGGTTTTTTTGCAGCCATAACAATGTCAATTAGCATTACCAGAAATAATCCTCCCCTACACCCATTCCTATATGTTTTAACACTGCTAGAACACTTGTGATATGGGCCAAATGTAAACACCTCCACTAGTGAGCAAATAGGTTAAAGAACTGAAGGCTTGCTAGCGTAAATTAGGCAATTTTCTCAGTTCCTGCAAAAGGTGTTTAAAACAATACAGAGAGTTTTAAACTTTTTTTCTGAATGTATTAATAAAGAAGTCAAAGTACAGAGGCAAGATTTTCCTTCAGAGAAGCAAAACTGATTATTTCATTTGGCTTTCTTGTTATTGGAGAATTAGGTTCATTAGTGCATCATCCAAAAAACACCATGGTAACAAATTTTTGAGAACGTTTGCCATCTACAGAATTCTTCATTTTAATAGGAGAGTCCAGTAAGAGTTTGTATACTGACGTTAACAGCCTGGCAGTTCTTTTCTTAAGATTCTTCTGATACTTTAGATGAGGAAATACCCAAGTATTTTATCAGTGTATCCCATCAACACTCACAATTTCTTATTTTACTCTCTGACTGAAGAATTGCCAACGCTGTTAGTCAGTAATATTGGAGAGTTAAATTAGGCTCTCTTGGAGTCATCTTCTTAATGCCTACATTTTCCACCATGGATCTAGAAGACTCACCAGTTTTCACATTCTTCCTCTATCTGATATAGTGAAATAATAGATTTTTCACTAACTGGCCTTTAAACTTTTCCCTTGTTTTTGCCAGTATATAGTCTGTCCTCAGCAGAGACTGTACAGGGCGCTTAATTAGTATGCAACGCAAGGTGTTTCGGGGGTGAATCTTCTGTGTGTTCACAGCCAAGTTGCATGCGCACACCAACACCATGGGTGCCCATGAAATGTTTTCTCACAGTAAACTAGAGTGAGAACTTACAGAGTTGCACATGCTCCTCACTGGTCCCCGATGCAAACACTACTCAGATGCACAGAGCGTGGAAGATTACTCCATTGAGAACGCTGCTTTGCAAAACGGCACTCTAATGTTATGCCATCTACACTAGGAGTTACTGCATTTCACCAGTATACTGGCAGGTTGCTCCCATGCTTAACTTAGCCCCCCGGATGCGTTCTTAGCAGCCTCTTGACTCTCGCATAGCACATTATTCCCCAGTAATGTCGGCAGTGTTACCTTGTTAGGTGACATTTGCACAACAAACAGTTGTGCAAGAAAGGTACCTGACCCAGCTGCCAATAGAAAGGGTGCAAATCAAGTAATCACCCAAGCTCCCTTGCAATTGCATACACTACCACCAATGCCTATGTTGAGCAGATCACAGTGTTGACTGTAAGGAATCAGAAAAGAGTCAGTCAAGAGCAGGGTGATTGCAGTTCTAATTACTTGAGATCAGCATCTACTCAGATTCCATCCATAAGGCTTTCTGCCCTGAGATTATCCAACTGTGCCAAACAATATGTCTCTGTCCTTTATGCCTAGCTGCAACCCATTACAATATTCTGTTGATTCGCCATCCCACTAGGTCTCAACATATGTCCAGTCTAGCATAGCTCGCACTGAAGCGGATGACAATATACTTCTTTTAGTTCCCTAAGGACCGAAGGATGCAAAGCTATGACTTGCCATCTCACCAGGTCCTGCAGTTCTCGTAGCTGTTTTCCTGTAAGTCCCCCAATTCCTAGGTCGTCGTCATCATCTTCGGGTTGGCTAGGGACATTCCCAGAAGAGGGGCCCTGTTTGATAAAGAACTCTTCATGTTGGTCTAGTAGCAATCCATGCAGCATCCAGGCAGAGAGCTGCTTATACATGACTCCATGACACACAGCCAGAATCCTGAGGTCAAGAGAAACAGACAGTGGGGCCTTTGCAGGCGGTAATAAAAAACCTCATTGTACATCATTCTGGAAAGTCCAGTTAGTTGGCCAGGCAATATGGCACGTGCTAAATGGCTAATGCTGAATTTTTTATTTTTTTTTATTTTTTTTTTTTTTACAACAGAGAAAGGTGGACCAATCACTTGCAAAACTAAACTAACCTATCATCTGACCATCTGGCTTCTCCATGGAGATCTGCTAGTATACCAGAGGTATAAGTAAATTTGCAGTGGCTTTCCAGTCCTGCTGTTTCTATTCAATTACCATTTCAGCATGAACACAAATTACCTTTTAAGTAGTCTGACTTTCTCCCCAAGGACACACAAACCTAGCAACACTCACCCAGTCACATTTATCTTTTTGAAAGATCAAAAAACAATAACGGGTCTACCATATGCAAAACAGTTCATGTAGGCTTCAAAAGAAGAAGAAACATAGGTTTGAACTTTCCTCAGCCCTAAGTCCAAAACATGGAGAAAGCCTTAATTCCTGTCATAAGCCTGCTTTAGATAAATAATGGGGACTGTGACAGCTTTCCCTGCATGCTACTCCTACTTTGATATCACGCAAGCCTGTTTTGCATGTACTGTTTTCACAAGTAAGATAAACACTTCGACACTAACTCCAGTTACTACAGAAGAATGAAATAATAACTTTACTGTCTCTACATACTTTTCAAGAGCACTGCGAACAGGAGGCAACCCCCCACAGCTATGTTTGTGGACTGTCTCCAATATCTGACATCCATGAATCTGCAGAAAGAAAATATGGTTAGACTAGGTCTGTTATTTGGATCTGTAATGACCTTTTTAGACATTTAAACACTACGCTCTCAGCTAACGACGCCTTAACAAGCTGCACAAGTCTTACAGAAAGAAAGATGTAACATACTCCACGTAGTGAAGAAAGAGGCCTTCTGTGTGTGGCTCTACACCCCAGCTTCTCTCAAAAATTTCCCTTGACAAAAAATAAGCATCTCTGGATTCTAAAAACATTAGCTTTTGCCTTGTTTTTTTTTTCAGGTGACAGTGGGAGAAAACAGACTCAGAAAAGAAGAAATTCCAACCAGCAGCATCTCGTACTATGAAATGTATCGTGATCATAAAATGCAAGTCATCAAAGATTGTACTGATAATGAAAAAGTCAAATCCAGTGTAAATGGATTTGCAATACAGTTATTCAATACTTACAGTAGTACTAGAAGTAGGGCATCCGTTACTGAAACCACATTCTTTCCTAGTATTAAAGGTATGAGATGAGGGCAGAAATAACTTTATCAGCTAAAGCGGAAACTTGTTAGGATAAACTAGCTACAATTTTACCGTACCTTCTGAGTCTTGATCTGTTCCACCATGACCATCACAGAGGGGAAGAGTAACTGAAACTGCAGAACAAGGAGCAAAATATTGAATTAAGTTGCTGTGCAAGGGAGAGAGAAAAACTATACTTGAGTCAGTGTGGAGAGCAGCTGATTACAATAATTTAATGACACTATCGTCTGGCTTTCCCCACAAATTAGAAACATGACATGAAAATCTCTGGGAAGAATGTCCTCCCTCCACTGGACCAAGATGCACGAGGTTACTGTATTCCAGCTGCAGTTCAGGCTAAACACAGGCAGCGAGGAACGTGCGAGGGTCAAGGTGGAGGACCTAAGCTTTGTGTCAAAGTGCAAGTGATCCTCTGAGCATGATTAAGGGACTACAAATGTACAGGCGTTAAAAAGAAATGGCATGACAAGACAGACTAACCCTTATTTATCCCACCCATTTTCTTATTAGACTCAAGGAGTGATAAGAGTAACCAAAGAGCACTGCCTGTTTATTAACATGACATACCTGGTCCAAGGAATAATTAACATGTGAGATGGAAAGATGTGGATCGGCCAGAAACTGTAAGAACAACAAGGCAATTAATGAAAATTAAAATAAGATATGGAGAAGTAAAACAGCACCTTTGGCTCTATGTTCCAACCCTTTAGTTCCCACAGCTTCCCCCCCGCAACATCTTTTTGGGCTGTGTCCCATTTTAGGCTATAACAACAACTGGATGGTGACAGTACCCACAATATGACAGCTGCTAATCTAGCTGAGATTAATCAAAACCTTCATAACTGAAAACAGAAGTCACAACAGTCTGAGACAGCACTGGGCTCTGAGGCAGGTAGGGCACTTACTGAACTGAAGGTAGAGGGGACTTAATACTCATTAGAATGCAGAGTCATTTACAATGGCATCTCACAGGAATAATTTGGAAGACATCCCAGATGTGGAAAGGAAAATACCTTGCCTCATCTTGAGCTACTACTACTTAGCATATTAATTGCAGAAATGACAACTTTCCACAATCTCTCTGCAGAAGGACAGCCTCTTGTTCCAAGCCTCTCTTCTTTACCTCTTGTTCTAGGTCAAGTAGTGCCTGTCGATATGGCTGCAGCACTGAATCAAGTCCTGTGCAGAAGGCTCGCAAATAAATGCCATGTAATCCGCTCTGGTTTTGCTGAGATGGATGATGGTCCTGAAACCAAACAATAAAATCTACATCAGCTCCCCAGTGCCGGTCTAAGGAGTAATGGAGTTTCTCTGCAGTGTTACACTAGCAGCCAGTTGTCCAAATATGTTGAAATACACCTTAGCCCACCAGAAAGCGCCCAGAAGAAAACCCAGAAGGTTGTCACAAGGAGGGTTACTTGAGCAGAGTTCTATTTAGCTCTTCTGTGGACATACGCGAGTGCTGGAAACCACTGGTAACTTCAGTGCTTCTTCGTACTTATGCACGCCTCTTGGGTCTCAAAGCTCTTCACAAACCATGAGGACTCACTACGACATAGGTAGGAGCATCCTGCACATTTCGCAAACCCTGCCCAGTCTACAGTGACCAGAAATTATGACGGTGTGCTTCCCCAGGAACGAGATTTTACATTCGGTCCATCTTTCGCTGCTCCGCGCCCTCCCTTATTTGCATCGCACGGCGCTTCCCGGAGCTCGGGAAGGCGCGCGCTGCTGGCGGCGCGGACACGCCGCAGGACGGCGGCGCGCGCGGGGCAGCCCGGCTGCCCGCTGCGCTCTGCGCGGGAGGCGAGCGGCCCCACCTGCTGCTGAACGTGTCCCGTGTACTGCTCCACGAACTCGGCGAAGCGGATGTAGTCGGTGCCGAGGCGGCAGAGCCGGTTCAGGACGCTGGTCTCGCTGGGGTGCAGGAACGGCAGCTCCTGAGAGACCTGACGGGGGGAAACAGCGGTGAGGGCCGGGCCGGGCCGGGCCGGGCCGGGCCGGCGGGCGCCGGGCGGGGCCGGGCCGGGCCGGGCCGTACCTGCAGGCCGCCGCGCTTGCTCCAGGTAAAGGCCGCCCCCGGGTACCCGCTCAGCGCCAGCAGCAGCTCGTGGATCATCCTGCCGCGCCGCGCCGCGCGGGCTGCCGGGAGGCGCCCAGGGGCCGCCGGGAAGGGCGGGCCTGCGCCGCGGCCTCGGTGGGGCGGCGGCGGATGGCCCTGGGGCGCGGCGGGGAACGGGGCCGTGCGAGGGCGGGCGCGCCCGGTTGCTAGAAGAGGCACCGCACCGCACCGCGGGGGGCGCCCAGGCCCAGGCCCTCGCCCTTGCCGGTCTTGGGGCGCATTGACATCTGCTTGCTGCAGGAGGACAGCTGCGTAACGTGGGTGGCTCTGATGGCAAGTGCTGGTCTGGAAGGTCCCTTCCAGGGCAGCAGCAAATCCACAACCTTACAGGTCGATTTTTGTTTTTGGTATTCCTTACCAGGTTTCTTTATCAGATTCTCGTATTATTGGCCAGTGTTTTATCAATGCCAGTTTTACCTTTCTCCAGTTATTATATATTGCTTTCCTTCACTTTCTTAAACCTTGAGCCTAAACACAGTTGTCTTATGCAGCCAGAAACTAAGCTTACAGCAGGCTTCCTTCACAAAAAGTGAAAATCCCAAGAGTCTTCCCTGAGAACAGGGCAGGAGTAAACAGGGTGTAAAGTTTATTACAGCAGAAGGAACTTTCCTTTATCAAAGGTGGGGGCTCTGGGGGAAGCTAATTCTTGGGGAAGGTAGTGAATTGCTGGCAGTGAGTCGTACTAGGGGTAAGACTATAATTAACCATGAAAGCAATTTAAATAGACATCTGGTGGCTTTTTCATCATTGGAGTCCTCCTTTGATGGTGAAAGTTACTGGTTTGATGCAGAGTGTTTGGTATGTGGCCAGTGTTGCAGAACTGGTCAGAGTAGATGTCTCATTGTGTCTTTGCTTTACAATCTGTAAATCTGGCTCATCCCCACTTGCTTGCTTCCAGCTAAATATTGTGGTCTGCTCAGGACTTAAAAAGCCACTTGGGGAACCAATAAAGTAATTTAGGTAGCCTATATGAGAACAAATAGGAAACAAAACAGCATTACAAAGCGGATAAAAAGACAGGGACACAGACAAAATGAATCTTGAATTACCCAAGTATTTTTTTGTTTTGTTCCATTTTTCCAGGTAGGTGTGGGGCTTCCTTGGACCTTACAGGTACTTTGAGAGAAACTGTACCTGGTGCATGGGGACAAGCGCACAGTTTTCCAGTTCAAGAAGCCTTTTTGCCAGTAGGGAGCCTGCTTGTGTTGCACTGTCATGAGGGAGGAAGGAGAGGGTTTTATTATGGGCGCTCAGAGCAGGGAGATTGCTACCTTGCCTCCAAAGAGTAAGGCCTCCTCTGCTGTTCCAGCAGCCTGTTGCTGTGCCCTAGCATCATGTCATGACTATCAGCAGAACTGGGCAGGATCTGGGCTCCATGCTTTTCTGTCACTTGCTCTGTCTTCCATGGGGAGGCCTGCAGATAGCGTGCATGAAGGGCTGTATCCCTGGCAGCTGCTGGGCTGTCTGAAGCAAGGTCAGGATGAAAAAGCAGAGTCTGGAAGCAGAGGGGATTAAGGAAACCCATTTTGAAAGCCAGGCTTCCCTTCTTCCTGCCTGGCTTGTCTGGTGCAGTGAAAGCACGTGGGATGGGGCAGCCTGCATTCTCTTGCCCCATGTGTGCAGCTGCTTCCCTTGCAGTTTCTCCAGAGCTTCCTGCAAAGTTCCCTGCTGCAGACATGGGCGGATCAGGGCTGTGGGAGTGATCTGGGCTGTTGTGAACTAGCACTGGGGGGGCGTGGGGGGATGTGTGTGTGTCTGGGTGTTTCTTTTAAGATCAGGTCAGTAACTTGTCTCATTTGACCACTATGATTTTGGTCTGACGCTGGGAGCCAAAAGGCAACTTCTGCTGTTGGCAATCCGTAGCCTAATGTGCAACCATATACAAAAGAGTAACATCAAGTATATGAGGGGTAGGAGTCTTTTTTATATATATATATACACATATACACATACATGTACATATATTTTTCAATATATATATGTAAAATACATATACTTACTCAACTGAGACAGCTCCGTCTGGATTCCTACAGGGCATTCTGTCCCTGTAGGCACAGAACATGTAGCTAAGCCAGGTAATTAGAGAAGACAGCAAAAATTAATAGGGATCTAAGCCTTATTACAGACATAGAGGATAAGAGTTAAACTTATCCAGGATAAATGGGGCCTAAATGGAAAGGTCATGGTTGGCTGTATGTGATTGAAGTACAAAAGATAGCATTAAGAAAAAAAACGATTAATGAGGATGAGATGGATCATCAGAACAAAGGATGCTGAGATGCAGAGTGACAATAGATGCATGTTATTCTGGCTGTCCGAGTGTTTCCTGTGTACTATAGAGAGAATAAGCAATGGCTTGGAGTTCTTAGTGCTAAGTGGGACCTAGAGCAGATCCTACACCATCTTCAGGCTTTGTTTTGCCAGAAATGAGGATACATGTGAACAATTACTCAGTGGAAGGTTGTTCGAATATGCTATTATTTCCCAATCTTTTTTGGACTGCAAGACTGTAATACTTTGGAAAGGCAGGTCTGATAACTCTATATACAACCCTGTTTGGAGGAGGATTTGAAGAGGTTAGTGATTCTTTATGTTTCAGTGGTAGCCTGCAGCTAGGTTGTCTTGAAGTGACTATAGAATCACAGCTTCAGAGTCTTCAGGTGTTCTAAACATGTATTTTTTTCAGCACCATTCACAGAAATAATCTTTCTCATAAAGGAAGTGACCAATAAATACCTGCAAAAGAACAGATAACAGTAGTTTGAATAAAGAACTGAATTTTGGAGCTCTTGTTTCCCTTAGGAAGCCTAGTGATTAGGCATTAAGGCCAAGTACTTAGAGAAATTTTGTTTTACAGAATTGATCGCTCAAATTTTGCAGCTAGAGAAAAATAAGTACCTCTGTAATGCTGTTTGTGAGGCTATGTGACTAGTGCCTATTCAACATTAAAAAAAAAAAGACAAGACAAGAAACAGGAGAGGCAATAAATTAAACACATAGATACACAAACCCTAACAAACAACAGTTAACAGAGACAGTAACAAAGACCAGAAATCTTAAATCAGGGGAGCTATTACAGGAACCACTGAAATACAACCTTGAAGAGGTTCAGCCAGATTCTTTGATGATGTGTGATAACCGTGTTTTATTTTTCTTATCAGAATGGGTCTTATAGGAAAGAGTCAGTTTATGAGATTCTTTGAGGGAGGATTGTGGGACTGCGCAAAAAGTATTATGGGATTTTTAGGGGGAAGAAAACCAGTTCTGCATTCCATAATCTACATATAAACATTATTTTAAATGTCTTCTCATTGTATAACTGCAGAGTGGCCACGTGGAGTAATGTAAATAAATGTTAATAATTAGAACTATAACTGTTTGTAATAAAACCTTTTGGTTTGTAATTTCTGTCTGGCATTCACCTATGTAGTTATTTCTTTAACTGTTGAACTGTGACATATAACCCTTATAATCAAAGAACCAGCTCTCACTTAGTCTTCCTTTCATACAGGCCCTTGAAAAAATTCATGTAAATATACTTTTCATGGACTCGCAGGATCATTTAAGTTGAAAAGGACCTCTGGAAGCCTCTAGTCTAACCTCGCTTCCTCAACACAGGGTTGGGCAGGACTGTGTCTCATTAGGTTTGAAGTACCTCCAAGGATGGAGACTCCACAACTTCTCTGGGCAACTTGTTCCAGTGTTTGACCATCCTCAGAGTAAAAATGTTTCTTCTTATGTTTAAGTGGACTTTAATGAATTCCAGTCCATTGCCCATTGCTTCTCATCCTGTCCTCTCTCACCCTCTCCTCATATGTCAGATGCTCTAAGCCCTTAATCAGTTGCTCAGTGCTTCACTGAACTTGTCCCACTATGTCCGTGTCTTCCTTGTACTGGGGAAGCCGGAACTGGACCCAGTACTCTAAATGTGGTTTCACCAGTGCTGGGAAGAGGGGAAGGACCACCTCCCTTACCTGCTGGTGATGCTTTTCCTAATAGATGCTATTTGTCTACTGAATTACTTCATTTGTGCTTAAGTAGTAAGCTGATGCCCTGGCAGCGAAATTGATGGGACTAATTAAAATGGACACATGGTGGCATCTTCAGTACTCTGACTCTTGAACAAGAACTAGGCAAAGCAACAGTAATAGAGAGCTTAACAGGCACTGAGGGGAAGGGAACTTTCAAGGCATGATTGTCTCCTGTGGCAGTGCCGCTGAATGTTGCTGCTGTTGCATGCTGATGTTTCGGGGCACCCTGCTTCAAACTGTGGCTGACATTTCAGGTGAGTTACCGTGGTGTGGGCAGCAGAGCTGTTTAGATGGAGGGGCACACCTGTGTCCAGCAAGGCCAGGTTTTGCTACTGAGGGGGGGGCTGACGCAGCTGGGAAGCCTGGCCTAGCAGGGTGTGTGGAAGGGGGCCGGAGCTGGTCTGGCTGCACCGTACTCACGGGGGCTTGCATGGTGGGGCTGCGTGCGTAAGGAGGCTGGAAGTGCTGCGGGGGCGGGTGTGGGGTCACGACTGGGTTGACCTGGGCTGGTCCCATGTAACGGCTGGCTGGGTGTTACCACTGGGGCTGACCGGGAAGCTCAGGGCTGCGGGTGGGCCGGGGCCAGGGCGGGGGCCCGGCGAGGGGGGACAGGGACGGGACGCGGGGGCCCGTGTGGGGCGGGACGGGGCCGAGCTAGGCCGGGGCAGGGCGAGCCGCCGCCGCTCTTCGGCAGCGGACGAAGGTGGTGGAGGCGGCCGGGGCGCGGCCGGGGCGGGGAGAGGGAGGGAGCGCGGAGCGGCGGCTCCTCCCCCGCCACACCCGGGGCGGCAGGAAGAGGAACAGCCGCGCCCGCGCCCAGCTCCCGGCCGGCCCCGGCCCAGCGCAGCGCCATGGCGGCGGAGGAGGTGGACGGGCTGGCCGTGTCCCGGCCCCACTACGGCTGTGAGTGCGGGGGCGCCCGGGGATCCGCGCGGCCGCCGAGCGACGCCCTGCGCGGCCCGCGCTGCGCGTCCCTTCCAGGGGCCGGTGCCGGGGGTGGCGGTGGTGGCCGCGGGCGCGGGGGGAGGGGGAGCCGCGGGGCCTCGGCTCTGGCGCTGGCCCGCGGGCGCGGTGAGCCCCGCCGGCTCTCCGCGCGGGCCCCGGGGCGCGGCCCGCCGTGCCTCCGGCGGCGTGGAGCGCCGTGGGGTGCGGGCGCTCGCCCGAGCTCGACGCCCCTCCCTGGGCGTCAGGGAAGAGCGCTGGGAGGAGGCGGTGGGTGGGCAGCGCCGGGGCGTCCTCCGGCTCCCCCGCCGCCGCCTCCCGCGGGCGGGTGCCGCGCCTCGCCCAAGATGTCCGCCGCGGGCGGGGGCGGGGAGCGCGGGGCGGGGGCGCCGCGGCTGGAGCGGGGCGCGGGGCCGCGGGCCGCCGCCGTCCCTGCCCTCCGCCCCCTCGCCTGTATTCCGTGGCGGCACCTGACTTACCGGGCGAAACGCGCGTTCCGACCGGACACCTGCCCCTCCTTGTCGTGGGCTGGCTGCGGAGAGGGAGGCGTTAGGACAAGGTGGCCGAGGCAGGAGCCCGCGTGTGCTGCGGTGCCGCGTCGAAAAGGAGCGCGGGCGCGGGAGACGGCGGCGCTGCGTGCGGGGGCGGCCGGGCCGGGCGGGGCCGCGCGCGCGGCAGCAGGTGGGGCTCGCGGGGGGGGCCGCGCGCTCCGCGCGCGCGGTGAAGCGAGGAGGAGGGATGGGCTCGGGGAGTCGGGAGGGGCGGGAGCGCGGCCGCGCTGGGGGGCGTTACCCGCGCTTTGGGACAGGCTCCCGCCCTTGGAGCCGTGGGTGGGCTTGGGCTCGTCGGAAGGTGCTCTTGCGGTGCTCCGAGCTGGTTTGTGAGAGACCCTCTGCGGCTGGAACCGAGCTCTTGTTTGACCGCAAGCGCTGCGGTCGATACCTCATCACCTACAAGCATTTGTTGAAGGCGTTTTAGGTGTAAGCTCACCTTTGATGAATAATGGTGTGAGACATTTCCTATTTATCAAGTTAGTCCATAAAACCTAAAACGTTCTGGGCTGATTTTTTTTTTTTTGACATGAGAGCACAGATGAGGTATTTAGCTGTAAGAGTGGAAGGAGCGGGCTTTATCAATGAGGCTTTAAACACACAGAATCTGGAAAGATTAAGGCATATACCCCTATGTAGGTCCTCAGCTTGATCCGAGGACGGCACGCAGGTTGTGGATCTGAATGATTTCCTTCCAGATGAGTATTGCGGGTGGCGTTTCCATCTTTTTTAGAAATGGGCTATAAAGGTACAGAAGGGATTATATGATGTGAATATATATTGTTGTCCTTCCTTAACCTTTGATTACCAAAATCAGAGGATAGATGGGAGGGACATGTGGTCACTGTTGTGCTTTTGAGGAAGAGAAAGGCAAAGCTAGAAGAAAATAAACTGAAGAACTGTTTCTGAGAAATTGGAAGATGGAAGAAGTTGGATCACAGTCAAATTGAGAAATCAGAGGGAAGATGGCGAGTTTATGTGACAAGGAAGGAAGGATAAGGAAACAGGGTCTCTTCTGTTGTTTGCAAAGACCAGATACATTTGGTCCTTCATTTTTCTGAATCAAATAAAACCTGTGATGAATTTCTGTGGGAAAGGTTGGATCTGATTTTTGGTGTGCCTGTTCAGTTACATTCAATCTTCAACCACCTGAGAATGTGTTTTGACTGTTTGCAGCTGTCTTGGATAATGAGAGGTTAACAGCAGAGGAAATGGATGAAAGACGACGCCAGAACGTAGCCTATGAATACCTTTGTCATCTGGAGGAAGCAAAGAGGTAAGAATAAGTGTTTTTGAAACTGCTGGTGCTTTAAAAGAAGTTGTGATAATTGGTAAGGGGAATAATTTGGATGCAGCTTACCTCATGTCTGTGTTTCTTAGTGGCTGTATAGATTAATTTTAAAAAACAACACTTCCCCCCCCCCCCAAAAAAAAAAAACCCAACCAAAACCAAACCCCAAACCAACAACAAAAAAACCCAACCAACCAAAAAACAACTGACCCTTGATGTGCTTATCTAACATGTTCTTAAAGACCTTTTGTGACAAGGACTCTGTAGCGCTAGTGCTCCAGTATTCCTAGTGCTGGATGGGTTCTCCCTGTTACCTAACTTGTATATGTCATGGTGCAGTATTACCTCGCTGCTTATCAGTGGACATGAAGAACAGGTTATTCTCTTCCTCTTAGCTGCAACCTCTTAAAAAGTTGAATTGTAGTGGTGTATTTCCCTTGCACTTGTCTCCTCTCTGACTGAAAATGGAATACTTGCATATTTTTCTGTGGGTTCTATTTAATAGATCTATAGTACTTTTCCCTGGATTGTTCTGACTTCTTTCTGCTTACTCCGTGTCTTTCTGGAAGTGCACTGCCAAAACAGAAAAGTTTTCCAACAGGGGAGTTAACATGCATGCTTACAAGAGCACAAGGATTGTTTTGTGTACCCTGATAGACAGGCTAGTTTCGTACATTATGGCATGGTATCTACATTTTCACAATGGTATGATGTAGTAGAGTTTGGCTGAGTTGCCACCCTTTTCCTTGAAGGGGTGCTGCTGAAATTTGTTCCTCATCCTGTGTTTATACGGTCTATTGTGTTTTCCTGAGTGTGTAACCCTTCACTTGATCCTGCCAAATTTGATTTTTCCTGATCTTTGTTTAATATGTTGAAATAATTTTGATTTTATTCCTGTCCTCCAGCATGTATGTAGCTTTTGTGTCATGTCCATGTTTAATAAGCATGTAAGCATGATGTATTTATTCAGACGATGAATGAAAGTATGATCAGAATACAGTACATACTATATATCTGCTATTAAAGGAAAAAGCACCAATATTAAAAATGAATGCATGAAGTCTTACTGTTGGTATTTTTTAAATCTTTTTGCACACATTCAATCCCATATGCTGTACCTGGAGAATAGGAATGAGGCAGACTAGTTTGCTGCTTCCCTTCATGGCAGTTGGGTCTTTTCATGCCTTTGTATAAATTTAATTTTTTACTTGACATTTAAAATGTTTTTTTGAAGCTTGCGTTGGGACCAAAGACAGGTTTTCAAGAGCAAAGAAAAAGAGGTGAGATAATATTTGTACTGGTGACTCCCCCTGCCCCCAACACTTTTGAACGTAAGGCTAGTGTTTCAGTTTGCATTTTGTAATTAGTCAGGAAATGGATTGTGAGCATTTTGTAATTAGTCAGGAAATGGATTGTGAGCATTTTGTAATTAGTCAGGAAATGGATTGTGAGCATTTTGTAATTAGTCAGGAAATGGATTGTGCGCTTAGATTTTCCTTGTTCCCACAAAGATCTGGGCAAACTAGCCAACGTGTATGCCACAGAAAGTAACTTCTTGGGGCACTAGAAAAGTACGGAGCATGCATAAAACCATGTTCTAAATAATCAACAGCATGTTTTGTCATGGCTCACTGAATACTTAAGTCTGCCTTTATCCTTCAAAAGATGATGTGGATTAAGAGCCAGAAAACTTTCTCTTCCACTGGCTGGGTGATGAATTTTTGATAAATCTGTGTAAGTGTTGCCCAGCAAGAAAGACATGTTCCACTGTAGTGATTTTATTGGTGAGGAAATGCTGAGTTTGTACAAGTTCACTGCTGGCAGAATATAACAAAGGACTTAGTTCCAGGGTTTTAGTAGCTTACGCTGCCTTACCAAGAATGTATAGTGTATTTTTGAAGGGGCAGGGAGCACTTGGTTTATGCTATAGTCTTTTAGGTGCTTCATGACAATCGTTACTACTATAGATTCACAGAGGCTGCTTAGCTACTAGCAGATAATAATTTTCTGTCCATACAGATTTGGATGAGGTTTGAAGTAGTGAGAAAGATCTGACTATATGTCAAAATAACTCCTTCCCCTTGAATCCAAAATCTTTAGGATCAAATGCTGGGCGACAGGGAGAGATGAGTTGCACTGTAGTCGCTGTCTGTGCTTGAAGGAGACCCGGATCCATCACTTGTGGACTCTTTCTGTCATTGGCCTTGGAGTAAATGCTTTCCGAGGTGCTTGTTCTCGGTTCAATTCCATGTCCATATTTGCAAAAAAATTCAGGCAAAGATACCTAACACAGCAATGGCTTTAATATTTTCATTAAGCTCTTGCTTAATCATGGGAACTTACTCTTTAGATAAATTGTCTTTGGCTCTTCAGTTTCTTCAGAAACAAGATGTTCTCACTGTTTTGTCTCGGGACGAGCCTTAGGATGTTTCAAATAATGCCTAGTGGTTGCCAGTATGTTTTGTGAAGAATGGAGCAACAGCTGTGTTGCTCAAAATACAAGTAGTGGTGTTACAGCCTTCCTGGTATCCACCTTGGCAGTCAGAGCACTTGCTTGTTACGTGAAAAGTCTGCTTGGTGAGCTTGAGATACCCCTTTTTCCAACCCTCAGCCCATGTTTGCTTAGTGGCCTACAGGCTGTTCATGCATACGTGAGTGGGAATTCCTGCTTCCTACACCTGAAGCCATACCACTTTGCATGAGAGTTAAAGATTAAATGACCAGAAGGAGGGGAGCAGACTCCTTAGTTTAATAATTAAGATACACAAGTGAGAGGAGAAAGGCTTGAGTTCACGGTCGACTCCCAAGAATTTTTTTTCCTCACTGAGCAGTCTTTTTGTAAATTGTCCTTTGAATTTTTTTTTATTACTACTGGTACAGCCTAAAAGAGGGCTTTTGGCTGCATTGTTGGAAAGGAGTTTATTTGACAAAACCAACTAAACCAGAACTGTAAGACATCATTATATTGGAAATTAATGTCCTTGGTCTGAGATTTTTTCTGTATTTGACTTCTTTGCCAGTAGTGTAACTGCGATATAATGTGTGAATTGGACACTGTAGCATTTTGATTGTGCTGTTGATTACAGTGCCTCAGAGCTACAGGTATGGATAGGAGGGTTTGTAATCTTTCTTCATAGTGAGAGATTTTCAGATTGGAAGTTAGATCTCTAAGAAGAAGAGGAGGACCAAATAGCAGAGGAAGGTATCTGGTGTGCCCTACGTCATGCTCTTGGAAGCTGAGAAGGTGAACATTGTAAAGGTGATGGTGCCTGAGGCAGGGTGGGAGGCAGCTGAAGAACAATTCTTAGTGGCCCCCCTCTCCCCCCCCAGTCATATTATCATATTACATTATAATATCACATTCAGACACTGTAGTTTATATTCAGGTTTTTCTATAACTTAAAGGCATCTAAAATGATGTGAATAATATCATGCTGATTTGCATTGCATCAGCATTGTCAGAGGCTTGCTGTCCCTTTAACCAAGCAACAAATACGGAATCTAGGAGCAGAAGTGATTTCCCCTCCTCCCCATCCACCCTAAATTTTAAAAGAAGGTAAGATGAAAATTGGCTAGCACCTAATTTCATACTGAAATGAAAAATAGCGAAAAGTGTGGATTTCTGAACTATCTGATGTAACAGCACACGTGCAGTAGCTTTGAGTATTTCATAAAGTTGTTTGGAGTACCTGTCTGCTAAGGAGCATACATCAGAGGCATTATCAGAGAAATATCAATAACTTTTACTTGTTTAATGGTATTCCAGTCTGTTTTGTTTTCTCTTGAGCTGTCACTGTTGTTCTATTGTTATTTAGGAGTTTTTGACTTCAGCTACTAAGTGAAACAGTCTTGTGAAACAGGTGTTATTCTTGCTAGTTGGAAAAAGGGAGGCAGGGTGTGCAACTAAGTTGCTGAAGATCGTGGAAGACATTGAAATGAAAATTGGAGCTAAAATGAAGGTTGTGAATAGAGGGATTCCTGTACTATGCTTGGACCAGACACCTCTTTCTTGAATAAAAATGGCTTTATGAATAAGTGTTGTTTAATACTTCAAATTTGGCGTTTCATGTTTGGTTGGTGCTCGGTATTGCTTTTGGTTGTGGTCCCCCCCCCCCGTCTCCAAATCACAGTAGTCTATACAGAAAAGCTGAGGCAGTGCAGATAAAACTGTAAGAAGTACTCTCTTCTGTTGTGACATGGCAGCTTGTGCTCACAGAAGGGTAAAGGTATAGTTATCTGGAACAGAAGCAACCCAAGCGAACTTCCTTTTGTGGTCCTTATCTGGAAGACAGGCTGGTGCACTATAATATTCTTCATGTGTGTTGTGCGATAGCCTTTTTTCCTACGTAGGTTACTTGGCGTATTGTGGCATTTTTGTGATGAAATTTGCACTTACCAATTTGGCAAAGGCTTTTTCAAGCTTTGTCTTTCACTGTGGAACATTTTAGGTTCTCCAAGTTGGAAACTAGAATGCTGTTGGCTCTCTTGTTTCTTTTTCTGGCTTGCTGGGTGATGGTACCATGCTTTTCCCCTGGCATAGTAGGAAATATTTTCATTCTGGGTTGTGCCCTAGCATGATGTAAGCATTTTAGTGCCCAGATTATGCGGCTTCCAATAACTGTATAACTTCCATCGTGCCTGAGCAGGGTGTTTCTTCTTGTATGCATCAGGATGGAATCTGACCACGTGGGTGGCTTTTTTTTTTTTTCCCCCCTCCTTTTTGGGGTTTCTTGTAGAAGATGTTACCTATTGAGCAAGAAAAGGATGCTGCTTGCCCTTCATTGCTGATTTAATTTGTTCAGGATTGAAGTGTACTGTCTGTGATCTTGTCATAATACCCCTTCTTTCTGACAGGTTAGAAGATGGCTTAGTGTAAACTGATGATACCATTGAGAGAAATTAATATTTTGTGCCCCTGTAGTAAAGTCCGAAGAGTGTTTCCCATTGATTGCTTTTCTGTAAGAATTACTTTTCCCTCTCCCTCATGCATGCTCTCTCTCTTTAAACTGGGGAGCAATTTTTTTGGCTGGGATGACTTGTCTGTGTCTTTAAGCAAAAAATAAACCTAAATTTTAGGTTAATTGCCAGTTAAATTTTGTTTCCTAGAAGAAATCTAATGTTTAAAGAAAAAATCTGGTCTTCGTCTTTTTGGGTTTCCCACTTTTAGTTTGAAAGTGTTTGGATAGATATCATTGTCTCTTGAAATTTGGCATAGTCATCCAAGATCTGCTTAAACATTTTTTTTCAGAGGTGTAGGGTGCCCGGAAGAATTACAGAGGACACCACTTTCTGGACAGGTTGAACACATCCAGAGTTAGTGCTAGATGGGAAGCTCTCTAAAGGTAATATTGTGAGTAACTTTGTAAAGCTGGTTCATCAGTGTCTGTAAAGGTGCAGATATCAGTTGTTGACGGAGGTCTTTTTTGAAGATAGAATTTTTAAAATAGTACACTACAGCTTAAATCTGCTTGTGAAGAAAACGTGATAGTTGCTCTTCTACACAATATTAGTCTCAAGAGGCTTCTTTGGTGCAAATCAGAGATTTTTCAGAAGAGCGATAAATCACATTGGTTCTATTCTCTTATTAACCTGAACTTGGAAAAATTGAGGTTGTTCAGTTAAAATATGTGTCTTATGAGCCTCTACTAAGAACAGGGCTGTGACACAGAGCTAGGTACCAGTAAGGCAGTTTGAGAAAAGCAGGATTAGGCTTTCTCACTTACTTTTGTACAGTTCTCAGTGTGCCTTAGATAAGCAAGTTTTGTGTGCAGAATATCTTATTTAAATCCTACTTATTTTAATCTGCAGATTTGATACAGGCAGGTTTCCCTGGGTTTTGAAGCTGTAGAGTTAGCATGTTACCTGTTGGAGGATTCTGAGGATGAAGTGGTGTGAACCAGAGCTGCAGTTTAAGAATTTCAGCTTTTTTCCTTGTTTTATTGTAAATTTCAAGACAGTGAGAATCTTAATGTAACTGGAGTCCCTCAAATAAAAAGAAAGGTGAGGATTGTTTTGGGTTTATCTCTGAGCTTCCCCCCCCTCCCCGATTTAGGCAAATCTGACTTTGTGGGATGAGGGTGTCTTTTAGCTTTTAAAGAGACTCTATTTGCATTCATATTCTGATGTCCAGAGTGTATGCAGCCCAGCTACGCTTTAGTGTCCCTCAGTGATTTATGAGCCATTAATTGTATTACCTCAGAAGCATAGAAAATTATTGCAACTTTGCAAATAACAGAAAAAGAGAAAATAATGTAGTGGATCCGAAACTGTTAACAGACAGAATATGAAACGTATTCTGTAGTTATGATACGTGAAAGCTATTTTGCCTTATGCAGGTCAGCCGGTATCTATATTTAATGCATCAGATCATAATGGTCCCCTCTCTAATAATTGCTGGTCAGTATTGCATGCTAGAAAGGATCTAAAGATGGAATTAGTTACGTTGAGAAAACATCTGCAGTAATTCAGTCAGTAGCCTGTAATGTAGAACCTAAGAAAGTGTTCCTCTTATTGGTGAGGTCTTCAGACTTAGATGGGAGGCAATCTGAGGCTTCTGAATGATGTCTGTCTGTTCTGCCCATGTTTTATTTCAGATGTATAACTCCTTTTTGGAGATCTTTTGTTTTTATTTTCTAACTTCAGAATGAGGCTTTTTTCATTTTTTTTTTCTATTTTTTAAAACCACTTGTAATATTGAAGTGTGATGGGATTTTTACAGTTGCAGAGTCAAGAGAGAAGTTCATTCATAAATTGATGTATTTGTAGCTATATTAGTATGTGAGGAGTCCTGATATCTTCATGTATAATCCAAGTCACAAAATTACAGGCATTTGACCAAAAAATGGCTGATATAATTCCCACCGAAAGTGACTCCTCTGGATGAGCTGAGTGGGTCAGGAGGTCACTAATTGACACAGCAGAACTTACTCTTACGAGGCCTAAACAGGGTTCCTCTTTTTATTCCAGGCTAATCAAGACTTTTTTTCTTTATTTCCTTGTGTTTTTTATTTTAGTCCCACTTGTAAATTGGGTCAGGTACCGTTTTTTGTGTTGGTGGTTGTTTTTTTGGGGGTTTTGTGTGTGGTTTGGGTTCTTTTGGGTTTTTTTTTCTGCTTCTGTCAGATATGATGCATGTCCCATGTTAGTTTGTAAGCCATGAATATTCATAGATAATATTTTAATATAGGTAGTGGTAAGCTGAAGTAGCTGCTGTTTAGCTCTCATCACTTCATCTGGGGCTTCTTATCGGCTCCTCTTTGGACCTGAGGAGAGATTTCTCTACAGTTCCTGTACTGTTTCGTTGATGACCTCATGCAGCTGGCAGGGAGTGGCTTTCTGGACTGGAATTGTCTTGGAATGCACATTCAGAACTATATTTTTCTGAGAAGTGGGTGGAGAGAGTTGGGGGGAGGACAGTGGCGGAGTACCACCATCTTTGCTTCACTCTGAATACTTTTTTTATGACTCACTGGAAATAGTAATGAAAGGCAGGCCAGGAGGAGAGAAACAGCTGTTTGCACAGAACTCAATTCAGAGACCAGAGTTTTGCTGTTTGGACAGTGGTTTCTGAAGGAATATTGTATGTAATGCAAGAAGAGAGCAGCACAAAATAACCAAGGCGAGTAGTTGTCACATAATGGTTCTTGACCATCGGGTACTGTGCAGTGCTTCTTATAACCCTTATTTGCAAGAAATCAACTTAGTTTTGAGGTGTGATAACTTTAGTGGTCCTTCCTAGGATCCTCCTAGAGTACCTTCCAAGCATTTAAGCCTGTTTATTTTCTAATGGTAAGTGATCAAGGCAGTTAGCTTTGGCAACAGAATGAATGTGCCTTGAAAAAGACTTTTGCATATGTGATAATTAAGTTCCTCACAACTGTGGGCTTGGTACTCATCTGCAAGCTCTTCAGGACTAATCTTTTTGGCAAACATGGCAAATGGGATAGGATCCCTATCAGCAAGAGCAGCTGAGATCGTTTTTGCCAGTTGTTGGCAGTGTTTGCAGTGGAACAAAGAGGAACCTCATATTTACTTTTACGGGGGGCGGGGGAGGGTTTCAGTGCAAGAATATTAATATGGTCTTTGGTTCAGCCGCACGTTGCCAGGGAGGGTACATCAATCAGTGGGAAAAATCTGGCCTATGTTACTCACTAATCCTTTGCTTTTTGGTACCTTTGATTTGAAAATGTCTCTCTGGTTAATGAGAATGTTCTGGGACCTTTAAGCTGTGGGCAGCACTTGTTTTCCTAGCTCTTCATTTGAGAGGCTGTGTCTTTTCCTGCACAAACTGTACCGAAATGCATTTAAATTTCCACCTACTTCTCTAGAAGAGAACACTCCTTACCTCTCTGAGAGATCTTCTTTCATCTTCTTGGGTGATTCCTTGATTTATTCAGAGTTGGTAGAATGTGTTGTTTTAGAGAGAAGCTTTTGTCTAGGATTTTTGCATGGCTGTCTAATGCCCTTGCTCAGGTGAATTGGATGAAGAGCTGAGGCTGTCTGCAAGTTTTTTCTTCTGATCCTCTGTGAGACTGTGTGCCAAGCCTATGATTATAACTGAACTAAAAACGTTTGAGATTCATATGTAGAGGCAATGATCTACTGGGGTCTGAGATCCCTCTTCTTTCAATAAAATGAGTAGTATGATTTGTCCAAAAATGTCATACCTGTGGTGTTGGCAATACTGAGCAGTGCAACAGCCTTGAAGGTGTAGCTTCGTACATTCTTTCAGATGGCTTATGCAGACACTGTTTGGGGGGGGGGGGGGGGGGGGGGGGCGAGGGGGAGGGAAGGTGCTGCCCTTTCTCTCTGGCCACTTTTTCCTCTGCTGTGGTGCTGCTGCGGCCATGCATGTTTTCCTTGGCACTCCTGTAGGGAATTGCAATAGAAGGACTAAATGGATGTGAATGGGAGCATCTAGATGTGAAGGCACCACATGTAACAGGGAAAGGGCTGTTGGAATGACCTGTGTTTAAGAATGCCCGGATTAGCAGCTAGCCATCAAGACCGCAGCATGTTTGCATTCAGTTTCACAAGACAGCCTTTGGAGGCAGAGCACAGTGAACAAACCCTGATGAGTCACGGAGGTGGCACAGGACAGAGATAGTCATCCCTGTCAGCTACAAAAGGGTATGAAAAAGCCTATCTGTAACCTGTAAAATCCACATGTGGTTGCCAACTGAGGAAGAGCCCAGGAGATGTGAGGAGAACTTGACAACTGGTGTCCCTTGCCCTCCATGTCAGGGCAGCAGATCCTGGACCTCCTAATGCTGGTTGTTGGGCCAGGGGTAATGGCCCACTGCTGGGTGGACAGCTTGAATGTCCTTCTGGTTGCCTGATTGCTGGGCAGCTTTCTTGGGCACCAAATGCTTTGTGGCACTTGTGAGTATGAGATTGAGTGAAACCTGTGTTGTTTTCAGTTTTTATGTCAAATATAATCAGTTTCCCCCTTTGTAAGGTCTAGTGTATTTTGCTACGTTGTTGGTACGAGGGTGTAACTGCATTTCCTACTCCTCTGCCACCTTACAGGTTCAATAGGCGGTGGCTTTAGACCTAAATCGAATGCAAGAGCTTTTTCTTTTCTGGGGCAGGTGGCAAAGATTTAAATTTCTATTTCAGCTTGTTAGATTTCTCAAAACTATTTGAGTTGAAATTGGAATTAAGAATGCCGCTTTCGATAGAGAACTAGAGAAGAGATTTATAAACCAATGGACAGTCAAAATGTGCTTTAGGAAACAGATTTTGTTCAATAGAATATTTCAAATTACAATTCTGATTGTTTTGTGGTAATTACTGGTGTAATTTTAATAGTTGTAAAGGTACCTGACTTAGTATGTCATCCTGATTTGAGCAAAGCCCTGTGTGTTTACAGGTGTGATTTCAGATTTACCTACTTTGGAAGACTTTAAGGGGCTGATCTAGAACACTGTCTTTTGATGATGATCTTGTTTCCCAGGATGTTGATTGTTACACTGCTGCGGAAGCCAACTTGCCTTCCCGCCCGCCCCCCCCTGCCGTGGATTTGAATGTGTTATTTGAAGAGTGGAATTCTAAATAAGTATTGTTGGTGCCTTCCTTTAGCTTGGACACCCGCTGTCTGGAATGGTGTCCCTCAGTCCGCTTTTGTGAGCCTTGTTTCTGTAGGATGAGTTGTCAGGCAAAAGATGGTGATGTTTGAAATTCTATGTGTCAGGGCAGGACACTAGACAAGATAGGGGAAAGCCAATGATATGTTATGCAAATATTGACCCTGAGGGTGAGCAAACCTGGTGGGGAGTTAGGGAAAGGGAGATAGTTTTCCTTTCCTGAGGTTTTGCTGTTCTGAGTGGAATGCTTGGTATTCTGAAAGTCTTCGCGTGATGCAATTTGTCATTTTTGCAGTACGAACTGAAGGGCTGGTTAGCAGTGTTCGCTTCTGATTGGTGGTTACACTGTGATCACTGAAGCTCAGTTTGACAGAGCGTTCTGCCCTCTCCTCCTTGCAGTTTTTCTACCACCTACCAGATTCTTGCCAAATTTTCCTGTTACAGCAGCCGTGTGAATAAGATGTTACCACAACCTCTATTGCTTAAGGAAGATGGTATTGTTTACTGCGTGTCAGAAATCCTTTGAAACAAACTACTCTTCACTAAAATAAAAGTCCTTTTCAACACAGGGACAGGTACGTTATGTTACAGGTCCTTGTTTTTCAAAATGTAGCTATCCAGGAATTGTGAAACTAGCTAATTAACTGCCAAAACCGAAGCATATGAACATTTTTGGGTCTTTGCTGTTGCAGTCTGTTTTTCATTTTGGCTTCGGTAGACCAGGTACAAATTTTCCATTTATTTTCTTGTGGACAAAACTGTTATTTTACCTTTCACTTGCCCTCCAAACTACTGAAAGGGGAGGAGAGAAACTTTTTCCATCCGTTTCCCCAGGCACTGTTTTAAAGTATTAAAAAAACCTGTACATCAGCAATACATGCTGTGACAGCTTTGCTGCTTTTTTTTTCTTGAAACCAAGACTAGACATTTTTACTTTACGTGACTTTTGCATCAGCATTATGACATTTGGTGGAGTTAGACCATAAAGGCATCCAATGTTGATTTTTTTTTTTTTTGAGGCTCCAGGTAGTGAGAGGTCAGCTAATATCTAGGTGGATTGTTCTGATGGATTAAAATTTGAGTGGTTTCCAAGAAGAGTTTTTCCAGCTTCAGCTTCTAGCTGTTGTTTCTTACTGTCTTTGTCTAGTTGAGACTCCTGCTGTTGCAAATACTCTATTTATATTGGTCCTGGTTAAGACTGATTAGATATTCTCCAATAGCCAGTTTGCTGAACTGGCAAAAATCTTCTGTTCTTTAACTTGGGATGGAGGGTGGGGACGTTCTCTGTCAGGTGACTGGGCTGAATCTGCTTGTTGAGACGTGGGCCTCCAGAATGTAAGGAAAGCAGTTGGAGTCTGTTGCTGCAGTCAAAGAAAGAGATTTATCTTTTTTAGATGAGCCCTGATATTGCCACTTTTTTTTCCATACAGTTTTAAATTTATCATCTTTGCGTAGACAGTTATGCCTGTTCTTGCTTCCTGCTAGTTTATTACTCTGGTCATGTGGCTGTCTCTCTTTGGTTTCCCCTCTCTAGTCTCCTTTTCCCAGTACAACAAATTGAAGCTTGTTTTTGTTTTCAATGCATGCTATTTAGCTTTGTCATAAGTAATAACTTTTTCACCTGCTGATCACTACTTTCATTTGGCTAAGGACAGTACCTTTGATCGATTCCTGTTCCATACCTTCCTCAAATAAGGTCCCTCCTGAAGATGATTTCTTTTACCCCAAGCTGGTGTAAAGCTTCTGCCTTTTCCTCTATTTAATGCCTTCTGCAGCAGTGTCTACCATCCTTCACTGGATTTGAGACTGCCGAGGTAGGGGTGGCGGGTTTTTTTGCTTTTTGGAGTACGCTTTCTTTGTCCAGTGCTCACCTTTATTTTTCTGTTGTGTTGCACGTTTTATGGCGTGTTATGAGCTGTCTGGGGCAAGGGATAGCTTGGACAGTAACGTGCTGAAGCACAATGAATGGCTATGCATAATTGGGGTTTCTGTGTACCACAGTAAATAAATTTCCTTGTCTGGCTGCTCTGGAGGACCACTTTATATGTCTAGTGGATGGGAGGGGTTTCAGAGAGGATTCTTTTCCTGTTGTGGTGGGTTGACCTTGGCTGGCTGCCGAGTGCCCAACAAGCCGCTCTCTCACTCCCCCATCTATGCTGGACAGGGGGAGAGACAATAAGACAAAAGACTTGTGGGTTGAGATAAGGACGGGGAGAGATCACTCAGCAATTACCATCATGGGCAACATGGACTTGGGAAAATTAATTCAATTTATTCCCAATCAAATCAGAGTAGGATAATGACAAATAAGAACCAGTTTTAAATCACCTTCCTCTCATCTTTCCCTTCTTCCCTGAGCTCAACTGCACTGCCGACTTCTCCATCTCCTCCCTCCTGAGCAGCACAGGGGGATGGGGAGTGGGGGTTGCTGTCAGCTCATTATGCATTGTCTCTGCCACTCCTTCCTCCTCATGCTCTTGTTCTGCTCCAGTGTGGGGTCCCTCCCACAGGAGGCAGTTCTTCACAAACTTCTCCAATGTGGGTCATTCCCATGGGCTGCAGTTCTTCATGAACTGCTCCAGCACGGGTTCTTTCCATGGGGTGCAGTCCTTCAGGAACAGACTGCTCCAGTGTGGGTCCCCTGTGGGAGCCACAGGTCCTGCCAGAAAACCTGCTCCAGTGTGGGCTCCTCTCCACAGGTCCTGCCAGGGCTGCAGGGGAATCTCTGCTCCGGTGCCTGGAGCACCTCCTCCTTCTTCACTGACCTTGGTGTCTGCAGAGTTGTTCCTCGTATTCTCACTCCTCTCTCCCAGCTGCTGTTGTGCAGCAGTTTTTTTCCCCTTCTTAAATATGCTATCCCAGAGGTGCTACCACCATCGCTGATTGGCTCGGCCTTGGCCAGCAGTGGGTCGGTCTTGGAGCTGGCTGGCATTGGCTCTGCTGGGCATAGAGGAAGCTTCTGGCATTTGCTGACAGAAGCCACCCCTGTAGACCCCCACTACCAAAGCCTTGCCGTGCAAACCCAGTACATCTGTGTAGACATAAGCTTGTCACGTGAGGATACTTACGTTCTTCCTGGCTGGAGGGGAGATGAAGGCTTGTACTAGGCCCACCTGAACTCATTAAGAGAATCTCTCTCTGAGCTAAATAAATTGTTAGCATGTATCCTTGATATGTGGTGTGCCTATGCAGCAGTACCCTGCTTGGATACGCAGGGGTTATCTTGCCTTGGTATAGAGTGCTAAAGGCAAAACGGAGAAGCACAGTTGGATTTTGTTGTGTGTCGGTGTCTGGAGCAATGCAGGAACTCTGTGCTGTTCCTCTTCTGAATTACTGCACTGTACTTCAGGTGAAGTTGCAACTTCAAGTTTTGCATCCTGTGTGCTGGCTGTCAGTTTCTGGGTGAGGTCTAAAACTGTATGTGGCTAATGGTTAAAAGAAAGAAATGAGTGTGTTTACAAAAGACTTTTAAAAGACCTTTTTAAAATTACCTTCTGTTTTGTAATGTATTGCAGTATATAGAATGCTGTCTTGGTTTGGAGTGTTTTGTTCAGAGTGATGTAAACGGTAGAGAGATGAGGGGGAAAAAACCACGAGAAAGCTTATTTCAGTTAAGTCCAGGAGCAGAATGAGTATTTTTCAGTTAAAAAAAAAAAAATTGACATACAGCAACAGCTTCAAAGAACTAAAAAGGTCTAATGTTATTTAAGAAATGTTCTTGCAGGTTAACAGCTGATCTTCATTGATTACTGCAGGAGGTAGAATTTGGCATACATAAGTACTTCTGAAGGTTTTGCTAGATATCTGTAGACATCTCTGGTTACCTGAATACAGTTAAAAGTCTGATTTAGGGTGACTAAGAGCAATCTGTTTGTTAATTATAGTTAATGCTACTTTTGCCTGAGTGTTAAAGCAACGTGTATTTGTTAAGTCCTATGTACTTTCTGTGTCTGAGTTACAACTACTGAAAGCAAATCTGAAGCCCATTTTTATGCATTTTAATAGTCTGTGATTCCCAGATACATTTTTGCATGTTAGATAGTCACAAACATGACATTCATAAACTTCTGTTGAAAATAAGTTTCATCAATTAAACATACACTATGTACAATAATTTAGGTAAGTAAGAATAGATACAGCATATTCAATTGAGCAGTCAATTACCTAGTTTAATAAAAGGCTATTTTTATTTGCATCTTTCTTACTGGCCATTGTCAGAGACAGGGTATTGGGCTATGTGGGGTGGGAACTTTTGGTCTGACACAACGAACAGGCATAGAGGCTGCTGTTGTCATTTCTGCCTTCCTTGGTGATAGCTTCCTGGATTATATATGGTTGAGGTAGCTGGAAGGCATTGTCAGCAGCTGTGCTCACCAGATTGCTAGACTGGATAGTCATAAAGTGCAGGCAGATGCTATCAAAAAATACAAAGAGAACAGAAGCATAGAGCGGTTGCCTAGGGGAAATGCAAATGATCCTACAGCAATTTGGGAGGCTTGAATTTTCTAAAGGTATTTGTCCCCGCCCCTTTCTGGCATTTGGTTGATATGCTTTCACCTCTATTTTGTGACTTCTGTTGTGCATTTGGGAATGTGGTGTGACTGGGGAGAAAAAATAAAATTCGAAGGAGATACTCCCCCCTGCCGAAATTCTTCATGGGCAGGAAATTGTTAAGTTGTAGTAAGTGCTTGAGTATGCCACCTGACTGCCTTGCTAGTTTTGGCAACCTGTCTGATGTATTTCAGTGTGAGAGAACAGGGAGCTAACAGTGAAGCCTGTTTGTTACGTGGTGGCAGCTGTGCTGTTTGGATGAAGTTAAACTTTGGTAGTCTTTACTAGCTAGTTTGGAGATGTAAGCAATAAACTCTTGCAGGAACCTTTTCCTTCAAGAGCAGTAAGCAAAAAGATTTATTCTGATAAATGGAGTGGGAGAATGCAGTGTTGTGGGTCCAGTGTAGAGCTTGGAATTACAGGGGTTTATTTTAAGACATGGTGTACTGCAGTAGTTTGAGGGATGGACTTCCCAGTCCTTCTGTAGATGATTGTGTTTAAAGAACTGTGTTAGTTCCCTGTGAGGTAACAATATCCCCAGTGACCTCAGCCTTGATGTTCTGGGATTAGCTAATTTAACCATCAGTCGAAGGCCTGCTCTCACAAGAGCTCGTGTAGAATCCCAGCCTGACGTGCAGCATTAGGTGAAAGAATGAATCCTGGTGCTTGTGTATCACAATTCCTTGCTCTTCCTAGTGACTTACCTCTACTTAAAAGCAAGATGGTTATTTCCTTAGGGAACATGTTGGCGGTCCCTTAGCTGACTGAGTGCTGGGCACATTTGGAGTAGGAGCCTTTGAGGTTAACAGATGCCACTTCAACAGTGGGATGAGTTGTAAGGCTCTCACCACTTAGAATTTTTTTTCTGAGCTGTGTCTTCTAGCATGAAATACTGTTAATCACTCTTCCTTGAAATATATGCATTCAGGATTTGTAAATAAATTCATAGTCTCAGACACCATGAATGCTCTATCTTTAACAGGCTGAAGGACTCCACTGTGATCTCTTGCCTCTTTGTTTTCATAGCAGAGGGCACCTATACTGTTCATGTTGACACACAGGCATTTGTTGCACTCAGTATTGGACTTTTAAGAACCTTCTACAAGAGCGCCAGTATTCATTGTGCTGTGAATACCTTCTGAGAGTACAAATGACTTTAGTGTTTTTGAGAAAGATCTTTGAAGCTTTGTCAGGAGTTTCACTAGGCACTGCGTGTAGCTTTTGCACAGCTTCTAAGTTCCAACCGTAGTTAATGGTTGAGCAGCTCTTCAGTTGCTCTTCTAACAGTATCCAGGTACCTCTCCAGACCACTGTGTAGGCTGAACACTGCTGCTTGGAGTTGCCTACGTTTTAATGTTAGGGGGCGAACACTTGGAAGGGGAAGCAACTGGAAATAACTCTTAAGGTCTTTATGGCATTTTCAGTACGTCCATTCAAATGGCTCCTTTTCTCTTCCACTTAATTTTGGGTATTGTGAGATTTGAAGAAACTAAGAGTGTAAGATGCAGTTTTTGTCTGTACGTCGATATAGCAACAGGCAATGGGTGAATACCCATAGGATTACTTTGAAAGCACAAAGAGATCGCCTCGTTTCAAGAATTTGTATGCACAATATAAACATGCATGTGGAGATCACATCTTGAAGGTGTGTTTGAAGAATTTGATTTTGGGCAAATGGCCTGCCTATTTAACGGTTATGAGAAGGTGTGCAAGACAGTTTAACTGTGTTAGTACAGCACAGGTTTAGGCAGGCTTATTTTGCTAATTAAAATATATTGGTATAGTATATGGACAGTGTTACAAAGACTGGAGGATAATATCATATGCACCTGGAAAGAGAATCAAGCTCTCTGCCCCTCCAGTTCACCTATAGACCTTCTTCAGGAGGAAATAAAGCATATTCAGCCTTCCTGAAGGAGACAACACCCTTCTGATGAAACAGTTGGTTAGGCGACCACTAAAAGCAAGCAAGGAGTGTAGTGGCACTGTCATGCTTTTGCAGAGAGAAGACTCCTGTGATTCTGACTCCTGTGATTCAAGAACTCTGTGACCAGTGCTCCCAAACTAGAGGCTCAGAAGTTTGCATTGAGCTTCTGTTTGCAGCTTTCCTGCTAATGAAATTGATGAGGTGTGCAATAAGCAGAATGCGATATGGTCCTGTGGACAACTAAGCTTCAACCAACACTTAGCATTGGTACCAGACTCTGGTATGAGTGGTACTGGTTATCCTTTAGCATGATGTGTTAGTGTTGCGTACTTTATCTTCTTAGCATTCTTAATGGCTAGAAGTACTGAAGCGTTGCTTTTGAGGCCAACACAGTGGAAGTGACCACTAGGTGCAGACTCAGACGGTGTGTTGGGCTGCAATCTGGTACCAGAGTTGAAAAATGTCACTGGCTAGGTCTGTACAAAAGGAAGAGCCATTGTCTTGAAATTCTAGGCCAGCTGAAGGTTAGAAGTTGTTACTTCCGGCCTCTGCAAATAAATAATTTTACCTTGAAATTACTACTACTTAGTGATGACCAAGAAGTGAGCTTTCCTCATTGGTTGATAAAGATCACTTTTTTTGACTGTTAATGCCTTCTGTGTTTTCTATGCCATGTTCTGTTTTCTTTTTGTGCTGGAACATACTCCGTGGTAGTCCTGTCATGAAATGAGCAGTGTTCCTTAGAGACTTTGTCCGTTTTTATTTTATTGTCTGCTCTACTGTTTTTGTTTATTAAATTGGGTATTCTTGCAACAATTTCTGGAGAGATGGGTTGCTAGTTCTTCTTCAGGCTTATCAGTCTGAGAGGAAAAGAGTGACTTTTTCTTTTCCACATTTTTTTCCATTGTCTCAGGGTTAGCCAGACTTTTGACATTTTCACAAGAGCAAAATGTGTGCCGTGTGATTAATGTTAAGTTTCTGCTGTGTCTGAACTCCAGTTCTGGTTAAAATTGGCTTATGATACTGTTGAAAAATATGACATCTTTGTGTTACTTGTCACAATCCTTGATAATGCTGTATTGGGGGAGAGTAAACGAGTTGGTAGTTGAGATGACTGATGTCAAATTTTTCCAATCCTTGCTAATAGAGCAATGTTTCCTTTAAAAGTTTGAAGACAGCATTACTTGAGAGACTGGCTGCCTGACAATACCTGATGTTACGTTTTTACTGTCCTGTCTTCTCAAGGAAGGTCTGGCTCTAAATTGCAGCTGATGGTAGTAGCTGCATGTAGATATTCAAGGATCTTTTCCTAGGAGGGTGATCTGCATTTCGTACCAGTAGGACTGAATGGTTAGAAAGGTGCAGTTACTACTTTAATTTGAGCTAGCTTCAGTAAAATTGGAGAGCCCAACATTTCCTATGCAGTCACGTGATGAAATTTGATTGAGGAATTAATTCTGGGTTAAAAATTATCTTTTCTGTGCTGGTGAGAGGGAGGGAGTGTAGTGGAAACTGCCAAAGTAGGAAAAAAGAATTCAAGGTTTCTATGGAAAGCTTATTGATGGCATATTGTTCTAATGCCTAATGTCTAAAGGGAGTAGAGGTTGCTGCCCATCAACCAGGTTCCCCGCCTCCTCCTGCCCCATGAGACTTCAGAAATGCTTTCCTCTTGTTCATCTGGAAATTCCGCATTTATTTCTGCCTTTTAAGGATGACAGGTGTTAATTTTAATATTAGTATGTGAGCTTTTAAATGTAAAAGGTATTGCATAATGCTTTCTGAAAATGTCGCTTTGTCTTCTGGCCTAGCAAATAGTTAAGCAATGCCGTACCAAGAGGGAGCGTTATTGTATGTAAATTGCCCTAGTTTAGTAGTTGTGTTAACACCCACTTAGGAACCTGTTGAAACAGGTATGGATACATTGAGACAGCTTATGTTCTAATTATGGGCTATTTATTTTACTTTATGTAGGTGCTTAAACAGAACTCGCTCTGCCTTTATGTCATTCTGTAAGGCATTAAATGATTCAGTGGCATGTCCCTTCTACTTTCATTACAGGTCTTCCTAGGTTGAACAAAGTGAGTGGGGTTTTTTGTTGCCCCAATAAGGTTCTTGGGGAGGGTATTATGAACCCTATTACTATCATTTGGACTCTTCCAGTTGGTTGTATTGATCTAAGGCATGCAAGTGATGTTACAGAAAGCTCTTGCCCACTCAGAAGGGAAAAGGCTTGCTTGCGGGGCTGGGGAAGAGTTGGACTAGATCTCAAGAGGTGTCCCTTCTAGCCTCAGAGATTCTTTGAAGGTTGGGTTGAAGCAGCACAGGAAATGCCGCCATGTGGGATAGGGGAAGAGCATGATCTGAATGACAGTGTTTCACTTGCTTTACTGTATCTTTTGGATAATGGTCCAGAATTTTTAAGCTTATGTCATGTTTTCTCTCTATCACGCATTCAGTTGCTATCAGCATTTTTCTAGAACTCAGAGTTTAAGAAGAACTAAGGCATTTTTGTGTGTGTGTGTTTTTTGTTTTTGTGTTTTTTTTTTTTTCTTGAGAGGGAAGCAGTAAAACCCAGGAAAATAGTATTTTGCAGAAGAATGAGTTTCTTTTTGTAGCACATGTACAGAAGTTGGCCAGGTGTTCCCAGAAACCTTTTCTTCCTGGTAAACACTATTCCTTGTTGCTTTTCCAGGCTCCCTGTCCTGCTTTGGGTTGGAAACCTCCCTTTTCTTGGGTTCAGGCTGCACTCCACAGTGTAACGATGTCTCATTTGGGGTTTAAAGTGCTCTCCCAGTTTAACCGTCGATGATCCATAATTCTTCATTTGCAGTAGAGGCTTCTTTGAGAACATTCTGTTCAAGAAGCTATGGCAACCAGCTTGATTTTTAATCCCTTTAGGAGAGTGTTTGCATTCCTATTTATAAGATTAACCTGAGGAAGTATGACAGTCTAAGTCACAAAACACTGTATTTATGTCACATTAGAAAGGAGAGCGTGGTACTAAGTCTCTTACTGTAGGAGACTGAGAAGCTTGAAGGAAAGCTAATGCTTTCAAGCTAAACTAGGCTTAAATTAGCAACTTTCTATATATATTTTTTTCCACTTCAAAAATGTTACTTACTGTTTAAGTGCGCTATACCAGAAGTACTAAATGAGACTTTCTGAGGTTATTAATACTGTCTTCACTTGGACTAGAGGACTGAGCATCCTTTGCCTTGTGGCAGCTTCTCTAATATGGGGCATTTTGATTTATATCTTATTTGGAGCTCTTCTGACAGGTAGCCCCTGCCATGTGTCCTGAGTTGATGCCTTCTGCGCTCCCATCCCTTTACTGCATAAAATTTGTAAGGTGTTCACATTGAATACTGAAGTACTGTCAAAACTCGTTGAACTGGTTTGCTTTCTGTAACTTGTACTTTGACTCAGTTCCTTACTCCTTTAACATGTCCTTCGGGTTGTATTTGTTTTCTGTACCTTACAGGCTTTGCATAAACAGTCTTCCTATTGTTTTCCTGAGTTAGATGGCAAGGAGCTCAAAGACAAGATGGGAGAGAACATGGCTGTGCGTCATCTGGTATTTGGTGGCTAACTGGTGACTTTTTCGTATGTGAATAGAGGGTCTAAAGGAGGGCCGTGAAGATTATCAAACTGCTGGAGAACCTGCCCTATGAGGAAACACTGAGGGAGTTAGGTCTTTTCACCCTGGAGTAGAGAAGGCTTGGGGGGACCTCGTCACAGTTTTTCAGTACTCAGAGGGTGTCTATGAAGAGGACAGAGGCTCTCCCTTCACAAGGAGCCATGTGGAGAGGACAAGGGGCAATGGGTGCAAGTTGCACTGGGAGAGGTTTCATCTTGATAGAAGCAAGAAAATTTTTTTGCAGTGAGAACAATCAACCACTGTAACAGCCTCCCCAAGGATGTGGTAGAGTCCCCATCACTGGAAGTTTTCAAGACGCGACTGGACAGGATGCTAGATAATCTCCTCTAGGCTCCCTTTCCCACGGGAGGTTGGACCAAATGATCTTTCGAGGCCCCTTCCAACTTGGGCTGTTTTGTGAATGAACCAGGCAGTGAGACTAATTATCATTTCCAGTTAGTCAGGTGCTATCAAAGGGCACATAAATCAGTCCTCTGACTTCTTGCAGCTCTCTAGGAAAGTGATGAGAACCCATGAAGAGTGTGTGAGACTTGAGGCTTCGAAATGTCATTTTTATATGCCTTTCCAAATAGTTTTGGTTCCAAAAATTTTAGGTGCTTCTCCAGAATATGAAAGGATACTTATGGATTTCTGTAGAGTATCCACCCTTTTTTTTTGGGGGGGGGAGTTTTTCTACCCTCTGTATCCCGCTACGTAGTGTTGCAGTGTCCCATTTCAAGTAACACTTTCTTCAGTAGTGCTAGGGCCTGGTCATTTTTCTGTAAAGTTTGTCTCAGCCATTCCAAGCAGCTTCTCGTTTGGTGATTGAAACTTTCTGCACACAGAGCCTTTGTAATCTGGACATTCAGAGCAGAGGCTACAATTGTCATGTTGTACATTTTACAAAGAGTTTTGTGAGTGTTAATTAGGAAATTTATTCTAGTTTTGGGGGTTGGGAAAGACTAGAAGGGAGTGAGATGGCTGGAGAATGAGAAGCCAGCAGAAGCTGGGAGAATCTGATATGTTGCCTGTTTCTGGCAGAAAACCACTCCCTGTTGTGGGAGGGCTGTCAGCAGGAACATAAAATTGTTTCTTGCTGTTGATTTTTGTGAGTGCTAGTTCCTGAAAAATGTGTAGTTTCCCTTTTTTCTTTTCCCCTTCTTCCAGGCTCTGCTGAAATCTCCACAGCTGTCTGTTGGAGACATCTGGTTGCTGACCTGTTTCTGTGATCAGTTACTGCGGCAACCTCACTGAAAAAGCTTAGTGGCTCCTTTTTCTTGCTTGCGTTGGCTTTTCCAAGGTGTCACCTCTGCTGCTTGGAGCTGTAGAGAAGCCAAGTCTGAGGAAAAGGCTTTTGGGGGCAAAAGGGATGGGTCTTAAAATTGAGTAGTTGTTTGCATTCAGATGGAAGAATCAGTAAAACTGAGATTTGGGGACTCTAATAGTGGCTGATTGTAGGTACTTCATGATGAGCAGCTATGGAATGTTAGTGAGGTTTTTTCTTTTGAAATAACTTTACATTTTTCTGTGTTATCTGGAGAGGAATGCAGATACTGAAAACAATCTGAATAAACAAAGAAACAGTGGTGAAATCAAGCTGTTTGTAAAATCTCTATTGAATCATGAGTATTCTTTCAACAATGAGGCTGTAAGCATAACTGCGGCAGAATCCACAAATAGGAAAACAGCATCAGGGATTAGATCTTTAAAAAAACCACTCAAACAGAAGTGCAAGAGGGATGAATTAAAAATTGATGACTTTATGCCATATTTGCTCCATAGTCAGTTTTTAGATGCTCTTGGGTGTAGGCATCAGAATCGCTACAGCTGATTTTTAACTTGTGTTAATAGAAAAGGCCATCTGAGGATTAGTGGCAGCTGAGCTAAATAGATGTGGTTGAATTGTACTTTTAAGCAAATATAGAATTAGAGCAAAGAACAAAGCACTAGTGTTATGCCTTTTTTGTTGTTTTTAAGAACACTGGCTTGTTTATCTTAAAAGGTAGATGGTCACTTTATGAGACCGCATTGTATACTAACATTTAAAGTAGAGAGAAATGGAGAAGCAATAGATTCAGATGCGAGAACTTGACTGGCGTTCCCCTTGAGTTTGGGTGGCGAAGATGTACATTCATATGAAATGTATATTTTAGCAAGCATTCTGTTTATGCTAACAGACATCAAAATGGAGGAGCTGTGGTACAGTAACAGAGGTAGAGTAACAGACTAGCTCTGTGGTAGGTTAAAAAAAGTAAACCTTAGAGATAGTTGAAACTGAATACAGGCAAGACAGTTAAGAAGGTTTTCTAAGACTGCATATGTGCACTAGTCAAAGTTATCTTTCTTTTGATCATTAAAATATTGCAGCCTGTGATATTTTTCATTTTCACTAACAACTATTTGTCTTCTATAATTAGAAATGCAGTTTACTGTCTTCTCAGGAGAGATAAAAAAACTGGCTGTGGTGAATTTGAATGCACCTCATCTCTGTCGTGTACTGTTACAGTGTTCTGTATTTGAGATCAAGAGTAAACTGTGCAAAAACATTTCATTTGCATTTGGGGGATATTATGTTTATGATACTTCTTTTCTAAATTACTGTAAAGAAATCATCATGTATTTTCTCATTAAGGTCAGAACGGTCACTTATTCTGTCATTTTCTCAGATATTGCAGGTTAAACAACTTCTAGCTCTTTCAGTTGAGCCTTGCATGCTGGGCTGAAAATTGATGGTTCAGAAGCTGATTCATGTGTAGTTCATACGTTTCTGCCTTAAATTTGGTGCTTTTTATCGGAAAAGGTGGAGCAGGCTGATGTTGGTGACTACAGTTTCAGTCATCTGATTTCAGTCTGCTACCAGAGGACTGTCAGAGCACCAAGCTGCTTCTCAGACTTTATTTCAACAAACTGAATGCACTGCATTGTTCAGGCCTCTCACTATGAAGTATTATCTTAGCTAATCAAAAACTTCTTTCCTAACTTATTCCTGCTCTCCAGTTTGAAAAAATGCAGTAACAAGGTTAGTCTCCTCAGTGTCGTATACAAAAGAATAGTAGTGCCTGACTTTACTGTTCCCTTTTCTGTACACCCCACAATAACATTGGGTCTTACAGCTTTAAACTTTGAATTCATTATGTCTGCTGTACTCATTACACGTTTTTCAGTGTCACAGTTATCTTTTAGGATATAGTCCCCAGTCTGTAGATAAGCTAGATCAATGACCTAATATTTAACCACGTCTAAAGCCTAGGTTATCTGAACAGTCCTGTTCTTACTCAAGCTGTGACTGCCTGTGCGCTAATTATAGGTTACAGTTACACTAACATTGGTGTTATCTTCTGTCCTGGTTTCGGCTAGGGTAGAGTTAATTTTCTTCCTGGTAGCTGGTATAGTGCTGTGTTTTGGATTTAGTATGAGAATAATGTTGATAATGCACTGATGTTTTAGTTGTTGCTAAGTAGTGCTTACACTAAGTCAAGGACTTTTTGTCTTCTCATGCTTTACTACCTGAGAAGGCTGGGGGTGCACAGGAAGCTGGGAGTGGGCACAGCCAGGACAGCTGAGCCAAAGTGGCCGAAGGGATATTCCGTACCATATAATGTCGTGCTCGGTATGTAAACTAGAGGAAAGCTGGCCGGGGGGGGTCACTGCTTGGGAACTGGCTGGGCATTGGCCGGCGGGTGGTAAGCAATTGCATCGTGCATCCCTTGCTTTGTGTATTTTATTTTATTTTATTTTATTTTATTTTATTTATTAAGCTGTTCTTATCTCAACCCATGAGTTTTCTCACTTTTACCCTTCCGATTCTCTCCCCCATCCCGCTAGAGGGGAGTGAGCAAGTGGCCATGTGGTGCTTTGTTGCTGGCTGGGGTTAAACCATGACATCCGCTAATTCTTTAACTTCGTCAGCCTCAATTTTCATGTTTACTTCCTGGAAAACTGAAAGAGGGGGATGTAGCACGCATCTATGCCAAATGCGTTAGAAACAGCACTGTTCAGTGAATCCCCATGAAAACGCTGCTTGGAGGTGTCTGTTAGTTCTTAGTATATATGAGCTATTTTTTGTATTTATGTACAGTGTTTGATTTTAACCAGAATATTATGAGGCATGAAGCCTCGCACCTTGCAGACATGAAATGTCTGCACTGTCAGTTGGTCAACAGAGCCACATAGTTTTCCCAGGTGTGTTTTACAGGACTGATTTCTGTGAAATTCTCATAATTTACTACAGTTATTCATTTAGTCTGTTATCACTTGCATCCAGTACCGTGTTTTCCTGTTATTTTGCCTGGATTAATAGGGAGCTAAATAGTTTACAGTTCTGTATGCATCTGAAACAGTATTTAGAATATTAAAATTCTGTTCGTTGGGTTCAAGCAGAATCCTCTACTTGCCTGTCTTTAAGATCAGTCCCGGTACTGTGGACTCATCATCCCCATGAGCCAAATTATTAACCTTGCTTATGTTACACTGTCAGTTCTGTTTTATAATATGGGCTACTGCTGTTCTGGGCCATTATTGTCCTGAAAGCCACATTTCTGTGATGTTTATTGATCTGAGGCTCATCCGTCCTGTAAGAGCTTTAGAGTTCAGCTGCAAGTGAGGCATGATCTAAGGAAAACGCTTTAGAAAGTGGCCTGTGATTGTGCAACTCCCTTTTTCAGAGAACAGAACAGCCAGGGAGCCGGTCATCTTCGGAAGAAACTGCGTAGCTGAGCTTGCAGTATACCGTCTCTGGTAGCTCTGTACAGAAGAAATATCAAGGTGCACCTCTGCTTTGGGAACAGTGACTTTTCAAATTATTTGCTGTTGTGATCTTTGTTTTTGTCATGAGGATCTGTGACACTGTTAAATGAGATGGAGGGAAACAAGGGAAAATCGGTTGTTATGAGAAGAATGCCTCTTCCAGTTTTTTCCCCCCTGTTTTTGAAATGTATGGTTGGGTGGGAGAAAATACACAGATCAGGAAGGTAAACTTGATGACTGCATTGTAGGGCCTGTCTATGAGATCGGCTAAAAGAGCTTGAATAAGTGGTACAAAGTCATGAAATAACTAGCAGATACTAAATGAGAGTAGAGTAAAGAAATGCTTGTGAGATAAGCCTGTACTCAGGAGGAAGAATTAAGTTAGTTAAAAGGTCAGGTTGGCCACCGTTTCTAGACCAGTACCAGGTAAATCAGGGGCTGAAGGAGAAACACGATGGTGAGATGGTATCTTAATTACTTGTGAAACTCTGGCTACTGGACTCTGTACTTCTTAATATTTTGTCTGAAGTGTTGCTGACTAGCATCTTAATGACACAGATGGTGTGGTAGTGCTATACCCACTTTCAGCCCCTAATGCTAAGTAAATAGTGTGCTAGAGTATGACAGCAGTAGCAGCATGAAACTTGTTTAGCATAGGGTTGTGTTCACAAATTGGAAATACGCTCATGTGACCAACTTTGTTCTTCTTGCACTTCCAGATGGATGGAGGCCTGCCTGAATGAGGAGCTGCCTCCCACAACAGAGCTGGAAGAAGGATTGAGAAATGGAGTCTACCTGGCCAAACTTGGAAACTTCTTCTCCCCTAAAGTGGTTTCTGTGAAGAAAATCTATGATAGAGAACAGACTAGATATAAGGTGAGAGCTCTTGGGCATAGACACTGCTTCAGGTAGACATCTAAAATAGGAAAATGTGGACACGGAGGTATTGTGAGCAAATAAGCAGAAAGTTAAGTTTCTGTTAGTATTACCTGAGAAACTCCACCTTTACTCTAGAACATTTGGTTGAGTGAGGGGGGGTGGACTCAGCTTTATATCTGAGCCTGGACTCATGTGAAAGAACTTGTCATAAACAGTCAATATAATCATATATAGAAGGCTTCTGATTTCTTTTCTGTAAGAGTACTGTTTTCACTATCTGTCTTAATGAACCTCCCTGCTGTTCTTGGCAGCTGTCATGTTTTGTTTCTTACTGCCCTCCCTCTTGTTCCTTCCTGTTTTTATTTCAGGCAACCGGTCTCCACTTCCGGCACACAGATAATGTAATCCAGTGGCTGAATGCCATGGCTGAGATTGGTCTCCCCAAGGTAATTTCTACGTTGTATGTGCAGACAAATAAATAATCTCAGAAAAGCTTTATGTTCTGTGGAAGCGTTTGCTGTTGTACAAAAATCAGCAGACTTCATCTGGTTAGTTCTTCGTTTTCTAGATTTGCGTCCCTATAGAAATTCTCTCCTAAAACTTGCTGAAGGATTTCATTCTGCTATGTGTGTGAGAATGATTAGGAGCGAAATAATTCCTCTTTCTGTACCATATCCCTAATATCACTAATCTTGCATAACGTCTGCATTACGTTGTTCTTGCCATGCATTCCTTTGAGCAATATCTGCGCTACGTTTTGATTGTGGATGTTTTTTTAGAAATCTATGCTAAAAGAAGCAGCGCAACAGAAAATACTATGTTATCCATTTCTTCAGACTTCCCTATGAAATTTTCACATCAGCTTGAAATGTTCCTGGTGTAGCTAAATCAAATATAAATTATTGGCTTCACTAGGGGAATGGCCAGATAAACTTCTCTGAGCTAATAAACACTGTTGCCTGAAAATATATGGAACTGTGGTAGTGTTGTGCTGATAGTCAAGTTGCATACATGGATAGTAAGTAAATTTTTTTTAATGTGGATCTTTTTTTTTTTTTTCTGTAAACCATGTTATGCTTAGTCTCACCAAAGCCAGCATTTTGTAGTTCAGTCCGATCTATGTTTTGTTCAGTTTGCAAGCATGTAATGCAAACACTTTATTTTCAGCAAAGTTTTTTAAATAACTTGTTGAGATTTACTAGTTGAGCCTTGCTAGGATTTAAGATGATCTTACAGGAACAAATTTGGGATTAGGAAATACTGTTACGGTTGTTAGGTGAAAATAAATGAGGAGGGAGCTAGACAGAGAAGTTAAGTGCCAGGTATGAGGCAAGTTATTCAGATGTAAGTGGGTTTTGGGGGGAAATAAATGTGTGAGGAGATGTTAAAGAAACTGGTCTGGGGTCCAGTACATTGACAAAGAGTTATTGGTGCTTTAAGTATTAAAGCACAATTATTTAAGAAGAGCCAGGGAACTGATGCTGTGGAATTGTGAGGGTTCTTCAGTTGCTCTTGCCTTTACAGAAAGAGCAATGCTGTTTTGTGCTTGTAGACAACAGCAAGGAACCTTCCAATAACTAGAAAGTAACGTCCCTTGTAAGCACTTCTGAATGAGTTGACACTTCCAATATTAGCCCTTGTGTTAAACTTTGAAGAGCTTTTCATTTGAGACTGTCTGAAAGCTTTTAGGTCCAGCTAACTGAAAATATAGTATGCAGAGCACTTCAGTGCTGGTCTTGGTATCCCTTTGTCACTGTCTCTCCTCTTGCTTCTTCAACCCCATTTAGACTAAGCAAACTGCTCTTTTCTGTCTTCTGCTGTAAGTATTTTTTTTCATCTGTTGGCTTTCACCAAAGTCCTCGCTAGTACCTCATGACCCAGTATCTTGATGGACACAGAAAAGAAAGTGTGCTCATCCATGTGTGTAGAATGTGGGCAGGAAAAGGGGAGCCCTGGTTTAGGTGGTAGAAACAAAAGGAAGGATTGGCACTTCAAGTAGGAGAAATGTTGGGCCAGGACAGAGAAGCTTGAAGAGTTTTGTTCTGTGGGCTGCTTTCTTAGTGTACCACAGAAGAACTGGACTTAACACAGTTACACGATTTGGCTATATAGAGTGAGTATAATTCAGACTGCTAACTTTGTTTTATCTTTAGATATTCTACCCAGAAACTACAGATATCTATGATCGCAAGAACATGCCACGCTGTATCTATTGTATTCATGCACTCAGGTAAGGCATGCTAGGCAGAAATCTAATTGCTTCTGAAATCTTTCTGCAAAGCTGAAAGGCAAGAGGGGCGAGAGCTGAACTGAAGGGTGGATGAGGATGAATTTTCTAGCAGAACAATCTTGCCAGGTCAGAGCAAAGGTCCATGAACCCAGTATTTTGCCTTGGGCAGTGGGCAAATCAGATGCCAAAGGGGCAAAAAAAACCCCCAACCCAGTCAAGTGTGTTGTGATTACTACCTTCCCATCCCAGTTCTCACCCTCCCTCTCTACTGTCTGAGGCAGAGCTGAACATTTTGGGGCTTAAAGGAAAGCCTGAAGCCCTAAAAGGTGTTGAGAGAAAGAAAAATATCAGTTTATCTAGGGATCAGTCAGATCACTGAATGAAAGTCAGTGTGATCACAGCATTGCACTGCAGTATGTGTCTCTTGACCACAGTAAGTGATCAAGCAAGAACTGTTGTTGAAAGGGGTCTTAAATTTTAAAATCTCACATAGATCTGAGTAGGATAATCCCAGTTCTTGAGAAAACTGGGACAATTAATTTGTTGATGCTTTGCTCTTCAGTTTGACAAGATAGCACATTGCATGTGTGTGTTTGATATTTTTTTTTTTGGGGGGGTGGGGTGGGGTGGGGTTGTCGTCCCTCTCCCCCCCCACCAGCTGGTTTGAATGGAAGTGTGGCTTTTGGAACTTGTTGAGATTTTTTTTTTTAAATAATTCCTTTTGTAAAATTTACTAGGTGATTGAATGCTGGATTGTATACACTTAGGTCTTCATCTGTTGCTCGCTCAGTTTCAGTTCTCAAGAATGGCTTGCTCTGCTCTCTGATCTGTTGCCAGTGTGAAATCCGTAGAGATGGATTGCATATATCTGAATGTTATCTGATATTTCAGATTGCTGTAGATGAAATTATTATTTATAAAAGTGAACTTGATCTAAAATGAGTTATGTCTGTAGAATAAGTCATTTGGAGTTAACAGAGCAGTGAGGAGTAGACCTGTGGTGGGGTACACTGCCACTATCAAGGCCAATGCTCCTTTTTGTGTAGGTTGTGGCTAAGTTCCTCCCTTGCTGGCAGCTTTGTGGTAGCTACTGTAGCTACTTTATGCCAGGAGTTGGCTGGCATATATTCATGTTACATGTGCTTTGTTATATCCTGGCGTTCCCACCCCCTGCCCCGCCACAGTCTGAATTGTGGACAATTACCAAGTTTCCCAAGAAAATTAAGTTTGCTGTTGGTGTACTCTTTCTATATCATATATTAGGAAAAGAAAATTAATTCAGGAAAGAAAATTGATAGATGCAAGTAGTCCCAGTAGTTAAGGCTGTAGAAGCTATAATCTTTGATCTAATAATACCTTTTTCATACTACTTAATTTTTTTCTGTTGTTAACCTTTTTGGCGGAAATGTTCCGTAGCCAATTTCTCTGCAAAGGCAGCCTCCTCAAATTTTTATCATTTAAATAATTCTACTTATCAAGGAAAGAAGAGTAATTCTGATATGTAAATATAAATATGGAAAAGGATGTTTCTATAAAAACTTGTTCTTTTTTCAGGCTTAGTGCCGCAGTATATTCCAGCTAAGAAATAAAGATCTAGAATGCAGTTTTGTTGACAGTCCATAGGTCAGAAATGTTCCTGCCTGGTGTTTGTGTGGTGTTTGGTTTTTTTTTTTTTCCTCCCCCCGTAAAAAAGATCTGCTTAGATTTATAAAGGTTGGAGATTTAGATTTGACGTGGTGAGGTCCTGTGAAAAGGTGGAATTGCTTACCCTATATTTTCCAATCACGTTAAAACTGAGTTTACTGGAGGAATGGATATTTACTTTATTAATACTTTATTTTTAATATTCCTGTATAATTGGTAATTTTAATAGAGGGTACATTTCCATGATCTGTGCTGAGCTGGCACGACAGGCAAAAAAGAGAGGAGTTGCTTCTCTTTCCCCGGTCCCATTTGTCCTTAGATGTATGGATTCATCCCTGCTTTGTAGCAGTTCCATTTCTTGTCGGGCTCCAAGTGAATACATTAACACCATTTTAGTAAGTCAAATCAGCATAGTGAATACTTCCCCCCTTACTCAGCACGGGTGAAGCCACACCTGCAGTACTGTGTCCAGTTCTGGGCTCCCCAGCACAAGAGAGACACGCCATACTGGAGAGAGTTGAAGGAAGGGTCACTAAGATGATTAACGGACCAGAGCATCTCTCCTATGAGGAAAGGCTGAGAGAGCTGCGACTGTTCAGCCTAGAGAAGAGAAGGCTCCAGGGGAATCCTCATCAATATGTGCAGCTATCTGAAGGGAGGGTGCAAAGAAGATGAAGCCAGGCTCTTTTCAGCAGTGTCCCGTGACAGGACAAGAGGCAACTGGCACAAATTGAACCACAGGAGGGCCCCTCTGAACATCAGGAAACGCTTCGTTTACTGTGAGGGTGACCGGGGAGCGGCACAAGTCACCCAGAGAAGTTGTGGCGCCTCCACCCTTGGAGATATTCAAAAGCTCTCTGGACACGATCCTGGGGAACCTGGTCCTATGTGATTTTGTTTGAGGAGGGAGCTTGAACAAGGCAAACTTGCGAGTGCCCTTCTAGCCTCAACCATTCTGTAATTCTGTGAAGACTTCAGAGTGGTGGACCAGTTAGGTGCACCTGAGGGGGAACAAGGAGTCAGCTCACCCTCTTGGTGATTATGAGCTGTTACGTTGGCTTACCTGAGTGGCTCCTTGAATCTCTCTCTCCTAAAATTACCTGTGTCATTGTCTGAACCACAAGGAAAAATTACTAGTTCTAATTATTTGCTTATTTTCTTTTCTAGCTTGTACCTGTTCAAACTGGGTCTTGCCCCCCAGATTCAGGATTTATATGGGAAGGTGGACTTCACAGGTAAAAAAAAGAAAGTGCTAAAAGTGCTGATATGTGCTGCCTTTATCTCATAGTCTGCTAGACATTGTATAGATCAATTAAAGGATTGTTACTGTTGATATCCTAAATGCAAATTAAATTCAAAATGAATGGCTGTGAGGAGTTCTAGTAATTTAAGAAAAAGGTTTGAATTGGGTGCTTCTGAGCCAGGCTGTTAAATAGCCATTGGTTCGCTAATCATTACTTTTGCAAATTACAGCCCCTTAACTTTTTTGCCACTGTTGTAAGATACTTAAACCATGCCTCCATCCCCTTGAGAGAGGTTTCAGTTTGGCCAGAAGAGTGAGTTTGCCAGCTGATCTGCTGCAGGAGATGCCAGCGCAAAGTCTCATGTCCACATGCCTCCTCAAGGTTTCAGTTCCTTGATTTTTGCAAAAGTGTCAAATTCTGTGTTTTGCATTAGTGAGGTTCCTGCCTGAGGGCGCGCATCTGATATAAAAGGTGTATAAACTTTATTTTCCTGTAAAAACAGTTGTTGATTGTACCTATAAAATACTAAACTATCAATTCTCTTTTTGGATTGTATGGTATTTAGCAACAGCCTGTCTTGATATCCTCCGTTTGTTTTTCCCACCATAGTCTCTCTGTGGGGGAAAAAAGAATGCTAAAATACTGCTTGTGCATTTTCCTGACCTGTTGACAGCCGCAGTTGAGGAACCTCAGAATGATGGAGTCTGTTTCCAGCTCCTCATGAGAGCTGTGTGTTGTTTTCTAGTGAGAAAGAGTACAGAATATTCCCATGTGAGTTTCTGGGAGAAATGTAGATTTTCAGGAGAATGTGAAAAATGTCTATCAGTTTTCATTTATTTTGTTTCACTTATTGAGTTGTATTCAAAGTATTATTTAAACAGTAATTGTAATTTATTGTAGTTATCCTAAATTTTTTTGTAGCAGTGGTTGGTGTAGCAGTGCTGATTCCTAATGTGTTTAAGCCTGTGTAACTCTGTGTTTATGTATGTTTCAGAGGAGGAAATCAGTAATATGAGGCTTGAACTGGAGAAGTATGGTATTCAGATGCCTGCCTTCAGTAAGATTGGAGGAATTCTTGCAAATGAACTTTCTGTGGATGAAGCAGCATGTAAGGAAAATGGAGTTTTGTTTTATGTGATTATTCAAATCAGCAGATTAGATTTTTTTTTTAAAGTTCCCAGTTGTAATACAGTACAGTCCTTTTGATAGGCCTTTTGGAAGACTGGGAAGAGGGTTTTCTTCTTTCCCTTGTGTATTTTTTTTCTTTTCTTTTCTTTCTGGAACATGATGATATGACTAGCTAGAGTATTGTACTAGGAAGCAGACTGCCATTTTTTTGTCAAGAACACAAAGCCACAATGGAATGAGAGGTACTTTAATAATTCTGCTTTCCAGTTAATTTCCAGATAATTCTTCTGCTCCTTCCAGTTAAGTTCTCAATTTTTAACAGAGCTGTTGTGTTTGGGACTAACTGGCAGACTGTGACTTGTTTTTCAGTACATGCTGCTGTCATTGCCATTAATGAAGCAATCGATCATCAGGTTCCAGCTGACACTCTTATGGCAATGAAGAACCCTAATGCCATGCTAATAAATCTTGATGATCAACTGGAATCCACTTACCAAGACATACTCTACAGAGCAAAGCAAGACAAAATGGAGAATGCTAAAAATAGGGTAGACCAATTCTTCTTTGAAACCATCTATTTGCATGCATTGGGATTTTGTATTGCAGTGTAAACTGTGGGGAGTTCACAGAATGTGTGTTACAGTCCTGTGTATATATAGTGTTAGGTGGTTTTACTCCTGGTGGTATCCTAATATGTTACCCAGTAACCTATCTTCCTATTGTAGAAGACAGGCAGCAGTTAGCTGTGCTACTCTGTTTAGCTGTCTGAAATATGGGCCGCATAGATATAGAATTCATGTCAGTTTTTGTATGTTGGGAATGCTATCCATCTCTTTTCATACAATATAGTCACGTTTTCCTAAAAATGAAATGATGAGCAAAACTGACTGGTGCTCTCAGAAGGGGTCAGTGTTGTTTTAGAACGCTGTATATCAAATGCCTAGCTGCATGTACTGCTTTCCATGTTCTGGAGCTCTACTGTGCGTTCATATAGAACTGTTACACTGAAATAAGGTGTTTCTAGGCTGTCTGTATCGGAGTGTGAGTATACTTACTTTATATGTATTTACTTCTAGGGCGGCTTCTTGCATGTGTAGAAGTAGTCTATGACCTATTAGAGCTCTATGTAAATATACAGTTATCCTCTGTGACCTTTTCAATGAGAACATCTATGGGGACAAAGGAGACTGTAGAAATACTGATTAGTTTTTTATTTCATCTTCAGATTGCCTCAGAAAATTCAGAGAGAGAGAGAGATGTGTATGAAGAACTTCTGACTCAAGCTGAGATTCAGGGAAACATCAATAAAGTGAACAGTAGGTATCATGCTAAAGTAATAGTCTTAATTAAAAGAGTACTTAAAAATGATACCCGTGCTCCTCCTTGCTTTCTGTAATGCTAACAAAAGTGGAGGGCAGTTCCCCTGGTTTTGTGGGTTTTTTTTTTTGGTGGTGGGTTTTTTTTCTCATTATTAGTAAGTAGTTTAAGCTGAATTCATTTTGACTTCTGTTGCCCTTCCTTTAGGAAAAGGATTGTCCATGTCTTCCCCCCCAGCCCCCCAAGTCTTCATCTTGAGTAATGCATGCCATTTCCAACCTTCAGCCCCTTTTTCAAGTACTACTTTGCAATTGACTTTGGAAAGCTTCCATTTGGATTACATACCTAACTTACTATCCATCAGGTCTAAGAGTATTTCTTTCTGAGCAGTAGGTTATATAAACCATGGGACTTCCTCATCTAATGTTTCTCTAAAAACTCTACTTTACTGTTGCTAGCACATGCAGCCATATCAAAGATTGACCTAGCTTTGGAACGAGGAGACCCATTAGCACTGTATGAAGCTTTGGCAACACCAGCCCTGGGACTCCGAGGATTGCTACGAGAAAATTGTGACTGGTATTTCAAGCAGTTTTTGAGTGATAGACAACAGAAACAGGAGGTATGGAAAGGTCTAGATTACCCTGATTCGTGAGCTTTTTCCCCCATCCCCTCCTTTTACCATATCACTGTATACTAATCACTTGCTATATTACCTGCAATACAGTTTAGTGTTGGTTTGAAAAAGTTAACGCTAAGAGACAGGAGCATACAGTAAGCATGTTTATCATTTAGTTTTCATCTCTGCATATGAAAGACCAGGATAATACTTGTACGTATGTATATATAATTAAAATGTTTTCACCAGACCTTAAAATACTAACTCTTTTGTGTGTGTATAGAACCATTATAATATAGGTGCATCTTCCCTCTCATTTTACTATTGTCACTGCCCAAATAACGTGGATATTTGTGTTTTATAAACATCTATCAGGTAAGCATACACTCCTTTCACTGTGGAGAATCCCACTATATGCCATTTGCAGACGTGGTGCTTAGGGACATAGTTTAGTGGTGAGCTTGGCAGTGTTAGGTTTGTGGTTGGACTCGATGATCTTAAGGGTCTTTTCCAACCTAAATGATTCTATGATTCTATGACTAAGGTTAACCTTAGTTTCTCATTTCAAGCCAACTCTTCAGTGGACTTTATGTGCAGGCTGCTTACATATGCTGCTTATAAAGTGCACAGAATAGTTTTTAAAACCAGCTTTGTCTCAATTATCACAATGTCATGTATGTTAATAGGGGAAAAGTATGCTGATAGAAGGATGGTTATTACTGTTGCATCTCTTTAATGAATGATTTTTTTTTTTCTATGCAGCAAGGTAGACAAGTAAGATGTTGCACATACTTGGATACAGGAAAAATGCAAACAAGCCAGTTATACAGTTACAGCAAATTAGATCTTGGGCACTATGGTGGATGCATAGGTGGCTTGTATGTCATAGGTAGAAAACGCAATGATGTGACCCAACAGCACCTGCTGGACGACCTGTTGAGGAGGAGGAGTTGAGATGGCTTTTGCACTGTAGGGTGTAAAAAGACCTAGAAAAGTTCAGACTGCTTAATCACAGTAAGAGGTTGAAGAAGCACATTTGTTCTTATGGCCTTTGAACCATAGTTTGGAGTAGGAGTAGTATATGACAAGCAGAGAGCTGAATCTGTAGCAGGGCCTGGCAATTTAAATTGAATAAATGTCAGGTTTTAATTTTTGTTTATTTTTGGAGAGGGTAGCTATGCATTATCATAAGGCTTTTAAATCTTACCGCTGTTAAATCATCAGGTGCTGGAGCAGACCTCATTGATAGTGTAAGTGTTAGTCCACCAGAGCTGGCAGGTGGGAAACAAACACTCGGTGTCAGGCAGCAAGTAATTACACGTAATTCACTGTTGTAAGCTGCTGCTTAGCTGAGCATCGTTCAGCATGTTTAATGACAGCAGTTAAAGGCATGAGAACAAATCAGAGTGTGTTCTCAGTGCTGGCAAACCTGAAGCAAGCTTCAGAATGCCATTCACACAGCTTTGCTCACTGCCCTTTTAGTTTTCTGTTAAGTCAGCAAACATCAAGCTTCTGGGCTGACCTTTCTTACGCAGTATGCTACAGAATGTAGGTGGTGATCAAACCCCGACCCATGTTCATTCCCAAATTGTTGGAGGTACCTGGCCTACTCTTTCGTAGGAATCAACAGGGCAGGGTGATCATGTTCGCAAGCGAGAAAGTGGTCAGCTGGGTTGGCAAGCAAAGGGTGTAGAGTGATGTGGATGAGAGGCATCCTGAAATCAACAAGACAGGGCTGAAGGGAACCTATTTCTAGTGTATGTACAGAAGTGAAAAGAGCAGTGTTGTAAGGGAATCTCTTACCCTTTTCCTGAGAAGTCAGCATGACTGGGTGCCTGTCTGAAGTGCCTGTACACTAATGCATGCGGGGTGGGGAATGAACATGAGCCATTAGAGGTCTGTGTGCAGTGGCAGAGCTGTGATATCACTGGCATCACAGAGATGTGGTGGGACAGCTACCAGAACTGGAGTGCTGTCATGGATTGGATACAGGCCTGTTAGGAAGGAGAGGCCAGGGTGGCGATGAGGGGAAGTAGCCATTTGTGTGAGAGAGCAGCCGGAATGCATGGTGCTCTACCTTGAGACATATGATGAACCAGCTGAGAGCTTATGAGTCAGGATTAGCAGGCAGACCAATGTGTACAACACTGTGGTGGGTATCTGCTGCAGACTGCCTGATCAGGCAGAAGTAGTAGATGAGGCCTTCTTCAGACAAGTGGAAGATGCCTTGTGTTCACAGGCCTCAGTCCTCCTGGGTGACTCGATCTACCTGATCTGCTGCAACAGCAGGGCACAAGCAATCCAGGACAGTTCTGGAGTGTGCTGGTAATAACGTCTTGGCATACGTAACTGAGGAGCTGATGAGGGAAGGTCCTTTGCTGGACCTAATACAGACAAGAAAGGAGTGGTTGGAGACGGGAAGGTCGGGGCAGCCTTGGGTGCAGTGGCTATGAGACGGTGTGATGATAGAGTTGAGGATCCTGAGAGGAGGGGACTAGGTAAAAAGTGGGATCACAGCCCTGGCCTTTAGGAGAGCGTGAAGACCTGTTTGCAGATCCATTTGGAAGAATCCCACGGACTATGGTCCTGGAAGAGAGGTCGAGGAGAGCTCATTGACTTTTCAAGGATCACCTCCTCCAAGCTTGAGAATGGCCTATCCTGATGAGCAGAAAGTCAGGCAAAAGTGGCAGGAGGCCTTCATGGATGAACCGAAGAACTTCCCACAAAGCTCAAACAGAAAAAGGAAGCGTACAAGAGGTGGATGGAAAGAGGGTCAGGTGACTCAGGAGGAATATAGACATGCTGTCTGATCATGCAGGGTGGGGTTAAGAAAGTCTAAGCCCAGCTGGACCTGAATCTGACAGGGAAGGTGAAGGGCAACAGGAATGACTTCTACATAGATATATCGGTAGCAAAAGGAAGACTAGGGAAAATTTGGGACTGCTGCTGAATGGGACAGGGGAGCAGATGTCAGGGAACGCAAAGGCTGTGGTACCGAATACTTTTCTTGCCTCTTACTTCACTGATAAGGTTTTTCCCTTGGGAATCCCAGGCCTCTGAGACCTGAGAATGGGAGATGATAGAACAAGGAAGACTTACCCCTCAGTAGAGGAGGATCAAGTTAGGGACCATTTAAACAACTTGGACAAGGGAGCTGGTGGGCTGCATTCGTGAGTGCTGAGGGAGCTGGCCTGTGTGACTGTGAGGTCGCTCTTAGGCAGTCTCTAAAAGTTGAGGGAAATTAGGGGAGGTTCCTGGGGACTAGAGAGTGAGTGTCACTCGAATGTCACTCCCATCATGAAGAAGGGCAAGAAAGAAAACCTAGGGAATTATAGGTCTGTCAGTCTTGCCTCAATCTCTGGGAGGATGATTCAGCAAATAATTCTGGAAACAATTACCAAATATATGAAGGGCAGGAAAGTGGTTAGGAGTGGTTAGTATTGATTCTTGAAGGGGAAATCATGCTTGACCAGTCTAACAGCCTTCTACAATGACTGGCTTGGTGGATGAGAGGAAAGGAAAGGATATTTATCTTGACTTGAGCAAGGCTTTTGACACTGTATCCCATAATATCCTCAGACAAACTGCTGAGGCATGGGCTAAGTAAGTGGACAGTGAGGTAGACTGAAAACTAGCTGAACTGCCAGCCTCAAAGGGTTGTGATCAGCACTGTGATGTTCAGCTGGAGGTCAGTCACTAGTAGTGTACCCCAAGGATTGGTACTGGGGCCAATACTATTTACTATCCTCACTAATGACCAGTAAAATGGGACAGACTGTACCCTTTGTAAGTTTGCAGATGATACAAAACAGGCAGGAGCAGTCAATACACCAGATGGTTGTGCTGCTATTCAGAGGGACCTCAACAGCCTGGAGAAATAGGCCATTAAGAATCTCTTGAAGTTAACAAAGACAAATGTTAAGCCCTATACCTGTGGGAGGAATAACCTTATGCAGAAGTGCAGACTGGGGTAGATTGGCCGGAAAGCAGCTTTGCAAAGAAGGATATGGGGTCCTGATGGGCAATGACTTGACCAAGAGCCAGGATTATACCCCTGTGGCAGAGGAAGCCATCAATGTCCTGGGATGCATTAAGAAGAATGTTGTCAGCAGGCTGAAGGAGGTGATCCTTCCCCCTCTACTTGATGCTGGTGAAGACCACAGCTGGAGTACTGCACCAGGTTCTGAGGCTCTGTAGGACCACAGACATGGAGATACTGCAGCAAGTCTAGTGAGGGCTGGGAAACTGATTCAGGGCTTGGAGCATCTGACATATTAGGAGGGGCTGAGAAAGCTGGTATTACTGAGCCTTGGGAAAAGAAGGCTCTCAAATAACTGATGGGAGGGAGTAAAGAAGACTGAGCCAGATGCTTCTCACTGGTACACAGTGACCGTATAAAATGCAGTGGGCACAAGTTTGAAATTAAGGAAATTCTGTTTAAGCATAAGAAAAAAATTTTTTACTGAGGGTGATCAAACACTGGAACAAGTTGAGAAGAGACCTTGTGGAGTCTCTATTCTTGGATATACTCAAAGCTCAACTGAACACAGAATCACAGAACGGTTGAGGCTAGAAGGGCTTTATTGGGTTAGCTCATCTTGTCCAACCTGCTTGCTCAAGCGGGGTCCCCTAGAGCTGGTTCCCCAGGATCGTGTCCAGAGAGCTTTTGAATATCTCCAAGGGTGGAGGCGCCACAACTTCTCTGGGTGACTTGTGCCGCTCCCCGGTCACCCTCACAGTAAACGAAGCGTTTCCTGATGTTCAGAGGGGCCCTCCTGTGGTTCAATTTGTGCCAGTTGCCTCTTGTCCTGTCACGGGACACCGCTGAAAAGAGCCTGGCTTCATCATCTTTGCACCCTCCCTTCAGATAGCTGCACATATTGATGAGGATTCCCCTGGAGCCTTCTCTTCTCTAGGCTGAACAGTCGCAGCTCTCTCAGCCTTTCCTCATAGGAGAGATGCTCTGGTCCGTTAATCATCTTAGTGACCCTTCCTTCAACTCTCTCCAGTATGGCGTGTCTCTCTTGTGCTGGGGAGCCCAGAACTGGACACAGTACTGCAGGTGTGGCTTCACCCGTGCTGAGTAAGGGGGGAAGGATCACCTCCCTCCACCTGCTGGCAACACTCCTTGTAATGCAGCCTACACTACCATTAGCCACCTTTGCCGCCAGGGCACTTTGCTCACTTGTGTTCAACTTGGTGTCCACCAGGACCCTTGGGTCCTTTTCTGCAGAGGTCCTGGGCAACCTGCTCTAGACCAGGGGTTTGGACTAGACTATTTCCAGAGATTCCTTCTACTGTTGACTATTCTGTGATTCTGTCATTTTAAGCAGTCTCACGTAGAACTGGGGTCTTTCTGGGGCTGAAGACACTCTCTGCCTTAAAGTTTCTGGGACTCAGTTGTAGTACCTAACTGGGAAGCAACTTTCAAACAGGGTCCCTATCCTTTTGTACTCAGACTTCAGTGCAGCTCATGCAACTCAACTGCTATGTAATTTATTATGGAGCAGGACTGAATGCAGTTGCAATGGGAGCTGCCCAGCTGTGTGACTCTACCTGTCTCATGTGACCTGATATATCCTCCCACTTTGGACAGTCTCTGCATAGGGCTTATTAGGATCTACATTTCTATTAACTTAACACGTCCTCCTTCTTGAACCCCTCAAAATCCATCTGCGTTAATGTATGTTGAGAGAGATACATATGGGTATATAATACCTTTCTTTTGTAGACTGTTACAGCTTTTCTGTTGGAGTACAGCCTTTTTGTGTTCGGAAAGGATCCCTCAATCTGGAAGGCATACAGCAGTAATTCAGAGCCGCTCTTGTTTGTTTATTTTTATTTTGGGTTGTTAGGGGTTTTTTTGTTTGTTTGTTTTTGTTTTGGGTGGGTTTTTTTTTTTTTCCTCCTCCTTGGTGTGATGCAAGGTTTGTTTGGTCAATAGCTAAACAATATTCCTTAGAGAATAATTCCTTACAGTGAATGTGCTGTTTTGGGATACTCTTTCTGTCAGCCATCATACTGCTGTACTTTGTGAGTGTTCCTTATCTGGGATTCTGTTTGAATGATGGCGCTGAAAGATGTGTGTATGGCTGTTAAAACCTTCTGTGTGGGTATGAGGACTTCTACAGCACAGGCTTAGCTCCGCAGCTGTTGCTATTCAGATTTGTCACTTAGCTTGTGAAGACCTTCTTCAGAGATATGTTTCTTGGGTCCTACAATTAAGATAAAATAGGAAAAGTGAGTGCTTTTTAAAAAGTTCTACCAAGCTTTGGCGTGGCAGAAACTCTGCACAGTTGTCCAAAGAAGTCTCTAGGGATGAAATAGAACTGGGAAGATTTTTAGTAGCCACAAAAAACAAGTTCAGCTGCTTTCTAAACTGCAAAGTCAGATTGCATGTTCTTCCAGAATGTAATTGAAAGGTCTTGTTATATAAATGTGTTTTGTTAGTGCTTTTGGAGAATTATCTTTGCTGTGTGAACTGTATGAAGGGTCGTGACCTTTATGGCTACTACCCGAGTTATTCAAGTCCTCCTGCTCCCCAGTCACTCAGTCTCATTTTCTATTTGTATTCTTGTGGTACCATATAGTCCAAGAAGCATGTGTGTATATAAGCTAGAACTGCATGTTGTCCATTTTTTATGTTCTGGTAACTCTTCCGTTGCTCAGAGGTAAAATAGAACATTAAGTAATGTGTCGCTTTGTGGCAAACTACCCAAGTACTAATTTCACCCCAGCACACAGCTCACGTACAGGGAGTCTTTTCCCACAAAACTGTCCCCTTTGTCTTAAATGTTTTATAATTTTGGAAGCTGGGTCTTGCTTTTAATTGCTGTGTTCGCGGGACTGCAGTTCTAATACTGTAAAAGGGATCAGGTGGTACACGTGGTCTTTCAGCATACGAACTGAGAATCTGGTGAGTAATTTCTGTCTTCCTCACATATGTGGCATTCTCTGTTTGCAGAAGCTATGTGGCATTAGAGCGTTTTAAGGAAAAGCTGGGGTTTTTTTCTTGAGCTATTTGAAGTGAAGAAGCTGACATCAGGTTTCTTTTTCTTTTCTTTTCTCCCTATTTCTTTTTTTTCCTCAGGCTGGCCTTACGGGTCCTCTGCAGAAGGAAGAGTTGCAGTTGGGAGTGGATGCTGCTAACAGGGCAGCACAACAGTATCAGCAAAGTAAGGATCAGCAGAAATTATTGCAGCAAAATGACCATGGGTGTGATCAAAAGGATGAGACTGCACAATATTTGGGTCTATGTGGGGTCTCTTTAAAACCGTTACGAATTGTTCTTTAAGTACTTCATAGCTGCGAAGAACATTAAAGAGAGACGGTTGCCCTGATTATTTGTAGTGCTTTTTATCTAACTTTTATAATACTGCTGGAGATAACAGCATATAATTTGAAATATTAAGAGACATGGAACTTTTGCATCCACCTTAACCTCTTTTTCTAGAACGCTTGCATGAGTTTTTGTGCTATGGATCTGTGAAGGAAATCTGGATTGCTCCATGAGGTGTGAAAGCTAGGTTACCTGCTGACCGTTGACATAAATCGTACTTGGTTTGAGCTACAGAACCTTTAACTGTTTCTAAATATCAGGAGGCAAATAAAATGCAGATCATGATGGCTGATTGTTTTTTGATTGGTGCTTCTGACACCATGCAAAGCTCTTTTCTGGAGAAGAATGTACAGTTCTGGCTGTGCTGGAGCAATTAGTTCAATTTGTAATAGGCGGAAAGGAGATGACTACTAGAGATCTGGGGAGAGAGGGTTTAGAATACAAGAGGAAAATAGTGAATGCCTAATAACTAGGAGGCTGCCTTTGAAGTACCTTACCTGCTCGGCATTTGTTTACCTACTTGGGCTATTTTAAAGTTAGCCAACATGTACACACTATAGAGTGCATGTTACTGCCTTCAGCAGGATGGATGTAAACAGGAAGAAAAAGTTGTAACTACTCACCCATCCAAAAACTTGCAATTATGAGGCTTCTTGCTATCAGAAAACTGAAATGGTGAAGCGGTCCTTTGATAACCAGGCGAAAATGTGAACTGGTTTTAAACATGAGCTTTTTTTTAAAGAAGGCTTTATGGATTTTAGTTGTCTGCAGTAATGGAAGACTAGCTGGGGAAGTATGGATCAGAAAGCTTCACTCATTTCCTGCAGCTAAGGGAATTACTCTTTTTCTTGTTAGGTATCTGATTATTGAGTAGAATAAAAGTGCTCTTATTACTGGGGACTCAGCTGTTTGCCTTCCTCATTCTTTATGCTACTTCTTTGAACTTCTAGGGCTGGCAGCAGTAACCAGAATTAACTCTGCAATTCGAATGGGTGACGCTGAGAAGACTGTGGCAGAAATGATGAATCCAGAGGCCCAGTTACCAGAGGTTTATGCATTTGCTGCAGATCTTTACCAAAGGGAGCTGGCCACCTTGCAGCAACAGAGCCCTGAAGTAAGTACCACGTTTTCTCTTACTTCTGGAGGTTGGTATGGGTCACCGGGTCTACCTTATTTGTTTTGTTAAATGCGTTCTCTGGAACAAACCTGTCTTGAGTCTTCGTAGAACTGCTTTGGTGTTCAGTCTGTTCTGATGTGAAGTTTAATCCCTAAATCTTGAGCTACTCGGCCCTGTAAGATTCTTCCTTAATCTCTTACTTGGTGTTCTAGCTTTATGATACTCATCTTTCTACTTCTGTGTCATAATGGTTGTCCTTTTCTTTGTTATGTCTATTCTGACAACTAGTCTATTCTACGTGCAGCAATAGTTTGTAAAGAGCGAGTGGAATTGATTTGTTGTCCTCTTTGTATGCAGGGTAACCTCACCCATCCAGAATTATCTGTTGCTGTAGAGATGCTGTCTTCTGTGGCCCTGATTAATAGGGCTTTGGATTCAGGGGATGTGAATGCAGTGTGGAAACAACTGAGCAGTCCTGTCACAGGGCTTACAAACATTGAGGACGAGAACTCTCAGAGGTGGATATTTCAAGGAATCATGTCTGTCCTGATGTTGCTTATGTTCTGTGACTTCTTGAATTTTTTTTTTTCACCCCTCTTACACTTTACATTCTTTCTACGTTATTTATTACGGCATTGATTAAATTTTCATTGGCTCTTGCATCTTGTTTTTGTGATTACTGTTTCTTACTGGTCTGATTTCTGTGCTGTCTCTCAATGCTTTCTCACAGATTTCACATTAAAGCCATGTTGTGGTGCCATTAGGTTGTCACTAATACTATGCCAGCTCGCTCACTGCGTTCTTTGCCCTGGACTCTCATTCAGTGTTTTAGCGCTTTTGTCGATTGTTTCACATTTGGGCTGACCATCTTGCACGCAGCCTTTCCTCTTTGTCTTCTTCCCCCTTTTTGTATTTGTTCTGGTTTCAACCCTCATGTTACCTCTTCCACTTTGTGTACAATTCTCATGCTGTGTTGTGTGTTCCCTGGCCAGCTTGTTGCAATGTGATGTTTGTTGGGTTTGGGTTTTGTTCTTTGACAGATATATCGATGATTTGATGAAGCTGAAAGCTCAAACACGTGCAGAAGGAAATGAATTTATCACGTGGAATGATATCCAGTCATGTGTTGATCGTGTGAACATAGCTGTGCATGAAGAACATGAAAGTGAGTTTTTCTGCTCGATTCATGCTAGACTGATCCTAGCTAATACGGAGTGCTAAAATTAGGTGCGCGTCAGTACAAAAAGTTATGGATTGACTTACAGTTGTGTCATACATTAGATACCTAGGAAGATCTTAGTTGTGAGCAAGACTTGATGGTCTGTAATGTAAAGGCTTGATAGCGGGACTGTTGATGGAGAGTTCAGGCAGTCAGGTGTGTTGTGGTATTGAAATCAGTATCTCCAAACAGTTTATTAATTCTTCCAATGCAAATTTCAACCCTTTTTGGATAACAAAATGTGTTGTCTGCTGTTGGTGCCGAGGATCGGTACCTAGATTCTGTTCTAATTTCGCTTCAATCCCTCAAATTTAACGAAAACTGATATTATCGAATCTCCGAGTTAGTTGTAGCCCAGTCTTGGAGTACTCCATCCTCCTTCCTAATTTGCTGCTTTCAGTAGAAGTTACTTTTCTTGAAGTCTTGTTCTCTCCTTGGCTGCAGTCTCTGCCCTGTTCAGGTTTTCTTCTTCTCCCTTTTAGTCCTTGTTTTGAATGTGCTTTGGCCTTTTTACCTTTCCAGTATTTAGTGGAAGTTCCACAGACTCAATCCAGGATCTCCCTCTACTCCTTATCAGTGGGTAATCTGACCTGCAAATTCAAGATAAGCTACCTATCTTTGTGTTGATGACTCTCAGATGTAATGATCTGTCAGATGCATTTCTACAGTGGATGAGGAGCTTGAATGAAAAACAGAGAGATGAGTTTATTTCCAGGTCTTGTTCTCAGTCCTTTAACTCCTGGCTGTATTAACACTACTTCCAAATTACCGCTTCTTTGAAGATCGGTAGTGCAAATATTGCATCAAAGAAGTAAGCTTCTGCAGTTACTTTGATTCAGTGATAAGTCAACAGAGATGCCCAAAAAAGTTTATTCTGAAATGCTGTCTGTTCAACAGTTATGTATTAAAGTGTTTTTGCTCTTTTTTTTTATTCTTTCCAGAGAACATTTGCTTATCCCATCAGTCCGATCCCATTCAAATTCTAAGTTCCAGATATTGGGACCCAAATCTCAAATTAGAGTTGAAATGGAAAGTGCTGATCTTCTAAGAGATTAATTGCTTTGTTTACAGGTAGTTCTGTCAGGAAATTAGAAGCTTTTATTTTCTGTTTTAATACAGCGTATGACCGCTAGTTGTTAAAACCAGTATCTATGAAAGCTGAAATGACTGATGACTGACCTTCTGACCAGTAGAAGAAGAATATGCCTGCACAGCTGTTGCCTTTTAGTATGAAATATTGGTAAAGTGCAAAGAAAATCCCCAGTTGAAAAATATGCAAAAACGTGTATGCAGCAAGTGCAAGTACCAAAACTTAAATATTCATGAAGGAAAAAATTCCTGATGAAAGCTGAGAAGTGTAAATGGGTGTTAACCTAACTTCTATGCTTCAAATTCTGCATTTTTTTATTTCTATTTCTTGTGTGTGTTTATGTTAATAAGTGTCTTTTGGCAGTGATAAAAGACTGGGATTGAGCGTAATGATGAAAATTTCAGCCAAACAGAAAATTGGAGTAATTCTTCTTTCTCTAAGACAGTATTAGTTGACTTAAAATCCAGAGTGGAGGTAGAGGATTCCTTGAAAATAGCACAATTAAGCAAACTTATTCTTACGTAGATCCTTGTGAGGTTCTGTATCAGCTGGTTTAATTTTCTATTAATTTTTTTCAGCTTCATTAAGGGACCATAATTTTTGGTTATGACCAGTACTGAAAACCTCCTCCATATGCAAGTAGCATGACATTTACTTTCAAGCCATCTTTGTAATATTTATCTCAAAGGCTTGCGTTGTAAGAGATTTGTCACAAATGTGGAGGTGATGATAAAGTTCATGTTGTACACTGAGACAAACGGGTATCTTCTGCCACTTCTTTTTGTGTAGTTGGTGAGTTGTGTTTCACCTTGAAAAGACTTTATACTCTAGAGACGGTTAGATTTTCATTTTTAAGGGCCTGCTATCTTGATTAACTTGTTTCCTGGATCTCCAAATAGACACTGGGTTTCCTGTTTGGGTCCCGTGAGCAGATTTGTTGAAACCACGCAAACACAGACCCACACCGGTGCCTGCACACACCAAGATGCTAGTTTCGTAGTATCTTTTCTATGTAAGAGGTCGCAGCAGAAGTCTAAAAGTTTGTGTAGTCCCAACACCCTGTTTCTTATAACACTCCTTATCCTGTAAAAAAAGGTGCAGAAAATCCTGTAATGAGATGAGCTCTTCTCACAGGGAGTTTCTTAATTCTTTGGTCTGCTTCATGTATGACCTTATGCAAGGACACTTATTATCTCCTGTCTATGAATAAGTTAAATTAGTCTGAGAAGGTCCTCGAGGCATACAAGCATATATTTTTCATTTCTACTACCCTTGTAAATAGTTTCAAAATAAAAAATGTTCCAGGGAGTAGTCTTGTCATGCCCATACTAGCAAACTAATCAGAGAGAATTACTACTTACATTCTGTGCCCTTTCCTAAGTCAAACAGTTATCATATCTACTTTTCGACAGAAACCGTGCCATCATTTTAATGATCCTGGTTCTTGCAGTGTCCTCAACATATATTTTTCCCTAATCTCTACTCCATCCAAATACCACCTCTTCCCTAAGATGTTCTGTTTTCCATATAAACTTTTGTTTTGTGATTCTCTTTCCTGCATAGAAGAAACAGTCACAACCTTTGGATACATTAACCAAAGTTGGAAATCCCCACACTGAGCTCCTTACTTTCTTTTGTCTAAAAAGATCTCTTTGTCTGCACTGATCAAACCATGATTTGAGTTGATCCTTCTTTTAGCAGGGAATTGTATCAGATGACGTCTAGGGTCCATCTCAACCTAAGTTATTTTGTGATTCACAGCAGATGGTTGCTGTAGGTAGGGCACGTATGATGTAGACTCTGTTCACATTTAGCTGACTATAAGATATTTATTTTTCTTTATTTAGCTGAACGGTAAATTTTACTGTACTTGAATAGCATCCACATCTTTGATAATGCAGCTAATACTACATATGTTTAATAAAAGACTTTTCTAAAATACGAAGTTACTGTATTTTTAAATGGTATTCCATGCAAACCTTTTAGCTTCATGTGAAAATTTCTTTCTAGAGAAGCCAGAGTCTTGGAAAGCTGTAACCTATGAACTCTGGCCATTTGGGCTTTGATAATTCTCTTCTAGTGGCTCTGAGCTGGATGTCTGATGACTCAATTCTGTCACTGCATGTGGTCTCCCTGAGTGATCTCTCGGCCCCCTCTCCCTCCCCTCCCCCCACCCCCAGCACCCAGGCATTATGACTGCTTTAAGGCGGAGAAATACTCTTGCTTTCTTTACTAGTAAATAATGTTTTCTGTTAACAACATTGCAGTTTTCAGCCAATACCTGATTTAGGAAGGCCTAACGGCACTTTTCTTCTGAAGTGGTGCTTATGATTATTGTTGACTAAAAACGGAACTTGGTATTTCTCCCCCTACGCCTTCCTCCCTAGGGATTTTGGCAATTGGTCTTATCAATGAAGCTCTGGATGAAGGGGACACCAAAAAGACTATTCAAGCCTTACAGATTCCTGCAGCAAAATTGGAGGGTGTAGTCCCAAAGGTAGCACAGCATTACCAGGATACACTACTTCGAGCCAAGAGAGAGAAAGCACAGGTGAGTGCAATTAAATGCACCTTTCAAAACCTTTACATCCATGTAATGGGCTTATTACTGGTCCTGAAAGCCAGGAATCAAAACTGGAAGTGGAGAGCTGGGCATTCTGCGTACCATTGACTGATCTTACCCAGTCAGTTTGGATCTTTCAATACGAGAGAAAGAGATTTGCAGCCAGACCGTATGAATCTTCATGAACTACAGAGAAGGGTATAAGGATATCAGCTATACAAGATGGCTTGCTACAGCTGATCCTGGGTCCAGAATGAGAAATGTATCTTGTTTGCGGAGAAATAATATGCCTCATCTGCTTTCGTAAGGAGACCACTTTCATTCTAGGAGATTTGAATTTCTGAACACAAATTTCCTGCAAGCTTAAGTATTTTTTTTTTAGCGTTCTTTGCTAAATGTAGCCATAGGCATAGTTATATACGGCAAAAAGAAAGTTTCTGAAAGTGGAAAAATCTGTTAAGTGATAAATTAGAAAAAAGAAATGAAGCAAAATACATGTTATTACCAAAACATATACTGATGCCCGTTGTTCACCTGGTGACATTTTTACTGCTAATGATTTTCTGAGTGGTAATTGTCTTTCTTATTAGCCAAGGACTTCTACCTACTTGTACATAGTTGCTGCTTTCACTAACTGACTAAATGCGAAGGTGAGGATGGGGAGAGGAAGACCGAGTCTCATCTTACGGGTTTAGGAAAGAGACTGAGGGTGCCTGTGTGTGTGTACACAACTGATTTTTGAGTAGTGTGGATGGAATGCTGATATCTTTTTTTCTTATCTATTTACAAAGAAGTAGCAGATATCTCTGCTTTCAGTGGCTGGAGAGTGTTTTGGGGTTTTCTTCTGCTGTGGAGCTCATTGCTCTAATACCGCTGCAGAATTTTGCATAGAGACTAAGATCTAGATTGTGTTGAACACTGAAATTTTTTTTTGTTTGTTTTGTTTTTTTGACTAAAGGTAAACCTGCGTGGTGACAATAGCTGTGAACTGTACACATTTCTGATGAAAATCATTAAGCAGCTTCCCCAAGGGCCCTGAAAAGGGTTAATGTTCCTCAGGAACCCATTTTGTGCTGAAGCATTTCCTCCTGCTGAGTCAGAATGAAATAATAAACTCTTTTTAGTGTGCGCTTAAGCTTGTGCCAGTGCCAGGCTGTGCTGGTGACTTCTCAGTTGGCGTGAAACTACCTTATATAGGCATATGTTCAGTTTCGGGCTCCTCCCAGCAGCATGGCAGTAATTTCACAAGTTGAAAGATCATGTTATGAAGTAACATTGTGGGGAAAATAGTCACTGTCAGAAGTCAACTGTTACTTACTAACTAGTGAGTTCTGTACCTTGGGGCTGAGAGGGATTGTAGTTCACCACAAGATGATGTTCAGTTGCTCATGGGAACGGGGAGCGCTGTATGATGCATGTTTCTCGTGTGATGAGTAGAGAGTGAGAAAAACAGTAGACCCTGTAGTATGGTATGCTGCGGGTACCTTCTGGAAAGCCTGCAACAGTAAATCTGTAGAAAAGCACAGGATGGTTTTTGGTAGTCTTTGGGTTGACTTCTGCTGGTAGAGATTACAGTAGAGGAAGCTGTTTGTTCTCCCCCACTCCCTGGACAGGAATTTTGCAGTTCCTGGTACTCTCATGGGACTATCTGGGCTTTCAGATGAAATCTGCCTGTGAAAGACATGTTAGTCTCTTGAAGGAAATATCATTAAGTATGTCAGTTCCAGACTCAACAAAATAGTGGGGAAGATGTGGAGGGCACTTAAGGAAATGTTCATTTTCAGTCTGGCCCTAAAGCAAAGCTCCTGAACGCAGTAAATAGTGGCTCCTTTGTGCAGTGTGATTATTATTCCATACCAGAAATAAATGCTCCCTGTGTTCCGTTTGTATGATGAGAGTTGTCAGAGGAGTGGCAGTTGTGTCTTAGCATTTCTTTCAGTAGTTACCTACAGGAAGCAACGGTGGGTGGGGAGAAGCTGTGCTTGGCAACCGCTGGATCATTGTTCTTTTCATATATTTTGGGACTTGCTGAACACTCGTCTCTTTCCTCTTCTCAAATTTCTGCACGTAACATTAGTTGATGGGACTTCTTCAAATCCCAGACAAAATACAGGATGCTGTGTTATTACTGCTCCTTGATGAGCAATCTGTTAAAACAAAGACTTAAAAGGTGGCTTTGACTGTTGTGCCTGTACACCCAGCCACAGTATGTACAACACTTTTTGGTTTGCTAGTTTGTAAGGCTTGTGAACTTCTGCGGACAGGGACAAGAACAGCCTGATGTGCCATTAGTTGAGTTTTTTAGCTTCTGCACACAGATATGCATTGGCAGCTTTTTGTTCTAAGAACTCTTTTTAGCCATGTTCTATAGAACTAAGTTGTGTTCCTGGAAAGTCATGTCCTCTTAGCAGGTATGGCTTTAGGACTTAACTGGTAGCGAGTCCTTGGCCTTGTGTTCTCTTTGCTGATTAGAGTGATTCCCATTCTTCGTTCTGTTTCCTGAAAAGAGTTTTTTTGACTGGGAGGAGGTACTGACTCTCGTAATGACATAGTAGTCTCTGCTAGTCGCAGGTGCATGTGATGTCCTTCTGTTGGAGTCAATTAGAAAGACTGAAATGCTGCTTATTCCCTCTGATATGGAGAACTACTATATTGGCTATTGTTGATTACAGGTTATGATACTTTTCTCCTCATGCTGTGTATATTTTTCTCATCATATTCTCTTCAGGACACACAGGATGAAACGGCTGTACTTTGGCTAGATGAAATTCAGGATGGGATTCATAGGGCTAACAAGGACACAGAGGAGTCCGAGAGATGTAAGTATTGTCACACGATATTGCAATTAATCTCCAATATCAACCAAATACTGGTTACTTAAGGAAAGGTTGGGAGCTAGGAAAGTCAGGTAAATGTGGCAAAGGAAATCAAATGCACTTACGTGCTTCTGGTGTAGTAATTTTTCTTTGAAGAGTGAGTGTCAGATTCTTCAGATATTAAACTTATCTTTTTTGGGGGATATGCCATTTTCCCAGTTTTGCATGTGACCGTGGTACCTTATTGGGCAAATCTCTATGAAATTGTTTGTCGCTTGCAACTAATTGTGTGTGTCTGTGCGTGGTTAGTTACGTATGAGAATATTCACATGCACAATTTAAATGGTATTTTCTGGTGTGCGTTACCTCTTGTTTGTGTGGCACACCCTTTTCTTGTCTTTGTTCCATTAAGAATATCTAGACTACCTCGCATCTTTTTCAAATACAGACAATAATACACATCGGTGATATCCACCTTTGCTCCTTAGCGCAGTTTGCAGGTGGACTGGCCTACCCATCGTTACGTCCCATATGTCCCAGTCTTTACAATAATGTCTTTTCTGTCTCCAGAAACAATGAAGTAACTACTACTCTTTGCTTAACTAGGTTTTTTGTTTGTTTGTTTGTTTTGGGTTTTTTTTCTTGTTCCTGACAAACTTTCTCTTTAAGCAAACATGAGGGTTTTTAAAGTCTTCTGATATATTCTAATGGCCTGTTCTCTGTATATGCTGTTTGTTTGCTGGGTACCACATGCTTCAGAGAGCTTGGTTTTTATACATTTTTAAAATACGATATTGTTCTATTTGCACTTAATCTATAATTTTCCATTACATTCAACATTTCCACCTGTCTGCTTGTTTTGCTTGATTTGTACAGTATTAGTAAATTGACTTGTTTTCTCTCTTTATAGTCACCTTAGATTTTTCTTGATTCTGTTTCTTTGTCTCCGGTGTGCTAATAAAATGTCTTACTTTCCACTTCTAATTTGATGTTAGGCTGATACTTAAAGTTATCCAAAGATGCACAGTCAGTCCCTTATGATTTTGCTTTGAATAGGCAACCGTACTGGAAACTGAAAAGTTTAATCTGAGTCTGGAATCTCTCTGGTGCCTTCTGAAACAGGTTGTCCAAAGACACTGTGGAATCTCTGTCCTTCGAGATTTTCCAAACTCTGTCAGACAGGGTGCTGAAGTTAGCCCAGCTTTGAGAACGGGATTGGACTAGGTTGCCCTCCAACATGAGTTCTTAATGAATCTGTGTATGAGATATCTGTAGAATTTCTGGCACGGTTAATTCCTCTCGTCCTTGCTCTGTTGGCGCAGAAATGAGCTTGCTTTTATATTTGTGCTTTGTCCCTTTGTGTTCTTTATTTGTAGATGTTTTAGAAGAGAGGGAAATCAACAGGTTCACAAAAAGTTTCCTAACAAAACACGCAATGAGTTTGTCTAACTCCATGGCCAAGTTCAGTTGTTTTAATGACATTATTTGGTCAGTGAATTCCCTTGTCAACTGCCTAAAAAAAAAAGGGGAGGGGGGGTAGGGGGAGTAGGGCAGAGCTTTACCTGTTCATCTTACTGTTTGTTCCCAGCAGTACCAGTGCAATTGTTTCACCATTTTCCCACCCATGGAGCATTTTGGCAAGGCAGCAGCTTGAGTGTCATGCCAAGGAACATTTGGTCAAAAGCAGGATTAAAGTATGTGCCCTTAAGCCTGAATAAGATCTTCAGATACCGTTATTTATCCATATATGAACAGACATTTTTGCAGACTTAACTGGTGCGGGAAATTACTGTATTTCACATTTGCTGTGTTAGTGCAATTCCTGTACTCTTGTGAATATGTCTGTATTATTTGAGTTGCAGTTCTGGAGTAGCCCTGGAACAACATGTTGTTATTTTTCTCTTCCTCTGCCCCCTGTCTTTCCCCGATCAGGTTTTTGACTTGTTTACAAACTACTCCATACTTTTTTTCACTAGGGAGGGATGTTACTGGTTGTTGAAAAGGCCCCTTTTGAGTTGTGACTGGCTGTGCCAGAAGAAACTGCCTTAACTGAAGTGGATGTCAGAGTAGAGCTAAAACATTGTGTGTTGTTGAGAAATATTGGTGGTAAATCAGCACTGTACTGGGACTTGGGGCACGCCAATTATGTGCTGTCAGGTGCAGTACCACGTATGGTTGGACACTCTGTACTGAAGGGGTCTCTATACTGCAAGTTGTCTGATTGTTTTTTATTTATAATTTGTATTTATATACACTTAAATATTTGTGTATATACACACACCCCCCAACTGTAAGTGTGTGTTCATGTTGCCTTGCTCTATTCTGTCATTCTGTGTTTGCTGTGAGTCACTGAGCCCCTGAATATCAAGATAACGCGCTTCCTTCTGTTATCAAAGTCTCCCTAGGAATTCTGGCCATTAATGAAGCAGTAGACCATGGTGATGTTAGCCAGACCCTGAGTGCCTTGCGTTCACCAGATGTTGGGCTATACGGAGTTACTCCAGAATGTGCCGAGACCTACCAGCGAGAGCTGTCAGAAGTCAAGAGAAGAAAAACGGCAGCAGGTGAACCTCAAGTAGCTAGCTGTTAGTGAAATAAATCCAAGATTATTGCATGTGGATTAGGAACCAGAGGTAAAAAAGCTTCTGCGGAGAAGTCTTGTGTTACAGGTGGCAATTGTGGATGCTTTGTGAACTAAGGGGGGTTGTTTTTGTGTGTGTGGTGTTTTTTTTTTTTTTTTTTTTTTTTTTTTTTTTTTTTTTTTTTTTTTTTAAAGTGAATAGTAGAATGTTCTCCACTTGTAGAATGTGTTGTATTTAGGTAGTTCTCGTATGAGGTCATCAGGAACTCGGAAACATTCCTTCTCCTGCGTGAAGGAAGGAGCATCTGCATATGTGGTTTTCCTAGTTGTAACATTTGTATGTGGGAAAGAAGACACTTGTCTGATTTTGAGACTTACGCTGCAGTTTCTGCTCTTAGGGGGCAATGGAAGTGAATGGGTGAAACACTGGGTGAGAGGAGGCTATCATTATTATCATAACCTGCGGACCAAAGAGGGAGGATGGGATGAACCAGTGGAATTTGTGCAAAATGACACACAGCTGTCACGGGAGGAGATACAGGTAGGGTAGATAGCACGTGCTCTTTCCTACCATTCCTATCCTTAATGCAGCTCTTAGAGAATGCATCAATGCCATAGTCACATTAACAAGCTTAGTAACTCATTTATTTCACTGGTCATCATCAGATTCTGCGCGTCAAAACTCCTTGTCCCATTTCAGAAAAATTTGTCCTGTCGGTAGAAGGGTACAGGACCATGGTGTTGCTGTTTATTGAAAGGCAACTTGGAAGTTTCTCATAAGCACAGTATGGAAAGCTGATGTAACATCCTGCTCCTTGTCTCTCCATCCTTTTTTACTGGCTCTTCTTCCTACCATAACATTAATCCAGAGCACCATATCTGGAGTCACTGCGGCATACAACCGAGAGCAGTTGTGGCTGGCCAATGAGAACCTGATTACAAAACTTCAGGCTTGCTGTCGAGGTTATCTTGTTCGCCAGGAGTTCAACTCAAGAATGAATTTTTTGAAGAAACAAGTCCCAGCGATCACTTGCATTCAGGTAATGATATCCTTTAATTATGTTTGAAACTTGTATTCTGCAATTGTTTTCTATACGCAGGCTTATTGGCTTTTTGTTCAATTCAAACAGTTACACCACACAATTGTCTTCACCTTGTTTTGCGAATTATGTAAAGGCATTTCCTTCTCCCAAAGAGTTTTGGTATATTACTTACTTTTCCATGTCATGTGTAATCAATAAAGTCTTCTCAGTCAGAATTGGAGAGAGAAAAACTTACTTGAGGAAGCTTTACCTATCATTTTATTATCAGAGTCAGTGTTTTGGGAATAGGGCAATATGAAGTGTGTCTTATTTCTTTATGGTGATAATACCATGTGATGAATTACTACTGTGACTCCTCATAAATTGAAGAGAAACAACATGGTTTTCAGTATTCCTGAGTTAAGATTATTCTTCTCTTCAAATTTGTCCAGGGATTTGGAGGATTGAGGACCTGAAAGAGACGGTGGGATAATTCACCATGAGGTTGGGTGCATTTACAGGAGAACAATGAAAAAAATAATTATCTGGTGTTGTAACTGAAATGTGTTCAAGTGGAATAGATGCTTTGCACCCTATTACCACTTGTATTATTTGAGAAGTATATGTGTGCTTGTTTCTGCCTAAGTAGCACACGCTCTGCGTGTATATTTGAAAAACAAACAAAACCCCACAAAAAAAAGCCAAACAAAAAACCACAACCCCATCCCACCCCAAAACCACTCCCAGCTCATTAAAATGACACTCTCTCCCTTTAAGTGTAGTCCAACCCCTTGCCTGACTTCTGTTCCAAGTATCGGTAGCAGTGAGTCTGCTCTGAAGGCTTATAATGTTACATCACTGTTCTCGCCAGCAGCAGCATCTTAATGCATGATCCTTGCGTAGAATGGTTTCTGTCGACTGTTTAGCTATATCCTTGATCTCTAACTGTGCTTCAGAAGGCCCAGGCTGCTCTTGGGGTAATTTCAAGTCTTTCGTGATCACAGTTGGTGAAATAGTTAATGCTTCACACTGTCCATCTCTTGAAGAAAAGCGTGTCTTCCTCACATTTTACTTAGCCAAAAGGGAAGTCGGAAGCTGAGGAGCAGAAAGAAGCTCAGATTTGTGATTACTTTTCTTTAATTACAAAAGTAAAGTCAGTGCACCTGTTTTCTGTTTTCAGTCCCAGTGGCGCGGCTACAAGCAGAGGAAGGCATATCAAATCCGTTTGGATTACCTGCGAGCACAAAAGGACCAAGTAGTGAAGGTAGTGAAGGCTCCCTGCTGACTTTTTTTGGTAAACCTTTTGGGTAGCGAACTTCGTAGGAAAGGTTTTTATCTGAGTATCTTGGTTACCCTTCTATAGATTCAATCAATGACCAGGATGTATCAAGCCAGAAGACGTTACAGAGATCGCCTGCAGTATTTCAGAAACCACGTAAGAGACTGTCTTGTTCAATGAGTTCAGTACCTGACTCTTGTACTCTTTCCAGGAGGTCAAGTGCTTTTTTTTTTAACCCTAGATAAATGATGTTATAAAAATTCAAGCCTTTATCCGAGCAAACAAAGCACGAGAAGACTACAAAACCCTCAGTAAGTATTGCCAAGAGGATAAAACTGATGTGCCTTGAATCTCTGTTTTCAAGGGATGTTGCTAGTGTGATCTGTAACATCAAGACAGTTTTGAAGAGTGTTTGGGATGAAGTTGGTAGGGCAGTGCGGAGAGTAGGTAGTTCTTGAGGCTGAAGGAAAACTTCCGCTTCAAGAACTCAAGGAACTTCAACTTCAAGAACTTCAGGAAAAATCCCAGCTGTTGCTTTTGCTGCTGAAAAATAGAACTGTAGCTTTGGAGTTAACTTTGGTGGTGTGGACTACCCTAGGCCAATATTGACTTCATTCTTTACTGTTTGCTTCTGTTATGATTTAATCAAAACAAGAAATTCAAAATGTCAGAAGCTGTTTAGACATGGTGGTGCTGACTTTATTCAGGCTGTTCCTTGATGTTCTGTTTAAACATAGATAATGCATGTATTTAGTTCTGCTTCCCATCCCCTGATGTTTTCTGGCCTATTTTTAGTCAATGCTGAAAACCCACCTATGGCTGTTGTTCGGAAATTTGTCCACTTGCTCGATCAGAGTGACCAAGATTTTCAGGAGGAGCTTGAGCTAATGAAACTGCGTGAGGAAGTTGTAACCTTGATCCGATCCAATCAGCAACTGGAAAATGACCTCAATCTCATGGACATCAAAATTGGGCTGCTAGTGAAAAACAAAATTACACTGCAGGTAGGAAATGTGCTGATGGGAGACCAACTACAGATTGAACTGAGCCAAGTGGTGGTTAGCATGGTTTGCTCCTGGCCTTGGATGTCAGTTGCGGAAAACGTTGCCCCAGACTTGGCAGATTTTACTCCCAGTACGTTCTTACATACTAAATCAGTGGAATGGAATATCCCTAGAAAGAAAACTGTAGGAGGAGAAGCAAGAAGACCTGACACTAAAAAAGACAAACAAACACCAGACTATCTTGACCTAATGAATGCAGCAGATTATGTGTTTGAAGTCTCTGAGAACTCTGTTTTGTTTCTCCTTTGTGGTGACAAAGTGACATGCCACGAGCTTGCAGCGAGGGGGGTGATTTCAGAGGTGGGAGACATGCTTGCGCCACTTGGTGTTTGTTGGTTAAAGGAGGCCTCCTCTATCGCTTGGCTGATGTGATTCATTTCACAAAAAAAAAAAATCTCTTGCTGATACAGCATTGCCTTTTCTTCAAGCTGAAGTTCTGGTCAGCTTTTCATTTGGTCCTGGATAGCATGACACTAGAGTCCTCCCAGTGTAAAAATCTCAGCTGGTGTAGCAAAATTAATCGCGGGAGGAGGCTGCAGCTTTTGGGCTGGTGCCTGCAGGGAAAAGCGCCATTGTTGTCGGAGTATGTAGAGGTAGTGAGCTAGCTGAGTATGAAACAGGATTTTTAGGTTTTAAGCCCGATTTAAAAAGGAAGACATTTTCAAGCATCTCCAGGATGCTACCAGCTCTGATAGTTACTGCTGCCAAGAGTGACTAACCCTTCTAGGGTTTCGGTCAAATTCAGGAAGTCAGGGAGAAAGCAGAACATGTACTTCCAATCAGAGAAATTGCTGCCATAGCAAATAATGCTTCACTTTATTAGCCCCAGGCATACCTTGACCCTGCCTTTCCACATACAAGAGAAGTGGTCTCTCAGATGCAATTGTTTTCCAATATTGCCTGTTATAAAATAGTTAGAGTGGAATCTGTCCCTATTCTTTCTTTCAGGATGTTGTTTCTCATAGCAAAAAACTTACCAAGAAGAACAAGGAACAGCTCTCTGACATGATGATGCTGAACAAACAAAAGGGAGGTTTGAAAGCTTTAAGCAAAGAGAAGAGAGAAAAGCTGGAAGCCTATCAGCATCTGTTCTACTTACTTCAGGTAGGCAGCTTCTAACACTGCTCAGTAACCTCGGGTCATAGATGCTTATGTCTTGGCATAGTCTTTGTTTATGCACTGTAGTTTTGAGCCACCGTAGTTCTTAGTCACACTGAGTAATTTTTCTTGTTGTTGTAGACGAACCCAACCTACTTGGCCAAGCTGATTTTTCAGATGCCTCAAAACAAATCCACAAAGTTCATGGATTCTGTTATCTTCACGCTGTATAACTACGCATCCAATCAAAGGGAGGAATACCTGTTGTTGCGGCTTTTCCAAACAGCGTTGCAGGAAGAGATCAAGTACGTGGTAGCACATGGCACGTTCTTGCTGTTGAATCGGTTTTTGCAATTTCTTAAATTGAGGCAGTTTTCATGTTATGTCTCATGCTAATATGCAGATAAAGCTAAACTGTTCCTTCATTGTCCTCTTCCCATTTCATATCTGTTCTTAACGTAGTCTATAAAGGAAGGGTCAAGCATGTCCGTTGAGGAGGAGGGCTTTTTACTTCAGTCAAGATTTCACTGCTCAACACGGCAGCTACTTTTAATCTGATACAAAGTCATCCTGAAATTCAGTCTAATCTCAATTCTCCAGTGTCTGGTTATAAACACCTCCAACAAACTGAAAACTCATGCTTTACAAGCCAGGGAGTGAGTTAATGCTAAGCTCTCTGGATTTCCAAAAGCTGAGGAGGAGGCTGAAACAAAGAGGCTTTATTGTTGGCATTTCTATTTAATGGCCTTGTTAGGGACTGTGGCTGTCCTCAGGCATGTTTTGTTTGATCACTTGGGTCTTAGAAGCTCAGTGTTACATGACTTTGGTACTTTACAATGCAGAGATGCGAAACTTACACACAGAAATACATATACAGAATTGTATAGGTTGTAAAAGACCTTTAAGACCATCGAGTCCAACCATAAACCTAACACTGCCAGTTCACTGCTAAACCATGTCCCTAAGCACCACATCCAAACTCCTTTTAAATACGTCCAGGGATGGTGACTCAACCACCTCCCTGGGCAGCCTGTTCCAATCCCTGACAACCCTCTCAGTGAAGTAATATTTCCTAATATCCAACCTAAACGTCCCTTGGCGCAGCTTGAGGCCATTTCCTCTCATCCTGTCACTCGTTACTTGGGAGAAGAGACCATCCCCCACCCCGCTACAACCTCCTTTCGGGTACTTGTAGAGAGCGATAAGGTCTCCCCTCAGCCTCCTTTTCTCCAGACTAAACAACCCCAGTTCCGTTAGCCGTTCCTCATAAGACTTTTCTCCAGACCCTTTGCCAGCTCTGTTGCTCTTCTTTGGACATGCTCCAGCACCTCAATGTCTTTCCTGTCCTGAGGGGCCCAAAACTGAATACAGTATTCGAGGTGTGACCTCACCAGTATCAAGTACAGGGGGACGATAACTTCCTGAGTCCTGCTGGCCACACTATTGCTGATACAAGCCAGGATGCTGTTGGCCGCCTTGGCCACCTGGGCACACTGCTGGCTCATATTCAGCCGGCTGTCAGCCAGCACCCCCAGGTCCTTTTCCACCGGGCAGCTTTCCAGCCACTCTTCCCCAAGCCTGTAGCGTTGCATGGGATTGTTGTGGCCCAGGTGCAGGACCTGACAGTGAGCCTTGTCGAACCCCATACAGTTGACCTTGGCCCATCGATCCAGCCTGTCCAGATCCCTCTACAGAGCCTTCCTTCCTTCAAGCAGATCAACACTCCCGCCCAACTCACTCGGTGTCACCTGCAAACTTACTGAGGGTGCACTCGATCCCCTCATCCGGATCATTGATAAAGATATTAAACAGAACTGGCCACAGCACTGAGCCCTGGGGAACACGGCTTGCGACCAGCTCCCAACTGCATTTAACTCCATTCACCACAACGCTCTGGGCCCGGCCATCCAGCCATTTTTTTACCCAGCGAAGAGTATACCTCTCCAAGCCAGGAGCAGCCAATTTCTCCAGGAGAATGCTGTTGGGAAACGGTGTCAAAGGCTTTACTGAAGTCTAGGTAGACAACATCATAGCCTTTCCCTCATCCACTAGGCGGGTCACCTGGTCATAGAAGGAGATCAGGTTAGGCAGCACCTGCCTTTCATAAACCCATGCTGACTGGGCCTGATCCCCCTGGTTGTCCTGTATGTGATGTGTGATGGCACTCGGCATGATCTGCTCCATAGCCTTCCCTGGCACTGAGGTCAGGCTGACAGGCCTGTAGTTCCCCGGTTCTTCCTTCCGGCTCTTCTTGTAGACGGGCGTCACATTTGCTAATCTCCAGTCAACTGGGACGTCCTTGGTTAGCCAGGACTGCTGGTAAAGGATGGCAGGTGGCTTGGCGAGCACTCCCGCCAGCTCCCTCAGTACCCTTGGGTGGATCTCATCCGGCCCCATAGAGTTGAGTGTGTCTAGGTGGTGTAGCGGGTCGCTAACCATTTTGCCTTGGATTATGGGGGCTCTATTCTGCTCCCCGTCCCTGTCTTCCAGCTCAGGGGGCGGGGTACCCCGAGAACAACTGGTCTTACTATTAAAGACTGAGGCAAAGAAGGTGTTAAGTACCTCAGCCTTTTCCTCAGCCATTGTCACTATGTTTCCCCCCCGCATCCAACAAAGGTTGGAGATTCTCCTTTAGCCCTCCTTTTGCTGCTAATGTATTTACAGAAGTATTTTTTTATTGTCTTTTATGGCAGTAGCCAGCTTAAGCTCTAGCTGGGCTTTGGCCCTTCTAATTTTCTCCCTGCATAACCTCGCTACACTTTTGTAGTCCTCCTGAGTTGCCTGCACCTTATTCCAAAGGTCACAAACTCTCTCTTGCTGCCGCCCCCACCCCTCCCCACCCCCCGCCCCGAGTTCCAGCCAAAGCTCTCTGTTCAGCCAGGCCGGTGGTCTTCCCTGCCAGCTTGTCTTTCAGCACATGGGGAGGGCCTGTTCTTGCGCCTTTAAGACTTCCTCCTTGAGGAATGTCTAGCCTTCCTGGACTCCTTTGCCCTCCAGACTGCCTCCCAAGGGACTCTGTCGATCAGTTTCCTAAACAGGCCAAAGTCTGCCCTCCAGAAATCCAAGGTGGCAGTTCTGCTGACCCTCCTCCTTACTTCTCTGAGAATCTAAAACTCTGTCATTTCATGATCGCTAAACCCAAGATGGCCTCCAACCATCACATCACCCACAAGTCCTTCTTTGTTCACAAACAACAGGTCCAATGGGGCGCCTTCCCTTGTTGGCTCCCTCAGCAGCTGTGCCAGGAAGTTATTGTCCACACACTCCAGAAACCTCCTAGTCTGTTTCCTCTCTGCTGTATTGTATTTTCAGCATACGTCCGGTAGATTGAAGTCCCCCATGAAAAAAAGGACTAGTGATTGTGAGGCTTGTCCCAGCTGCTTATAGAAGATTTCATCTGCCTCTTCATCCTGGTTGGGTGGTCTGTAACAGACTCCCACCATGGTATTTGTCTTGTTGGCCTTCCCCCTGATTCTTACCCGTAAACACTCAACCCTATCATCACCATCATCAAGCTCTAAACAGTCCAAACCCTCCCTAACATACAGAGCTACCCAACAGCCTCTCCTGCCTTGCCTATCCCTTCTGAAGAGTTTATAGCCATCCATTGCAGCACTCCAGTTGTGCGAGTCATCCCACCGTGTTTCCGTGATGGCAACTATATCATAGTTTTCCTGCTGCACAATGGCTTCCAGCTCCTCCTGTTTATTGCCCATGCTGCATGCATTTGTGTAGAGGCACTTCAGCTAGGTTGTCTTCGTGTCACCTTCTTAGAGGAACACCCCTTAATTCCTTTGGGTGTTTCACTGGTGTTCTCCTCTTGGCTCCTATTACCTGAGTAGCCTCTAGCTCATCTCTGTACAATTTCAACTGCGCTCCAGTGAACCCAGCGCATCTCAGACTCAGGCTGAGTGCCCTTGCTAGCACCCTGTCCCTCTAACCTTGGCGCATCATCCCTCAGCTTGTCTCAGGCAAGCCTGATATTAACCCCCTCCCCCTTCAAGTCTAGTTTAAAGCTCTGTCAATGAGCCCTGCAAGCTCATGAGCAAAAACCCTCTTTCCCCTTTGAGAAAGGGGAATCCCATCAGACGCCAGCAAGCCTGGTGCTGTGTTTTCACTTGCTGTGAAGAAGAATGCATAATAGAGAGGAACTACTCTTTAAGCATTCTTTGGAATGCTTTTTAAGCATGGAGATGGTATATGACCTGAAACAAATAACTTCTGAAAGAGATTTTTTTCCTTTAAATTCATGCTTGGAATAGTAGTCCAGGGAGATGTAGATGCTTCGTTCTCTGCCGCTGTATTTCGCATAGCGGTATACTAGGAGTGGCTTTTGTTGTTGATTGCTTGTTTTCTTATTTTAAATATTGGAAGAAACCTACAGTTCCTTTTCTTCTCTACATAAAACATGCTCTGTTTCCTTTGTATTTTTGAATTGTGCTCTCAAAGAGAATGTACAGTTGGATTTGCATTAATTGTCGTCAAGACGACTACTGGCAAGTTGCACTGAGATTCCCAAACAAAAGTCATAAGTCTCTTGCCTCGTGTGTCTTGAAGTGTTCCAGTATTGTTGTTATATGGTGTTATAGTTCATTGCCATATCGAGATTTTAGTACATATCCATCATCTGTTTCATGAGGGTGATGCTCTTTAACGGTTTGGTTTATGCCAAGAAATGTATCTAAAGCTGACAGAATTTTGCGTACCTCATATTTCATGTAGATTCTTTCTTCTTCAGATCAAAAGTAGACCAAATACATGAAATCGTGACTGGGAATCCTACTGTTATTAAAATGGTGGTAAGTTTCAACCGTGGTGCCCGTGGTCAGAATGCCCTGAGGCAGATCCTGGCGCCGGTTGTGAAGGAAATCATCGATGACAAATCACTCAATATCAAAACTGATCCAGTGGATATTTACAAGTCTTGGGTTAACCAGATGGAGTCTCAAACTGGCGAGGCCAGGTATGGGAACTGTTACTACTTTGTTTTTCTAAACATTTCTAGGCTGCTTTGCACTGCTCAGTTAATCATTTCAAACCATCCTTGGCTTCACTGCATGCTTCTGTCCAACTGATACTGGCTTTTCCATCTCCTCAAGACGGCTTTCATCTGAGAGTTCTAAAGATCACATTCTGGCGATGGTGCTGAGGGAATTGAAAGGGAATCTCATTAGGAGATGGAAGAAGAAATGTTCTTTGATGTTTGTCTATGTTGACTTGATAATTAGCTACGAGATGCCCTCTAAGCTAAAAGAAATCATGCTAAGAAAAAGTATTTGGGAATTGGTTCTGTGTCAGTCTCTGTTCGTGTCCTATATAGCCTGTACAAACTTAGGTACTATTTGCAAGCCAACAAAACCTCTTTTGCTGGAGGAGAAGCATGACATTGCAGTTCTTTTAGTCCTAATGTCTTTCTAATTAATATCAGCCACTGATGACAATTGGATTGTGCTAGATGGCTTTGTGTCATTCTGATTTCTTTTTCTTCCAGTGCATGTGATTTGCTAAAACTTGAGGTTTCTATTGTGTTCTATTGTGGTGGGTTTTTTTGTTTTTAAACGTACTTAAAAAAAACCAAACTCATACAGATGACTGAGTTTCCCCATTCAAAGCCATCTGCAGTCATGTATCTTGCTGTACGCCTGGTTCAAAATTCTGGATGTGTTAAAAATGCAGGCAAAGATGTGTATCCAGGTCGTTGTCTTTACATGAGATTTAGGAGACGCTTTTATGAATTATCTGCTTCATCTGTCTGTCTTCACTGGAATAATATGCAGTAATTTCAGCTGATGGAGAAAACATTACTACTCATTTGGTACTGCTTCCCACCAATAATACATTACATTGATTTTATGGATCCTGTTCTAGATTCTGGCTTGAGTCCAAGCTTTTGTCGTCTTGATGTTCAAATGTGTAGCTTGCTTTTTCACCAATTTATTTGCAGCCTGAAGTACTGCTACATGTCACAGATGGCACTTTTTTTGTCCAGTGTGTGTGCTGTAAAAAAGGTACAGTTTTGGGTTAGCTGGGCCTTTTCTCACAGTGGCCATTGCAAGGGAGAATAGAGGAAGTAAAAGCAAGAAGTCTTCAGCTCTTCCAGTGTCTGAAAGGTTGATTGAAGACAGTGTACAGCTCTTGGCAGCCAAGTGAACATAAGCTTGTTTCCATGTTGAGCTAGAAATTCTTGAAATATCCTAGCCTGAGGAATACTCACCTTCGCATGTTTGACTTTTTCAAATAGCAAACTGCCGTATGATGTTACACCTGAACAAGCTCTAAATCACGAAGAGGTGAGGACGCGCCTGGATGCCTCAATCAGAAACATGAGGACAGTGACAGACAAGTTCCTGTCTGCCATTGTTAGTTCAGTGGACAAAATCCCGTGAGTCTGGTGTACCACAGTATTATCCCTGAGAGGATGTTGGTGGGTTCATGCTTGCAGCAGTCTTACTTGCCCTTTTTCTTTCTCTCCAAGTTATGGAATGCGTTTCATTGCCAAGGTACTAAAAGACTCCCTGCATGAGAAGTTTCCTGATGCTGGCGAGGATGAGCTTCTGAAGGTGAGGATGTGAATGCCTTTGTGAATAATTGTCAGCCAAATTGGCTGTGGCAAGCGCATCTCATTCTTCTCCTTCATTGGGTGTATGTGTGGAGAGGAGTGCATGTAAACCTATATAAAGCTTACTTATTTACTTCTACAGATAGAAAATATGTCACATTGGGCTCTTGATTTTTAGCTTCATATACATCACCTGAGATGTAATACATTGTTCAGAAGGAGGTATCCTGTTGCTTCTGCTTTGCTTTTAGTATCTTGGGCATTTGGTCCTATAGGTTTCTTGACTTGGGGTGCTCTTGCTCCTAGAAGGTAAACCTTGGGTTTGCTGGTATGATCACAGCTAGCTGCTCCTTTTTTTAAAGGGACAATGTCAAATTAAAAAGTCTTTATGCAAAATTCTGATATTCCTAATTCCCCTATCTGTAATACTCTAGGACATTTTGACATCAACATGTAGAGAGTCACTTCCCATGATGTCTAGTCAGTTCTGTATTTTGCATTTCAGTAGGTCTGGAGAACTAAAATGATCTTAATAGTAGGCACTCTCAGATGAGTATAGCTTTGGGGTTTTCATTGAAATTTCTTTGGTTTTATGGCTTTTGCTAATTGTGAAGGCCTTTATGTCCATGAATGCTTTGCTTGTTAATAAAACAAAGTTTGGATCTTTAGAATACTTGACGAGGTCTCTTTAAACTTCTCTGCCTCTGCTTCATTACAAAATAATTACCAATCTGAATGCTGTTTTCTTCTCTCTTCTAGTTCTGTGCTTTCCCATTCTGAGACATCGATTCTTTCTAAGCAGGTGAATTAATTTCTTCCATCTGTAAATTTAGGTGGAAAACTGCGGTTTTCATTAATCCTCGTGGAAACAATGTAACTGTCCACATGAAAGTCAAAACTGCAGTTGCGTGCAATGACCACTTGTAGATAATTTTTTTTTTTTAGTAAATAAAGCTACCCATATAATATACTGGTTTTCTCCCTCCGCAAGATTAAAAGTTATTAATACAGTTTCTTTCACAGATGTGTTTTCTTATTACTGCTAGTAAACAGCTTTGACTGTTGTCATCCCACGATGTAATCTGTGAGAGTACAGCAGGGGCTTGCATGGAACAGTTGTCAAAAACCACGACCTCACTGAAAGCGGTTAATAATTTCAGGGGCTGCGCGGCAACGGCTAGATTTTTTTTTCTCTCTGTTTTCGGCTGTTTGTTCAGACCCTGATCTCTTCTGTGCATTTAAGTCATGTGGCAAGCAGGGGAAGCCAAAATGCAGTGACCTGGCCCTCTGCAAGTTTCTGTGAACCATCAGAAAACACTAGAGCATGCGGTGTGAGAACTATGGCTTCACATCAGCATGTTGGGTTAATTCCTTTTCATTGCTGGAACTACTTTTGGCAAAATGTCAAATACAGGTTAGAAGTATATTTGTGAGCATATGGATAATGTGACATTTTTAATTTTGGTTCCTTGAAGTTTATTGCTGCTCACATTTGACTAGGTAAATTGGATTTTGAAGCATCAAATGCCATTCGCCTTTTGTACTTCTGATTTTCTTACCTCTGGATTAAGTGGTTTCTCAGTTACTCTCGCTAACTTTTAACTGGGAGTCTGTGCCTGAAAATGTTGCTGCTTATCGAAGAATTATTCTGAAAGAAAAAAGGGCTTTGGAGAAGGAATGGAAAGTAGTTTCCTCAGTTCAGCTCCTTGGTGTGCCATGCTTCCTCACCATTTTTGCTTTGTCGGAGGTGGTGGCCGATTCTGCACGCTTCTCTAAGAATTAGCTCTTGTTCCATATTGAAACTGCATTACCAGATTCCTCTATAGCATGATCGCTCTGCCCTCTGTTAGACTAACTCAGTTATGTTTAATTATCCTGATAGATTGTCTCATGCTCATATGAGTAGTCCGTTGGTAACTTGTAATATCTCCTGTCTGTACATTTTTATAAGTTAAAATTTTAAATCTTTATGCATAGGAATATCTGCTGCTCTATTGTTCTGTGACTAGTAGTGCTCAGTCTTCCCTCTGTGTTGACTGTCCTATTGCATCTTAATGATTTTTTTTTTTTTTTTACACTGTAGATTCTTTGAGATAGTATATGCTTGTATACAGCAGCATAGCAGAACCTTTATCTTGGAAGGGGCCTCTGGCTTACAAGAAAATAATTTATCAAAGCACAGTCAGAGTAGTTTCAATAAAATTCACTTGGGTCCTCTACCATTGTTTCTTGATGCGTTTCTTCTTTACTCAACTTTTCCCAGATTGTTGGCAACTTACTCTATTATCGCTACATGAATCCAGCCATTGTTGCACCAGATGCATTTGACATCATCGATCTTTCAGCTGGAGGTCAGCTGACCACAGATCAACGCAGAAACCTTGGTTCCATTGCAAAGATGTTGCAGCATGCTGCATCTAATAAGATGTTCATGGGAGACAATGCGCACCTAAGCATCATTAATGAATACCTATCGCAGTCATACCAGAAATTCAGGTAGAACACTGTAGCTAAATAAATTGGAAAGTTTGGCAGAGGGTGACATTGCAAGTAGAAAGGGATAATAATAAATTTTAAATATGGTAGGTTCTGTCTCTGTCAAATATGGGGTCTGTTGAAAATAAGAGATTGCGCTCCAGGCTGCCATAAGCATCGGTGACAATGGCAGATAAAATGTGTACCTGGAACTTATGTACAATACATTGTATGTTAATGAGATTGCAAAGTTGAGCATTTTGGCTTAGGAGTTTCCAGAATAAAGGTTGCTTTTGCACATGTTTATTGTGATACTTTGGATGTGGACAACTAGAACGGCCATACATTCTTTGGCCCCATATGAACCCTGGCTCCACGTGAAAACCCAGTGGTGCTAAGGAATAAAGCAGGTTGGCATTTAGCTGTTCATATAGTTGAAGTAAGCTTTTGTTCAAGAATTGTCATCTTATACCTCTTGTGTTTTGGAAGAAAGAAAACCAGGGATTGCTGGGAGCAAGGGGTGTTACTGGAGTGGAGGCAGGAGTATGTGTGAACAAGGTTGCCGGAGCCATAGACCAGTCCTGTGAATGCTGAAAATGAGTCAATGTCAACATGGCTGATATCAATAATTGAATTTACTAGGTTACTTCTGATGTGTTAAACTAAAGGTGGCATACTGTAGTATGATGTAATGTACCATAGTTTAAAGAAGAAAGACTGCACTAGAGATTGTCATGGGGAGTTAATGCTTTTATATCACGTGACTCTGAGTCACACTGATTCTTTTCTTTTTTTTTTTTTTTTTTTTCTGAAGACGTTTTTTCCAGGCTGCCTGTGAGGTTCCTGAATTGCAGGATAAATTTAATATTGATGAATATTCTGACTTGGTGACTCTCACTAAACCAGTTATTTATATTTCTATTGGTGAAATCATCAATACGCACACTGTAAGTATACATCGGTCACAGTTGCTCCTTACAAGCAGTGCTTTCAGAGACAATGCTGCTTCTGGCTGAAATGCAAAGGTACCAAAATCAAGGCTGAAAGTTGTCTTTTGATTGTAGTGTGCAAGAGCTTATCTGTTTATAGAATTAAGTCATTTGCTTGTGGCTTCTCTGAGTTTGTCTTTTGAAAGTATTTGACTACGTGATAATGTAATGTTTTGCTTTGAATGTTGATATTGCTGCTTTGGAGTTCAGTGAAGCAAGATCTTTTTCTAAAAGATACCAGCTCAAAGTAATGTAATTTTACTCTCTAGAAAAGGATGTACAGTTAACAGAAATGTTCTTTCTGTTCATCTAGTTGCTCTTAGACCATCAAGATGCAATTGCTCCTGAGCATAATGATCCAATTCATGAGCTGCTGGACGATCTCGGAGAAGTTCCTACAATTGAGTCCTTAATAGGTGGTCTAGTTTTATTGTACTTAAGAAATATGTGATATTACCTTAAATAATTTGAAGTGCAGTAAAGAAACTATCTAAGGAATGAATCATCACAGGTCGTTTGGGAGGACGTGCTCTAAAAAGCAGCAGCAAATGTGTTCTGGTGTATTCTCTGACTGCAGAATTCGTTACCCTGAAAAAAACAGGGGTTCTTTCTCTTCTCCTCCTGACCCCCTCACCTTACCCCACTCCAGAAGTTTCTAGCAGACAGAAGGAATTTTTGACATGTTCTTTCTGTTACGCTAGAGCCATTTCTCTGTGTGTGTGTGTCCGCCCGTCCCAGCTTTCTTGCAAAGATCTGTCCTCTGTTCTAGACATCTGTAGGCATTCCTTTCAGAGTGTGGTAATAAGTGTATGAAATGACATGTGTCCCTATAGGGATCTTTGGTATATGAACAAATAACTTTTTTTCCTCCTTCAGAGTTTTTTCTATACGTCAAGAACTTTATCCTTTTTATTCTGCCTGGGGAAGGAACTGACTCTGCTCATCTGTGAAAGTATTGTAAAAACTTGAGCCATGGTTCACTGCTTCAGCATATAACAAACAGGGGGAAGTTGCACAAGCCTCTCTTCTTCCTTGGTTTCTATGTTGCAGCTATTTGAAGCGTGAAATCTGGTGGGTGGGGGGCGAACGGACACGGTTCTTTTGGAGAGGATGCTTTGGCAGCAAAATGCTTATCTTGAAGTCGCTTGATGAGAAAGGTTGGAACCTTTTAAAGAAATGATTGCTAGCATGTTTTCTTCCGAGCATTGGCAAAGAACAGAACATAAGAAGTCTTATCTGAGCGAACCTAGACCTTGAGTTTAACTAGAACTCTACCCTCCTTCCTCACTTCATTTCTCCTGTGTGCATTGTATCAATGTGGTTAATATGTCAGAGTTTAATCTTTCCGCAGCCCTTTAAAAAAGGAGGGCGGGAGGGGAAGCATCCTAAAAACTGTTCTGATGAAAGTTCTGACACAACTAGGGCAAGAAAATTTCCTTTTGACAGATTAGCTTACTTTGTTTAATAGAAGATTACAAGTTTTGGTTGCCAACACGGGCTTTGCTTTTAGCTTGGAAAATTCATTCTAATGAGGACACAGACCTAGAGGCGTGGTCACAGTGTTATTTATAAAGTATTTTTGGCAGGTCAGCTACTCTTCTCAGTAGAGAGTGAGGTGCTGAGATACAGCGTGGAATACATGTACATCTTTAAGGCATACGAACTAGTGATTTTGTGGTGCCTTTCTGGCTTGTGCGATCTCTCAGTTTTGTGAAGAAAAGGTCTGTAACGTATTCAAGATGATGTTTTTAAAAGCTGGTTTTTGGCTTTTGAAGTGTCCTTTTGACAGTATAGGAAACTGTGTAGTTTTTCTGCAGTCTGTTAGGTAGGGAAAAATTACAAAGTTCTAGCAGTCAAGAACGTAAAGAATACGATTTAATCTATAAACTCTTTTGCTTGGCAGGGGAAGGGTCTGGCAATGTTAATGACCCCAACAGGGAAATGCTAGCAAAGACTGAGGTTTCTCTCACGCTCACTAATAAATTTGACGTTCCTGGTGATGAGAATGCAGAGATGGATGCGAGGACAATTCTGTTGAAGTAAGTGAGGGGTAACTACCTGATATGTTTCTCAAGAGAACAAGGAACCTGAATTTTCACAGTTAATCTGCACGTGAAAATAAGAGAATCGAAGTATAAATTAAACAAACGTGGGACTGTTACTCCAAATACACTGCACTTGTAGCCATGTCCTTTCAATGCTGTGGCTGTTAAATTTGTTACTCTTTGTCACTGTTGATTTTGTCATTCTTTAAGAGTCTGTCTTGGATGGTTCTGGAGGGGAAAAATAGCAGAAAAGAAAACTTTCTAGATGTGAGCGAGTGTGACAGCAGCAGTTGGATTTGTGTGCATGTGAATAACTTGTAAAGATCATCTTAAATAATCCATAGTGTTCATCGTAATTGAGTTTTAACTCTGAAGCCTATTAATGTAAAATTTAGATGAATCAATATTTGTGTTGCCTATGTAATGCCCCATGCAAATGTTTTCAATAGAATATGTGTGACATACAGAAATTTTAAGGGTAACTAAATGTCTAGTATATGCGAATAACGCTCTCTTACTAAGTTTGCAAGTTCCTGCAGAATTAGCTTCTTTATACAGCCTTTGAGCAGATTATGTCTGTATTATGTTAGCGAAGCGGGAGATGATGGTAACTTACGATACTCTCCCTGTAGCTTTTCCCTCTCTGTGGGAAATACCTCCTTAGGATATTTTTACTGTTGCTGCTCTCCTTTTTTCGTTTATGATGTGGTCCCCTTCTCTCTGCACTCACTGTCCCCCAAACCTGACTCTAAATAGATGAAGGCTAATAGCCTTTTTGGGAAATAGAGGTGTTATTAGCCTAATGGAAGGAGAGGGAGGAACTGTCAGGGATTTCATTTTTGCCAGAATCTTTGTTCCAGAGGACTTAGTACTAGTATTGACTCTTGGTCAATTTTAAGCAAATCCCTGTTGCTGAGATGTATAGAGCAGCTACCTGACGTTCAGATGCATATTTACCCGCTGTGATTCATTCCTGCTCAGATGCTAGATAGTGTAACTGAGAATTCTTCAGGTCAGCTTACACTTGGCCTAGACGGACCAGTGATCTCCCAGAAGAAAATCTTGTCTCCAAAAATAACTTTAAATTAATCAGGCCTCTCAAAACATACATCGGTATTTCCCTACCTGCCAGAATAAGGTGACATTGATTTCAAAAGTTAAGATTTACCAGATGTGCTGGTAGTCATCTAAGTTGTGGATGATGAGGAAGGTGTGCATGTGATTCACTTTGTGTGATGCCAGAAATAATTCCAGCCTGACTGCAAAGTACTGAAGGTGCTATTTGGTTTCATTGTGCGGCTCAAGGACAGAATTGCCTCAGGGTGGGCAATGGCTGCGATTAAATCACAGCTGAGATCAAGGAATGACCGTGTCTGTCACCAGATTGGGGTCAGGGATCTGCTTTGGCTCAGTTACTGTACAGATAAGAAAATAGTCCTGTGGAGTTGTTTTTTGATACCTGTTAAAAAGCACTGAAGTGCACTTATGGATGGATAATATTGTAGACTTTTGCTGGCTCCACTAATTCGCCGTTGCTGCTACCTGCTTTACCTTTCACCTTGGAATTGCAGCTTCTGTGGTCCACATGGCGGTACTGGGGCTGCCTTGGAATATGTGGGGTAATGTCCTTGCTGTTTGAGGGGGTACTGGGGCCCAAATCCAATCTACTATGTAGATGAACCTTTCAGGGAACTGGTTTCTGATAACACACTGTCAAAAAAAGTAAAGTGCTTCTCAGGGTTCTGGTCTGGTCTAGCCTATGACTACCTAAGAGCGCATCCAGTGATGATCTGACTTCAGGTAAATCAGTAACATTGGTATTGTTGCAGAATAGAACAATATTGAAGGTCTTTCGGTTTAAAGTTTTTTCTTCTATTCTCCTTGATTTCTTTGCAGCACAAAACGTTTAATTGTTGACGTAATCCGCTTCCAACCAGGGGAGACGCTGACTGAAATCTTGGAAACTCCAGCTACCTCAGAGCAAGTACGAAGTTGTTTACCTGCATTCTTTTTGGACTAGGAAACTTGTTTTCTGGATAGATCTATGTGGGTATACTTGGGAATCTGTATTTATGTATTGCAGCGAAGCTGTCTCCACCGATGTTGGAACAGTGTGTAACAATAATAAGGAGGGAATATAATGGAAATAAATTGTATGTGTGAATCTTACTCCTCTGGTAGTTGCTAGAAACCATTTAACCAGAAGACAGTTTGAAACGGCAGGTAGGCTTCTGCTGGTTCCCTTACGTGGGTTGTGTTCATCAAACGCTGATTCGCTAGAGTCAGTATGGGAATGACCGAACAAAACTCTTTATCCTATGTTATGCTGGAGGTCAGACAATCTGTTTCTGGTTCTTTGTCACCTAAAAATTGATTTGCTTATGAACTTGTAATTTTTTGTTTTCTTTTTCTAGGAAGCGGAGCATCAAAGAGCTATGCAGAAACGGGCCATTCGTGATGCTAAAACTCCCGATAAGATGAAAAAATCTGTGTCTGTAAAGGAAGGTGGCAACTTAAATCTTCAAGAAAAAAAAGATAAAATCAAGACAGGCCTGAAGAAGTTGACAGAACTGGGGACAGTGAATGCAAAAAATAAATACCAGGAACTAATCAATGACATCGCGAAGGTATGCCGATCGGTGGTTTCCTAGTAATCATAGTGGAGTTTTCCCGCAGTTTATAGCATTGTGAAACTGGCATGAGTTTTCAGGAGGAGTAATTTTTGTGGTTGTGAATTTACAGACACAAAGCCTACCTTTTGCCACAGCATTTCCACTTCTCGGCATTTGGGAAGTCCTTTATTTTTATAGGATGTTTGTGTTTTCTCAAATGACTGTGTTGCCAGAATCTCAGGCACTTTAAGGAAAAGCATTATAGCTTGGAGGGAAAGTCCTGATGTGCGATCTTTTTATTTCTGCTCCTTTTCACTAATTTAAGTAGCACCCCTACAGACTTATTCACACGAGGAAGTTTTGCCCATAACTTAAAGACATCCTAACCAACTTTTTTCTCTAAATGTACCTGTTCAAGAATACCTAAATGATAAAAGGGGGAGCTGAAAAAACCTTGCAAAAGTGATCTAATGCTGTTGTACATTGCTATGATGATGATGTGTTTTATATGACGTTTACAAAAAGAACTATTTGGGAAATGTTATGTATATAAAATGAATAAATAATCGCCTTTAGGGATCCGATTAGAATTAATCGTACTGTCATTAATAACGTATCAAAAAAGAAAATAGAAGTCGACCTGAACACATGATGCTTTTGTTCAAGTATTAAGGTAACGTATGCTTAAAGAGGGATGACCAACAAAGATAAGGAAGTCTGTGCGCTGCTATGGTTATAAATGCTTGATTTGTAAGATACCTTTCCTGCCCAGCGGTGGTGAAAACTGCTGCCTTCCTTTAGATCATGTACTGTCAGTGCCCACTCCGGTCATTGCAACTAGGACAGCATTGAAGTCTGAGAAAGCAACAAAAGGTTCAAATGAACTGCTGGGTAGGGTTGGTTAGTTCCAAAAATAGTCAACACAGAGAAGTGGTGACCCTTAAACTGGGGCAAGTGCAGCTGAGGGCTCCACCTTGCAGCGTGAAGCAAGACTAAGCAAAACCAGACGGTGTGTTTCAAATACTCTGGGCTCTGGGCTTGAGCAACTGGAGAGCTTGAATGACGATTAAGTCTCTGCCTGTCTTTCTCTGCGGCATAGGATATCCGAAATCAACGTAGATACCGTCAGAGAAGAAAGGCGGAGCTGGTGAAGCTGCAGCAGACATACAGTGCCTTGAACTCCAAAGCTACTTTTTATGGGGAACAAGTGGATTATTACAAAAGCTACATCAAAACCTGCTTGGATAACCTGGCCAGCAAGGGAAAGTACGTATCTCGGAACCATGCGGTGGCCCTAGAAATGCTTCGTACAGAAAGCACATGTAGGTTGTTGCTAAGAAGAACCATCTTTGAGCCATCTGCTCAAAGCTCCGCAGCAATAGTTCTAGGGAAAGGATCTCAGCAGTGGTGGAAAAATAAGGGGAGAGAGCAGTGCCCTGAATGGGGTCAAAAAGAATTTTGGTCTCCCTGGGAGAGGGGAGTGTAGGGAGTCCAGTGGGAATGAAGCAGGTTGCCCAGATAATGCACGTGCTGCTCGGTCAGTCTGTCCTGTCATCCCTTCTAGGAGCAGAGAATGAAGGTAACATAGGTACCTGCAAGGAAAGCATTGATCATGAATTTTCCTCTTTTTTTATCCTGAATGGAGTCACTTGTAGTGCAAGACAGTTCAGATTTTCGGGGGGGAGGGGGGGGGGGGAGTCTTCCTCCCCAGTGAGATGTGGGAAGAGCAACTGCCAGTGAAAACTGAGGCAAGAAAGTTGTTGAGTAATCTCAGCCTTCTCCATGTCATTTGTCACCAGATCCCCTTTTGCCTAATGATAGATGGTACTGCTTTCTATGAAGTACCATGTGGTTATGTTTTGGGTTTTGTTTGGTGTTTTATTTTTTCTCCTGTAGCGTAAGAGTTACTGGTAAGTAGTACAAAATCAAAGATCTGATCTGAGCTACAAGAGCTTTATAGATAAACTCACTAGTAGAAATACATCATCTATCAGCTGCATTAGTCACAGTTGATTAGCTATACTAGTTCTATCCCCTCATCCAGATAGGATTAAATGCTTGCTGTCCGAAATCTCTTTGATGGCATGTTGAACATGGGCTAGCGGTGTTCCCTGGCACAACCTTGGGCCGGCCATGTCTCAGGATGCATTGGGCATTGTGTTGCTGGCTGGCCGAGGAAGGTGATTGTCCCACTCTACTCTGCAGTTTTGGGCGCCGCAGTATATTAGGGATACAGGGCTGCTGGAGGGTGTCCAGAGGAGGGCCACGAAGTTGGAGGAGAGTTTAGGGAGGGAGCTGTATGAGGAGTGGCTAAAGTCACTTGGTTTGTTCAGCCTGGAGAAGAGGAGACTGATGGGAGACCTCATTGCGGTCTACAGCTTCCTCACAAAGGGAAGAAGAGGTGCTGACCTCTTCCCTCTGGTGACCAATGATAAGACCTGAGGGAAAGGCAGGAAGATGTGCCGGGGAGCTTTAGGTTGGATATTAGGAAAAGGTTCTCCCCCCAGAGGGTGGTGGAACACTGGAACAGGCTCCCCAGGGAGGTAGTCACGGCGCCAGGCCTGACAATATTGAAGAAGCATTTGGACAATGCCCTCAGACACATGGTGTGAATTTGGGGCTGTCCTGTGCAGGAACATGAGTTGGACTCGATGATCCTTGCGGGTCCCTTCCAACTCAGGACATTCTGTGATTCATTTGACTGATCTTTTTGGTTGGTTTTTTCCAGAGTCTCTAAGAAACCTCGAGAGATGAAAGGCAAAAACAGTAAAAAGATCTCTCTAAAATATACAGCAGCTCGACTTCATGAGAAGGGAGTGCTTTTAGAGATTGAGGACCTCCAAGGTAACCAGTGAGTATCTTTTTAAAATCCTTTTGAGCTAAATAACCTTCTCGGAGGAAGAGGAAAACAGGTATGTTGAATTCTTGTCTCTTTCTTTGAACTAGTCTAGGTGCTATCAGTTGAGGACCAGAAGCTCTGCTTCGTTTGAGATTGTGACAGATTGTCTTGTGGTTTTGTTCTTGGAATTTACCGTTGTTGGTAGACTTAGCTATTAAAGCTGAAGAAATTGTTTTGGGAATCTAGGCTGGCAACCCTAGCGCCAAGAAACCTTGCACGGTGACCACCTTTCAGTTCTCTCTCTGGTTGAAGCAAAGCAGGTCTTTGAAAAGTGTAATGGGATTTAACACATTTAAGACATCCTCTTCCCACCCACCCCCTTCCCTGTCACCCCCACAGTCATGGACGTGTACCTCCTTGGGTGAATTGCTTCTGTGGTTAATAGCTCTCACTGTTGAAAAATCAACTTAATGCTAGCTTGAGTTTGTCCAGCTGCAGTTTGCTAGCCTTGAGAACTTGGTATATCTTCTGTGGAATACAGAGAAGCTGCCTGTTACTAGAATTTTTTTTTTGAACCCAGAATAATATTTTGTACTTTGTGCACTGAATGAGGTACGAATGTGCAGCATTAAAGTAGACTGTCTAGACTGCACGGGCTAAATTACCGTATTTCCTACTGCGCTTGTGTGAAGGTGCGATCCATCGGATGTAGAATCTGTTAGGCTTCTGTTCATCGTTGTATTGAGTCTGGTCAGCTTTTACGGCCTCATTCCAAATGGGGATATAGAATAAAGAGCTAAGAATAGAATTCTTAGAAATTTATCTTCAGATTCATCTCATATTCTCTCCCTGTTTCAGTAGGAATTACATGTTCAGTAATGAACTGTGGTTTTTCATTTCTCTAATTTCATAGGTTTAAAAACGTGATATTTGAAATCAGTCCAACAGAAGAAGTAGGAGATTTTGAGGTAAAAGCAAAATTCATGGGCGTGCAGATGGAAACCTTTATGTTACATTATCAGGTAAGAACTTTCCCATTCAATAGTGGCATGTAAGTTCCACTTGCCAGACTCTTAATCAAAATAGTAATGACACGTTTTCTGCCTGAAGAGTCTGAAAAATGCTCTCAAAAACAACCCATTTGTTGCAGGCGAAACAGATGCAAATGGAGGATTCGGACTATTCTTGCTTCTTTTACTGATGAAAGCCTGAACTCAGTCTGTGTTCTTAGTTACACTTATATGTACACGCACAAAATGAATGCATGCATTTTCAACAACTTCCTACTACAGCAGAGAGATTGGGAGTCTGTGGCAGTGGTCAGCTGGGCGTGGGTGGCTTCAGCCAGTCGTCATGTATTGGTGTTCTTTCTGCCACCCTTCACTTACCAGTTTCCTTAGCCATACAGATCTTAGGAGTCTTCAACCTTTACTTAGTCCAGGCTACAGGAACAGGCATATACTGACTGACCTCTTCCCAAAGGGTTCCCCGTTCTTTCTCCCAGACCAGTGCTGTTAGGCCTGGTGTCTCTGTCCCGTTCTTCCACTTCTGTTCCTGCCCACCACCCACCCAACTTGGGCATCATTAGGTTTGTTAATTGTGGATACCTCAGGGGTCTCAAAACAGATTGTGTGCAGAAGCACCTTGCACTGTGGTAAGTCCATGCCACCTAACTGGCTGCTGGGAGGGACGGCTGCCTTGCACATGCCGTTCGTGTGTTCTCAGGACTCCCCTAGTTCATTCCAGTCCTAATCCATCGGAGCTGGTCACGAACTTCTTGGTTCACAGGGCTACCCAAGGTCACTCGCTCTCAGGCACGTGTGTTGCTATACCACTATGCCTTTGTAGCACCGCTTTGCAGAAAAAGCGGATGTTCTGAGAGGACAGCAATAAGGGAACTGCCGTTGGTCATCCAAGTATAGCGTTAACAGTGGCATCAGTTAAGAAGACTTGCATTGCCATTGCCAAAATTTTTACAGAAAGCAGCAGAAATAGCTTTATGATTGCTTACTCCAGTGTCACCCAGGCTGGACAGCTGCAGGAGCCATATTTGCATTTTGGAATGCACACAACTTTTCCCTGCAGTAGCACTACCGGAATGCCTTCTCCAATATGTACTGTTCAAGAGTGGGCTTGCTGAAAGAAATTTATTGCTGAGATAAATCAGTACAGGGAGTCCTGTCAGGTGCACCGCTGACAAGAGGAAAGAGTAAGGAGAAATACTGCCTACATAAATGCCCAAGAGACTGAATTGGTATCGTGTATGTAGTCCTAACAGAGATGCCATTTCTTTCTCTGCCCTAGATTGCAGTGCTGTAAACCTCACTGAGACCTGTGGCAACTAAGATTTTTAGAAAGTGATGCTGTGGAATGCACATACTATAATGAGGCACACAGGAGACCCTTTCTAAACGTTAATACCACTTCATGGCTACTGTGCAAATGAAAAGCCTGGAGATGGCTAGGTCTGAAATTTGGCTTTCTTAGAATGGTCCTCTATTTATGTCCTCTTTCATAATTTTTTTAATAAACACAGATTAAAAAAAAATAAAAGCCTTAGAGCAACTTTATTTTTCATGTAGTACGAGCGGATCTTTAACGAGTCTCTCATTTTGCTATCTTATGCTACGTACTTTGTGATAGATATTCCTCAAAAAACTACTGTACCACAGGGTCTTGTATATTCTCTATAAGCTCTCGAAGATTCCTCGCTCCTAAAGGTATTCTCTTTGGCAGGATCTTTTGCAGCTGCAGTATGAAGGCGTTGCCGTCATGAAGTTGTTCGACAGAGCAAAAGTGAATGTCAACCTTCTGATCTTTCTTCTGAATAAGAAATTTTATGGGAAGTAACCGACCTCTGCCAGCAAGTCTGTGAAAGGGGAGATGAATAGGAACCTGCACATACAACTTTTAATGACATAGCTATGTATCAGTATATGCTCATGCTGTGCTAAAATATATCAAATGTATCATGAAGGGGGACTAAGAACTTCTTGTGAATTGACGACCCTCACTGAGTCTGCAGGGAGTTGGGTTCTTGTTTATTTATGATCATTATCTTCAGCTTTGAAGGTCCCCTGAAAAGCAGTTAATTTAGAACGTATTTTTACATGGCACTGGGGATTAAACTAATGTTAAGTGTGTACTTAGGGCATCTGAATGCTTTATTTGCCTAATTGTGTGCTTCATGAGGCTTGAATTCTTGTTGATCTGTGCAAAGAGAAAGCCAGCACTGTATAACGGTTGGTTTGCCTCTTCCTGAAAGCAAGAAAGGGTTCAGATTGTATCTGGGCTCCAATTATGCTCTAACAGCAATGACCAAAATGAAAAAATGGTCGAGGTCCAGGTTACCCATTCGTTTGCGAGCTTGTGGTGGTGGCAGCGGCCAGTTCCCAAGATAGAATTCCTATGGTCTGGGGAATCAGTAAGCGTCATAAATGGTTGCTGAACTATCCATGATTATGTACTATAGCCACATAGAACAGCTTTAGTGTCTCATTTTTCTTGATTTGTTTATCACACTGTAATGATTTACAGATGGTCCCTTAAATAGAGGGACTGTGGAATGTATTTACTAGTGCTTACAGAAGCAAAGAAGCCTTTTGAGGAAGGGAAGGGAAACTTAAAAAATTTCTTGAGGCATGTTAACTTTTAATGCTGCTTGCAAAGCATTTGAAAATAACTTTTTTCCAGTTTAGAGCAATGTTCTATATATTTGTATCTGATGCAATAAATGTTAGGCTCTACCTGCAGATTTGTCAAAGGAAGAAGACTATCTTAAATAGGTTAGCTTTTAAAAAGTTTAATTTTTCTAGGTATACTCAAGTTCCCATTTCTTTTACTACTCTGGTTTTGTTGGTTTTTTTTTCACCATGGTGGTGATGCTGGCTGTTCTGTAATATCAAATAAAAATGCAGAGACTCTAAAAAAAAAAAAAATCTGACCTTTAAATTAATCAGTTGCTCCAGCTCTTCCCCCCAATTTTTTTGTTAACATTTCTGTTTTTAAAAAAAGGAACATATCTCTTAATTGCAAATTTCGAGTTATTTGTAGGTCACTTGTGTTGTTCATTCAGATTACTGAGCTTAATTGAACTGCTTTATCTCTGATCTGCACTGAGCTAGTTATTTCAGCTTAGATTTTTTTTTTCTCATGAAAAGACACTTGTAATATTTGAAATGGCTACATGCCTTAGGATAACTTTTCTGCAGTCCTCTCGGAAGCAAATATTTATTTCAACCTGCTGGTGTCTAGACTGTATTTAAATATATTTTCATGTTGGTGCATGCGCGGTCCAACCCAATAACGAAAATTGCTTACCAAACCCAAGCAAGATCTTTGTGGTCCAGATCACCTGAAACAGAGATACCTCAGAACTGGATTTCCACTGAAATCTGACGAAGAGGTCTGAATTGGGATAAAGGTCTTGCCTTGGGTGTGGGTTTTTGGTTGTGGGGTTTTTTGTTTTTTTTTTTTTTTGTGTTGTTTGGTTTGGTTGTTGTTTTTTTCCTGCCTCTGAATTTGCTGTATCATGGAAGGACTTAAAAAAGAATTCCTTTGATTTGGGGATGATGAGAATAATGGTAGAGCATTATAAAATGATTGTTAGGAAAAATGCACCTATACTCTGCAAGCTCCCGAGTCACAGGGATTGATCATTTCCCCTGCCCTTTTTTTTTTTTTTTAAATGAATTCTTTTAATACTTTTCAATGCCAAATAAATTTCAACTATAACCCAGCTGGGATTCGGGGACAAGATAACGAGGTGTTAGAGAGAGGCCTGTGTAGTACCTGTGCAGAAAGCATCCTTACTACGCGATATACAATAATTCCCTGGTTGCCTACACCTATTGAAAAAATGCCAACAAATCAGTTCTTTGAAAATAATTTTTAAAATGGGAGAGAGTCTACTCATTTTAGCTGAGCAACAGTATGGAACTGTGGAGATTTGTGTTTTGTTTTGGTTTTTGTTTTGTGGTTTTTTTTAAATTTTTTCTTATTTTTTAAAGCAGAAGCTCTATTAAAAGATCCAATCTGGGCACTTAATTATATATGTATTTTAAAATTTGCTGGTGGTTTAGCTTTGCTTACTCCATTACATGACTGTATTTACTATGGGAGTAGCTACAGGTACAAAGCGAGTCCTTTTTATTTCCTGGTTAAATTTGCCTTTGTAACTCACATCTAAATAAAAAGTCAGTTGTCTCCGTGGGCGTTGTGTGAACTCCTGACCACAGGCAGCAGCCACGAGCATGCAGCGGGGCCCCAGGCACAGTGTTGCAGCAGTAGCCACCACTGGTAAGCACGCTTAGGCTGCACCAGCACCAGGACAACCACTCTGACTCCAGCAGTCTCCCACCTCTTCTGCAAGTTAGCCCTGGCCTTTCTTGTGCCTGAGGGGATGGCCGTGGTATGAGGACACACAACGGATGACATGACACAGCTAGGGTGGAGGTGTGGACCTCCTGTCGGTGCTGCGTGCCCCCCACCCCAGGGGACCTCCCTGTGGCTGTGTAGCACCCCAAGGGACCCACGCCTCCCACAATGCTCTAGCCCCATCACAGTAGGATAAGCGCAAGTCAGCAGTTGATGGTGTCTTATTCTCAATTAACAGAAACGTCTTTTGATTTGGCTAGGGTAAAATGCAAGGCCCTCTGAGACGCACCTGCAACTTGCTTAGCCTCCCACAGGTCTTTTGCTCTACTGGGGTTCTCCTTGCCGTTTGCTATGGCTCTACAGTGTCCTCGTGACCCCCCCACCCCCACCCCAAACCCTGCCCCAGAGCCAGCAAACACTGCCCCAAAACTCTGACCAGCCACCAGACCCTGCATGAGTGCCCCCGAAGACCTCTAAGCCTGCCCCCAGGGCCCTGAAACACCCCAAACCTTGCCTCAGGGTCTCCAGTGCCCACTTCCAAACATTCCCAAATCCTACCCCAGGGCCCCAAACATCCCGAGATCCTTCACTGTAGCTTGACCCCAGCACCCAAACCGCCCCTGCCCAGGGGCTGGTACCTGAGAGAGCTTTCAGCAGTCTGCTTTCAGGATCTGGGGTGGACCTCTGCTTTGCCACCAGAGCCGGTTGTCCCTGATGTGTCGTGTCACACCCCAGCCTCTGTGGACAAGATTAAAATGTGTCTTTCCAGCAAAATCGCGTCACGGAGCATTTCTTTCTGAGTCTTTGTATGTGAGTATGAGCTACAAAATCCGAGTTGTCTGTCGTGACTTGTACAGAGATCTCTCATTGCGGCTTTGCCAGGGATTGTGCCAACACAGGAAAATAGTCTGCTCCTGGGAACCATCTCTAGTTCTTGCATATAAATTGTAGGACTGTAATAATTTCTAGAATGTGACTAATGGCAATGCACACTAGGAGTAAAGCTCTCCTATAAAAACAGGGATTCTTCTGTGGAGGAAGAAATATAACTCTCAGCCAGAGCACCTTGAGAAAGGGGAAAGATACTGTCATAAGGAAATGTTGCCCCTAAGGATTCCTCTTACGACTGGATGGAAGTTGTAGTTGACAACCTTTATCACCTGACACTATGGGCCCAGACAGCCAGGTTCTTTCAGGGGTCCTTGGCAGAATGATGATGGCACTTTGTAGTTACAAACTTCAATGGTTTGTTTTTTTTTTTTTTAACAGAGTGTTATGATCAGCATAGCAGAGAACTTTATAATCAGAATAGCACAGGATTTCTACCAGCAGAGTCAGCGTAGCACAATTTTATATTTCATCACACCGCCTACCTTACGGTTTCTAATCGCCCGGACCCGCTGTGGATCGGGCCAAATCTTAGCACCCCTGGCTTGCCCTGTCAATTCGGCCGGGCCCCGCCGTGCTGCGCCGGGGCGGTTGCCCGGGGCCGGGGCGGTCCGGCCCTCACGTAAAAGCCACCGGGGCCGGGGCCGGGGCCGGCAGGTGGCGGCGGCGGCTCTTCCTCGTCGGGGCTGCGGCGGGGAGCGCGGTAGAGCCGAGCCGAGGCGAGCCGAGCCGAGGCGTCCCGGCCCGCGGGGAGCACGGCCGCGCCGAGGCGAGCCGAGCCGAGGCGTCCCGGCCCGCCGCGCCAGAGGCTCCTTCTCCCGGGGCAGCGGGCGCCGCGGCGCTGCCCTGCTCCCGCCCCGCTCCCTCCCGCTCCGCCGGTGCCTCCGCCTCGGCTCGAGTCTTCCCAGGCCGCCTCCGCGCCCGGGTGAGTGGCTGCGGCTGCGTCCCGCGGGGAGCAGGGGGCGGCTCCGGGGCCAGGAAGCGCCCCTCCGGGCTGGCAGAGCCGCGCCGCCGCCGGGCCCGCGGGTCCTGCCGGGCCCTGGCGGTTTCCCGCGGCCGTGCCCAGTGACCTCGGGTGCCGCAGTGCCCGAAATGGCAGGCTCCTGCCCGTGCTGGTGCTTTGTGGGCAGACCTCCTCGTTTCTGCCCCTGCCGGCCTGTGCGCTTGCCCTGCGGGGAAGCAGCGTCTTGGTCTGGGCTGTTCCTCGAGCTGTGGAGATGGTAGTTGCCAAGCAAAGAGTCTTTCTTGCTTGCTAGCCAGAGAACAAGGCCGGTCACAGCCAGTGTGTGGTACCATTCACAGACTACTGCATGGTCATGGCCGTGCTGCACAGGGGTGACCCCCATGCTCTCTCAGAGGGGGATGGAGCTTCACCTGTGCCATGCTGACTAAACACCTGCTGTTTTACTTTCAGGGTGGATGGGAGGCATCTGTTTTTGTGGCCAATGCTGTACGCGCTTCCACTGTGGCCTGGATCAACTCAGACATCGGAACTGGTGTGTTGGAGGCAGAAGGTGGCTGATGGCAGGTGATCATACCCCAGCACCCACTGGAACCTTCCTTCTGCTAGAAACAACTGCACCCTGCCCCAGACAGGCCCGGTAGCATGCTCAGGTGTAGTAGAATGAGCAGCTTGGCCAGATGCTGCTCTTCTGTGGAGCCCAGCACTAGAGGCCAGAAAGAAAACGGTGGGGAAAAAAAATGAAGCATGAATTGAAAGCTAAGACCTCGTGGTTGTTACCTGAAGGTCAGAGCTGGGAGCTGAGCCTAAATGGACTGCAGTGCTGCTACTGCTGCTTGGCTCAGCTGGGGGAGGGTTCTGTCTTTGGGACCAGCCCTGTTCGCAGCACAACTGGGGTGTTTGCTGTGGCTGGGGTGAGTAGAGGGGGAGCATCCCTGTGGTCCTGAGCATAGCTCCGTAGTCAGACTTGAGGTAATGAATTGTGTGGTTGATAGGTATTGCAGGCTTTGGGTCGGAATCTGGTGTTGGCCTTTGAAGCTCCTCTTCAAGGCAAAGAGTGGTTCTGATAAGTGGCATGTGCAGTTAACACGTACTGTCTGTGTTCGTTCTTCCCTCTTTGCAAGACCTGGCATCCCCATTTTTTGCCAGAACCTTGAGCAAGAGTCTGGCCCCACTGCAGTTTCTGCATTGATCTGCAGCCCTTGTTCTATGGCTCGAGGTTGGGGCAAGCTGCTGGAGGATTAAAAACTTGTCTTGCTGAGCCAGGCACTGTTGCCTGGATAGTTTGGACCCTGCTTCAGGAGGAAGGGGTAGAGCATGTGCTGCCCCTGGCTCGTAGGGGGTGTGGGGTGGAAGTCACTGTTGGCACGAGAGAAACAAAGCCTGAATGGCCAGGGCCCCATGATACCACTGACCTGCCCCACAGCACCAGGGCTGTGCCTCCTGTGAGGCTTGCCCCTAGCCCCAGTTCCCAAGGACTTCCCTGGAGGGTCTCAAAGGCACAGGGTTGGGGGGTGGTGGTTCTTGCTTGCCCTCGCCCCTGTCCACCAAACGTTTCGTGCAGGGATGGGTTTGAGAGGTGTCTCTTTCCGAGTCCTGAGAAACAGTTTGAGTGCAGTGTTTTCTGGGCTTGCAACAAGCTCAGTGTATTTGGTTTGGGGCTCCAAACCAGAGGCTCTGTGCTGTGGTTCTGAAGCTCTTCAAAAACTAAAAGTGCTGCGTTTTTGGGGCTCAGAAATAAATTAAGTCCTTTGTTTTTCAGGCTGGGAGACAGAGACTTAAGTGCTGTGTTTTTTGGGGCTAAAAAGCAGAGGGTGAGCACTGCCCTTCTGAAGGTCAGAAAAAGACTAAAGTCATGTGTTTTCAGGGCTTGAAAGTGCGAGCTAAGTCCTGCATTTCTGGGACTCAGGAGAAAAAAACAAAACAAAACCCAAAACACCCAAACCAAAAACAACCCACCCCAAACCACTTGAGTGCTGCTTTTTGGGATTTGGAAACAGAGGCTCAGTTGGCTGTTTTCAGCCCTCGAAACAGAGGCTCGGGGGGAAACTTTGGGCAGGCAGGTGGGAGACGGTGGGGGGAGGTCACTGGGGTCTGGGTGGGAAGGGAGGGGGGTGGGCAGGGTGTGTGGACCTCCACCAGAGGTGGGGATCTGGTTGCATTGGTCCCCAAGTTAGGGAGGTTGGCATGCACCAGCCAAATTAAATGTCTGAGAAAGTCTCTGGTGGGGAAAGGCACTTTTTACACATCCAACTCTTTATTCAAGCTGTGTACAACCACTGGAATAGTTATTCAATATTTAGACAACATACAAGTGTGACAGTTCATATTCATATACAAGTTTTGACAGCGATTGATTTATGACCTTGCCAAAAGCCCAGATTGCTGCAATTAGCTGGAACTTTAATTGGCTTATAACAAGAGGGAGCATCCAGCAGACCAAGTGTGTATGAGCTGGAGCTTCACGTAACTTGAGCTGGAACAAGATGGAGAATCTCAGAGCTGCAGCTGGAATTGAAACAAGCTGAAGTGAAACGAACTGGAATGTCCATCAGCGGAAGCTGTAAGAAGCAGGAGCATCTCGGTTCCGTGAAGAGCTGGCACTGAAATTACCTGAACCTGTAGCAAGCAGCAGGAGCCAGAACTGTAAGAAGCGGGAACTGAAATTACTTGGGGCAGTAACACGCTGGAGCACCCATCAGCAGGGGCTGTAAGAAGCCAGAGCTGCTGTACAGCTGGAGTGTCCATTGGCTAGAGCTGTAACAAGCCATGGTGTCTGTCAGCTAGGGCTGCGCTCTCAGCATGGTTGAATGGAGGAGTGTCTGCAATCCGTAGCCGCTGTTAGCCAGAGCCAAGGTTACCTGCAGCTGTAACAGGAAGGAAGGAGCATCTATGAACAGGAACAGCTCCTGGCTGGAGCTGAAATTACCTGGAGCCAGAGCATCCATCAGTCAGCATGTCCATCGACCAGATCTGTACTCTGAGGCTGTCTCCAACACGGAGCTCTTCCCAGCCCAGAGCAGCAGGGAGGCAAGTCATCCTTCTGCCAGCAGGAAGCCTGGCCTCTTCCCCCCCAGTTCTCCCCAGGCAGCCATGCTGCGAGGGGGCATGGGTAAGGCAGTGTCAGCATCTCCTCTGTACCTGCGAAAGGGGAGTGAAACCGGTCAGTCAGAGCTCTCGGGGTGCACAGCATGGCCTTGCACGGCTCCTCATAACCTGTGGGAGATGCCTGTCCCTGTTCTGGGGAAGGGCAACCTGCCCCTTGCTTTCAGCAGAGGCTACCCAATGCTGCACATGGGTGATGGGGAGGGGAGGTTATATCAAAGGATATAATACACAGATATCATTCCCTTAGTCTATGGGCTACCCCTGTAAAATGTCTTTAAAATGTCCACTGAGTTGACTCAGTCCATGACTTCGGGCTCCATCTGTTTTGGTGGTCACTCAGGACAGGAGAGGTGGGGTGTTGTGTGGAGTTACTGGGCACCAAAGCCAGCTCAGGTCGGGTCACTGCTGCACTTGCATTGCTTCTTGTAAGGCTTATCCTCCATTGGTTGGGGTGGTTCCTGCTCTAGTAATTCCTATGACATGCAACTCAAATCACAGCTTACAACAATTTAAAGATATTTCCATTACAATCTCCATCCTTGGCCCCTTTGGCCCAGGTTATAGGCTTTAACATTGCAATGTACTCCTCCCCTTGCCCCTGCTCCAGCTTGGACTTATCCACAGACTGCAGTCCCTTAGGGGTGGACCTGCTCCAAGTGGAGCCTTATCTATGAGCCACAGTCTCTCCAGAGGTACACCTGCTGCAGCATATATTTATCCACAGCCACAGTCACTTTGAGGCGCACCTGTTCCAGCGTGGCCTTCTCCATAGGCCATAATGCCTTCAGAGATATTCCTGCTCCGGCGTGGCCTTACCCACGGCCACAGTCCCTTCAGAAGTGGACCTGCTCCAACATGGCCTTGCCCATGGCTGCAGTCCCTCCAGGCGTGTACCTGCTCTGTTGTGGGCTTATCCATGGCCACATGCTTTGAGGTGCTCCAGCATGACCTCATGCACAGCCACAGATGCTTCGAGATGTACCTTCTCCAGCACAGACTTATCCTTGGGCCTCAGTTCCTTAACCAAGGACATAGATGCTTCGAGATATACCTGCTCTGGTACGGGCTTATCCACGGCCACAAACGCTTCGGGGTGTCCTGCTCCCACATGGACTCATCCACAGGTCACAGTCCCTTTGACTCGAGTTCACACTGGAGTTCCAGCCTATCCAATACAGCAGCACAGAAGCAGCAGCGATGTCCTGGCCATTTTCCAGTCCAGGCATCTGGCCATTGCTGTTATCAAAATGTTCCCAGGCACAGCAGAGTAAGGTGATAAGCAGCACAGCAAGCAGCGAAAGCAAAAAGCAGCCACTAAGGAGCACTAGACTTTAACATAGGGTAAGGCAAGTAAGCCCAATGACAAGCACAGAAGCTTGCCAATTAGTAGCTAAACAGCAATAACAGCTATACATTCAATCTAGCACATCAAATCTGTCGTTATTTCATACCCTCCGAGCCCCGTGTTGGGTGTCCAAAAGGACTGTTGTGATTTAGTCCCGGTCAGCAACCAAGCACCACGCAGCCGCTCGCTCACTCCCCCCCCCGGTGCGATGGTGGAGAGAATCGGAAGAGTAGAAATGAGAAAACCCATGGGTTGAGATAAAGACAGTTTAATGATTTGCTTTAATTATGAAATTAAATTAAAGCTGCACGAGCAAGCAAAGCAAAATGAGGAATTCATTCGCTCCTTCCCATCGGCAGGCAGGTGTTCAGCCATCTCCAGGAAAGCAGGGCTCCATCAAGCATAATGATTCCTTGGGAAGACAAATGCCCTAACTCCGAACATCCCCCCTTCCTTCTTCTTCTCCCATCTCTATATACTGAGCCTGACATCACACGGTATGGAATATCCCTTTGGTCAGTTGGGGTCAGCTGTCCCAGCTGTGCCCTCTCCCGGCTTCTTCTGCACCTGGCAGAGCACGGGAAGCTGAAGAAGTCCTTGGCTAGTGTAAGCACTACTTAGCAACAACTAAAACATCTCTGCATTATCAACACTGTTTTCAGCACAAATCCAAAACGTAGCCCCATACTAGCTACTATGAAGAAAATTAACTCTATCCCAGCCGAAACCAGGACATCATACAAAGATTAATTAGTTTGTATGATTAATTAGTTAATAATATTATTAACTAATAATCAGAATTATTAATTATTAACCAATTAACCAATAATCAGAAACAAGGGGTTAAAAATGTTATAAAACAATTTATCATCTATGATAAATTAAGAGCTGCCTGTTACCTTCTTCAGGGTCCAGTGTTTCCCTCCTGTTTGTCCATACTAATCTTATGGGCAAGTTGGAAATAGCCTTTTAGTTTTATATGCGTAACTAAATTTTAAGGAATATATGGTGTCAGTATAATTAATTTATGAGCACCTAGATACTAGTAGAAATGTAATGAATGAAACATGATGGAAACTGATGTTTAAACTTGATTTTTATTCAATTTTTTTTTGTTTCCATTAGAGTGTTGATGGAATGTTGTCCTGTGGCGTGGTCCGTGTTCTGTTCTGTGGAGCCTTCACGGACTTCTGGGACTTTTACATAGAAAAGCTTGTCCTTCCAAAAAAGGACTAGTCATTCCTAGGATTGAGGTGTAGTCTTGGAGAGTCTCTTAGGTACATGATCAAAATTACAGCCAAATTTCACTTAATGTTGCTGCTGTTTGTCTTCACTTTCATTAATTTCCCCACTGCTCCATCGTGGTTCGGAGCTCTGAATCACAATTTTTTTTTGGTCTCTAACAAATTTTTTTCCCCAAGGAGAGGCTACGTTTAAAAGTTAATTAGTTTCCTCACAAATGTGTCAGTCAATAAAATTGAGTTATGATTATTAAAACCACAGAAATAACACCACTCTTACAGATCTGGACTATTTCTGAACATGTATTCATCCCATGCAAATGTCATCGGGATGCAGATCATCTGCACTTCATGCTCAGACGAGACAATATGCTGAGACAGGGAGGAGCTCCAAAAGAAATACTAAAAAAAAAAAAAAAACCCCAAACAAAAAACACACCAGGTCATGGCGTTTTTTGTTTGTTTGGGGGGGGGAGGTGCGTTTTGGGTGGGATGGTTTTAACAAAAGAGGGTGCAGTGGTGACTGGTAGCAGTCTGCAGAGCCTTTTTGCTGCCTGACCTCTCCTTTTCTTCTCTTGCACTCCTCTTTCATGGCTGTAATTGTCATTTGGATAGTTTTAGAAGAGCAGTTAAGTCACTTGCCTGTGTTATTGTGCTGGTGATACCTGGAAGGTAAATGCTTGAACAGCTAGGGAATAACTTGGCTACAAGTAGGAATTCTGAGGGAAGAAGAACAAAAACGGGAAGCAAATAACAAGTTAGCAAAAAAAAATGTGGGTGTCAAATGCATCAAAATTTTATTGCCGAATGTTGTTTGGCAGTATGTTCCAAATGGCTATTTTTGGTAAACATGAATTTTCAGGAAATTCAGAGTTGTGTGTGGCGAAACATGTCCCTCTGTTTATGTGGCCTGTTATACAAATGGCCAGTGGCAGGGCTCTTGTTCCCTACTCTCAATATTACCACAGTAGTGCTACAATATTTAGACCTAACGGATTTAGGAGCGGAAGGAGAATGCCTATGTTCTGATCCTTTTCTCTGTCTGCTACTTCCCTGCACACGTGATGAAGCGGCTTTATTTTTCTCCCTTGTTCCTGGTCTAAATAGTTCTGAAGCTGTAGCTGCTGTGGGTTTGCAATTTGTGTTACTATGTTTTTTGTGGAGTTCTAGCTATGGATCGCTTCTACTGTGGCCATGTGTCGATATGCTTTTCAGTTTACAGCTTCAGAAACTATATCCACTGAAATCGGTGTGGGTGAGACTGCTGCTGCACCTGCAGCTGCGCTCGCAGGGATGCTCAGTGGCTCTGCGTCAAAACAGCGAGGTGTGTGTGGACACCCGCCGGGTTGTGCTCTGGGTCTGAGAGCGTGCTGTATTTTTGCTGTTGGGAGATGGAATAGAGCGTGTGCCTGTTAAATGTAAGGACAGACAAAAGCTGGGAGGGATCCTAAGCAGGCTTGGTGGCACGACTGCAGTTTTAAAAGATCTTGACCGCCTGCAAGAAATCATTCCTTTTTTGTGAGGAGGCAGTTTGCAAGGACAGATGGGTTGCTGTACGCTTCAACAAAAGTATTCAACTTGGGATGTATACGCTGAAGAAGTTTTAGCTAGACGTAGCCTTGAGAAAACATATGTAGGTATCTGTGTCTGTCTCCTGTGTGTATCTGTGAAAGTGGCTCTAGTGAAACTAAAGCTGCCAGTGAGTCAAAAAAACGCACGGTCGTCTAAAAAATGCCAAAGCTCTAGTGGCCTGTACCAACAACTGTAGCAAAGATGATGCAAAATACTTTTTTGTATAGCTCCACTTAGTTATAGTCTTCACAAACCCTCACAAAAAAGGGAAGCTTTAGATTCCTACCCAGCTTTATGGGAAAGGGTTTTTTCCTCTCTGAGCAGAACGTCAACTGCCACCATTTCACTGGGTTCACCCTTTCTTCTGCCATGAAAGTACAAGACAGGTGGAAAGGATCCATAGTGGTCTGCAAGTACAAGGTATGTCTATGATGTGCATCTGCATTTTTCCAAAGGTACTTGTAGTATGGACCTTAAAGTTAACATTAAGAATGTGCTAAGTCTCCTTCTTTAGTTTTCCTATGAAATATTTTAACACAAATACTAAAAATAAAATACGATCTGTTCTGAAGCATGTTACTTTGCCTGTGCAAAGCTTACTTCCCTCTGTTTATTTTCTCTTCCTGACAGCATAATCTTCTGATTCCATGTGCTTACTATTAAATGACACTGTGAAAATAATTTTGTATTAAAAGAAGAAACTGTTCATAAGAGTTCCTATGTTCAGAAGAAACAGATTTTGTTTTCTTGATAAAAGCTCTATGGTTTTTCAGTCAATAAGTTTTTAAAATATCTTATAGTAATACTCAAAAACCTTACTGAGATACTAGGATCGATACTAAAAGCAATCAAGGTGACAGAAGAGATGTGGACAAAATGGGACAACTCGGCATTGTTTCTGTGTGTTTTCCAGGCTTTCCCAAGAAGCATTAGCAGCCTTGTAACTAGTGATGGTGAATCCTGATGTGGTTTTGGTGAGTTACTGCTCTAATAATGTTCTTTTTCCTTAACCTACAGTTTGACTTCAGTTGGAAAGTGATTTTTCAGAATGGAAATCTTTCTCATTCAAAGAAGTTGCATTTTATGAATTTCCCCTCAGAGCGGGTCTTCAGAGATGATGTACTTCGCAGTAGAAGTCATCAGCAACAAGACTTTTCACTCCCTTTAAAAAAAAAAGTCCCATTTCCTTCCAAAGACCCAAACACAGCACATCTTCCAAAAGTCAACAGCATCACTGGTCTTTGTTTCTCAGTTGTAACAGTCAAGGTATCATAAAACATGTTCCTGTGCATACTTCAGTACAGCCAAACGCATTAACAAATCTGCTGGTCCTTTTTGGTAGCCTTATGTATTGTAGCACTCTGGATTTGATTTCCCCCCTGCTAAAGTAAAACAATATGATTTACAAACAGAGTTGCATTGTTTAAACTAACTGCCAAATAGCTGTAGTGTACAATTTATTAGGTGTATTTAAGCAGTTAGGTATTTGTTGTAAATCTTTAACAAGGGAGGCAACTGAATGTTTTTGTTTGATTCCCCCCCCCCCCCCCCCCGATATTTTGAGGGAGTGTTATGAAGTACGTTATTTCTGTCTTGCTTTCAATGGTGCGTTTCCCTGGCAGTTCAGCAGCATCTCTTGGGCAGTGCAGATGTCCCTCCTAACTACATAACACACAAAAAACCCCTAGTCAAATTATTACTGTGTATTTTTGAGATAGATAATCTAATGGTGTCAATTAACAGCTGTGCAAGTTAAATTATTGCAAAAGGAAAATCAAATACTTTTATAGCTTAGGTATTTTTATTGGATGTGTATAAACATGCACACACCTTTTTAGCATAAAGTGAATAACTGAGATTTGATCTTTATTTTTTATTTTACTCTTTAAAGTTTGGCACTTCAATTACGGCTTCACTGAGCAAGCGAGATGTGCAGCAGCAGTAGTGAAAGGGCTGTAGCTGTTGAGGTCGATCTGTAAGCGTAGATTCTGATTATGGTACAACCTTGTCCTGCAGCCTCGCAGGGTTATCTCCCCGCAGCAGTGCTCTAAGGCAGGGATGAGACTTTTTCTGACACCAGCAAGAGTGTTTAGTTTTATGCGAAGAATCTGTTCAAAATGGTATCGATTAGTCTTAATATTGTTTTTAAGGATTCAAATCACTCTAGCTTTTAAAGGATGTGTTGTATTTTGAGCTGACCTGTTTACCTAGAATCCTCCCTCGGCTCAATTACTTCCTATCTCTTATTCTGACTGAATTCCTCCATTTTCTTCTGTGCTGTTCTTTTAATATGCTGAAATACAGTTTGGGATTTTTGTTTTTCAGATGTCTTGTAAGTGTCTCGTGATGCTCAACAGATACCCCCCCAGCCCAGGTTTGCCTGGCCGGTTGTGAAGCATAGTGAAGGTAAGGGGCCATCCCTGTGCCTGGAGGCTCCTGGCTCTGTCTCCAGCAGGTGCCCTGCGGGTGCGGGCGGCAGGGCTGTCTGGTGGGGAGAGTCCGGGGCCCACAGGGACCGGGGGTGTTTGTCGCCCCGGGGAGCCCCTCTCAGCGCGGGAACAGAGGGGGAACGTGGCCGAGCAGAGCCGGAGCAAGGGACGCGGCCCCGTCCTCTGGCACGCTCCTGCTATGCCGTGGGGTAGCCGCCAGCCTGCGGGACAGGACCGTTTCGGGGACTGCCCCATCTTTTATTTTTCTAGCAGAGCTCCCCTTTTTTTGGGGGGGGGGGCATGTACATATATAAATGGCATTATTAAAGTAATGAGCTGCGGGTTGGAGCTGATTCCCTTGTTTTGTGCCTTGTTTTGGGGTGAATAAAAAGGGGGGAGGCCTGGGGGAGTGCTGTCATTTGGGCACCCCAGTGTCACGGCGGGGGGGTGATAATGCATCAGACGAACAGCTGAGTGGGGGATGGGGGAGTCATGGAGGGGTTCCCCCTCCAAAAGGGTGGTGGCAGCCCCAAAAATGCCTGAAAATTCGGGGAGTGGAATTAAAAAAAATTAAAAACAGTCAATATGGGTCTGAGGCATTGAAGTAGAGAAAAATCTCTCATTTTTATATATATTGATAAATAATATTCATTTATAGAGGTATAAAGTGATTTTAAAATAAAAACCTGTGTCTACTATATTATATAAAGGATTTTAGAATATAAAAAATTCTAAATAGAGATATATAGGGTTTTAAAATACAAAAATAATTTGTGTATATATATAAATTAATAAATAAAGGAGTTTAAAATGAAGAAAAAGGATCTATGAAGGACTTAAATATAGAAAAAAGTCTGAATAGTGAGCATCTACACTTACTGTGTGTTACATAGTAAGTTTAACTGGATATTATATGTAATCTAAATAGAGATTATATATAAGTGTAAATAGAGAATTAAGCCTAAATAGATGTAATTGTAAGTAGATGTCTAAATAGAGAAGTCTAAAAATATTAAAATGTTGAAACCTAAGTAAACAGATAGCTAGTCTAAATAGATGTTCTATATGAGTGTTAATATGCAAGTCTAGATATGTGTAAATAGATACTCTATATAAGTGTAAATAGACATAATCTAAATAGATGTAAGTGTAAATATATCTAAGTCTAAACAGATATTATATATATAAAACATATGTATTCCCTAAACTTATGTATGTGTAAGTAGATACATAAGTGTAGATGTCTATGCTATACAAGGTTTTTAAAATGCAGAGAAACCCTATTTATAGAAAGGATTTAAAAACTTATTCCCCCCCCCCCAATCTCTATCAAAGATAACAAAGCGCTTTCAAAAGCTGCCCCTTCCCCCTTCTCCTTTTCCCCCCTTTCCCATCCCAATTTGGGGCTGATTCCCCCAAATGGGGACTTTCCCCTGTGGGGCTGCGCACGCAGAGTGGGAGATGCTGCCATGGCACAAAAAAAACCCAAAACCCCTGATTCTGGGTTTGCAATGTGGGAGAAAAAAACCCCACCCAAACAGATAAAAAAACCCAAACAAAAACCCGAACAATTTGGGGCTCCTGGGAAAGCCAAATGCAGCTGGATTTGTGCAGCTGGGAAGCAAAACAAAAAAAACAAAACCAAACCAAACCCCACCAACCATTCTCACGCACAAAAGCAAAAATTGCCAATTTTTATGTTGTGGAAAAGCACCAAAAAAACCCAGAACTGAATATTTTGGAAAAGCAACCCCAATTTTTAGATTATGGAAAAGCAAAAAAAAAAAAACCAAACAAACAAAAAAAAACCCCAGAAAACCACCACCACCAACAAAAAAAAAAAAAACCCAAACAAAAAAACCCCGAACAAACCCCACCAAAACCAAAACCAAACAAAATCCACCAAAATCCCCCATCAAAATCCCAATTTGGGGAAAATTTGGGGTGAAATGCTGGCAGTTTGAGGGGCATTGCTGGGGCTTATCCAGAATGGGTTATCTGGAGTGGGACAGTTGTCCGGAGTGGATTATCTGTTGCAGGTTGTCCCAGGTGAGTTATCTGTTGTGGCTTGTCCTGGGTGGAAACCCCGGTGGAGGTCATCCCCGCGCATGTTCCCCCATGCACATGTCTATGCACACATGACCCCTGTCCATCCGTGTCCGTCTCCTCCCCCCATCCCTCTGTGTGTCTCTCTGCCCTCCCTAATGCTTTCCACCGAAACGTCCCCCTGCGCGAGGTTTTCCCCCGTGTGAGATTTTTCCCTGTGACATGCCCCCCACACACCTGGCCCTCCTATTTTGTGCTCCTGGAAGCCTTGTGTATGTGCAGGATGAGGAGAGCGGAGTCCTGATAGCGCAGAGGTGAGGAGAGGTGCAACCAGCACGACGCAGGGGTGAGGAGAGGTGCAAACAACACGACGAAGCCCGAGGATCACCAGCGTATCGCTCGTCTCCAGGTCAGGCTCCTGGGCCTCTCTGGTGCGGATGCTCCCTGGTTCCCTGGGGCGAGCGCAGCCCGTGAGCTGCCTCAGCTCTTTGGGTAGGCGTGTTCTGATGTTTAGAGAGGTGGAGGTGTTTGTGTGAGGTAGGGATTTCAGAGCTTGGTAATGTTTGGCAGCATCTGTACCAGAAAGTGTCCTGCTTTTCTTTTTTTCCTCATATGATGGTTTTTCTGGGTGTTTAGGGGCAGTAAGGGGGTTTAATAGAATGCTGTTTTGTTTGGCTTTTTTTCATTGTAAGTGCATTTTATTTTGCTGGAATTCCTGACTTTACTGAGGGTGGAACCTTGGGTTTTTCCACTAGTTTTGCTGTTTCCTGTTTAAGTTGTTGACGCTATCTCTTAACAGGCCTGGTAGTGAGCTGCTGTGGTAGGGGTTAGGGTGAGTATGTTGTATGCAGCTGTATATGGAGTTCCAGCATTTCTCAAGGAAGTAGGTGGGACATAAGGCATAGTGTCTTTCAGGGTATGGAGCAGTTCACTGCTTTTCTTTGTCACCCACAGAGTATGTTGCTGTCCCTAGAACCTTTGCAGCTGCGGCAGGCCCCTCATAGATGATAAGCATCAGGACTTCCCGTATTTTGTGGGCCTGTAGCAGAGCCTGGCGTCTGTGAGAAGATGGAAGGTAGGAGGTACTCGCAGAACGCAGGGCAGACCTTGGAAGAGTAGCAGCAGACGCAGGGGCTTTAGGACTGCAAACAGAGGGCAGGAGCTGTCGGGAAAGGGTGGGGTTCCTTCCCTGACAGATCAGGAGAAGAGAAGGGGGTTCTAAAGTTTTAGGACTGGGGGATGGTTGGGAAAGGGAGGTGGGTTCATCAGCCTTTCTCAGATGGGTTTTGCCATTGGATGTGGGTGTTGACGAGGTCTGTTCTGTTTTGGTCTCTCTACTGCTGACGTGAGGTAATGACAAAGTCATGAGAGATGCGGTGTAAACTGTCCGGGCCTCTACATCGCAACACATGGGGCTGAATGTCAGAAGAGTCTCAGCACACATGAGGTATGTTAAGGTACATTAAAATGTACACTCTGGAACTCAGGTGTCCACTCCTCAGGACAGAGGATATGCTATTTGAAATCTGCCTTTCCCTGTTGAACTTCTTCCGAATACCCGTGCCCTGCCTTCAGTGCTGTTGCAGGGTTTGTGGCATTTCATAACAGCCGGGACCACGGAGCGACCCCAGTGCGTGGCGTGGGCCACCATCTAACCTTTTAGACTCGAATGATCTGCAGTTGCCAGGTTGCTGTCTCAGGGTAGGCTCACTATTCGCACCTTGTCAAATTGGTCCTCGACTGAATATGTGGGGGAGGAGGAGCGGCAGAGCGTCGGGCTTGAACGCATGGAGGCTTCTGAAAGAGTTCAACCTGCTTATGAGGGCCTGTGTTCCAAGTGCTGTGTTTCACTGCCAGCTACACAAATAGAAATGGTGACTGGTAAATGAAGCCAAAGTATATGTTTTGGGTTGGTTTTGGGTGGGTTTTTTTGTGGTGTTTTTGTTTTTTTTTTTCTCTTTTGGCTGAACAGAGTTACTAGAACTTACCTATGCTGTGTAATTTTACCTCTCTGAAGAAAACAGATTTATCTAGCTGTGTAAGTATGCTTGTAAGTATATGTCTGTCTGGATACCTCCTCTTCCCATGTTTTGGTAAGGTTTTTTTAAGATCCTCCCCATCCCAAAAGCCCTTGGCATCGGCCAGTGAGGGGTATCCTCTCGAGGTGAGACAAAATGGGCGCGGGAAGAAATGGAGGGAACCGCAATACCTCAGTGTTTTGGGGGTGCTGTAGGCTTTAGCATGATGGATGTCTGAGGCCTGATACTTGGAGAGGGTGCTCAAAGGCTGCGCATTTGAGGACAGAGGCATCGTGTGTGTGCATGTGCATTTGCACACCCTTGTAACGAGAGCGTGCCCTGCGAATACCCATACTGGTCACGCTGCCGAGTGACTGAGGACGATGGGGCCGATCGGTGAGTCGGGAGAGCGGCCTTACCAGCGTCTGCAGTGGCCACAAAATTTCTTACACGGACCTCTGCAGGGGCAGACTTGAGTGAGCACGTCCCACTTCTGCCCCTGCAAGCACCCTCATGCTGCTTATGTAGTTGAGGATGGGTTTTTAGGCAGAGTGGCTGAAGGGGGGAAGAGTGAGGGGAGACTACTCGGGTAGAGAGCTAGTCAGAAAACAGTTCAGCAGAGGGGAGTGTAATGAAAACCTCAAGTTGATATAAGAGGGCCACAGGCATATGCTTTCTAGATTAGAACTGGGTACACAGCAAAGCATAGGCTTACAAAACTTTTCATTCCACTTTTTTTTGTCTTTAGCGATGCCGCTTCCTTCCTGCCACGGCTTCACTGCCAAACCTCCAGAGAAGTAATTTCTGGGCAGCTGGTGAGATGCTTGACTGTTGGGGGGCTGGTGTTTGGGTGTTCTGGGGTCTTTTGTGTTGTTCTCCCCTCCCTCCCTCCCTCCCCCTAGGTCACGGTGAGCATCGTGGTAGAGTAACAATCCCAGTGGTGGTCAAACTTCCGGAAAAGGTCTTTGTGTACGTGTAATATTGCAGCTCCTTCTACAGGTGTGACTGCTCCACACCACCTTTCCTTGCTCGTACAGGTACTGGGACAAATACCCATGCTGAATTTGAATTAGTGCCCCTCCTTGTGCATGCTCTTTTGTACTTTGATGCCTTCTCTCTGGGTGGATTGTTTGAACCCCAGATTGTTTAGAGGAAAAAATAGGAACTGTATAGCTATTTAAGAAATGAGAATAAAACGACTTAATTTGGACTAAATGAATGAAGTTATTGCACCTTTGTTAATGTTGAAGAATTCCATTGCTGTGTAATGGCTGAACCTGTTAACTTATTAAACCACATGGAAATCAAAACCTGACCCTGAGTCTGACTTCATACCTGCTGGAGTGTGGTGAGTTGGGCTTTGGCCTTGCAGAAGTTCAGGGAGGTAGTTCATTCATAGCCCTCTTGTTTTAAGACCGTCATCTCTGAACAGCCCTTTTTGCCAAATGCAGGTCACGGGTTTACAGTCCGTAAGATCACGGCAAGGGCTGTAGCCTTTGCGGTGCTCCTAGGAGGGAAGGGATTCCCCGAGATGGCAACATCAGCCCTGGAAGGCGTGAGCGGTGCCAAAACATTCAGCAGAGCCTGGACGTGCGGCAGGACCCTCGGAGGCTCAGTTTGATCTCTTGAAGAAGGAGAGGATGATGGAGCTCGTTAGAAGAGCATGATCATTTTCCCTTCCTTTGGCAGTATGGGCACCCGAGGGCCAGCCTGCATTCAAGGAATGGCATGAGGATATCTGTGTCGACCGTCAGCAAAGGAAGGAAGCTTGTTTAGGAGGCCAAGGAGATGAAGTAGAGTCCTTATTTCTTGTGTTTGATTTTCATCGTGGGGGTGGGGAGGGGCTGGGACATGCAAAACATGGTCCCAGACAGGGGACCTGTCTATTATGTGGGAGGCTGTGAGAGATATCATGGACCCCACTGGACAGGCATTAGAACCAGGTGCTCAGGTCAGACCAACCTGGCAGAACCATCCCGCTATCTGAAGTAATGCGCGCTCCTGTACCGAGATTTTAATAGTTCCCCCCACATCACCTTTGGCTTTTCCTCATCAAGCTTGTATTTTGGCAAGAAGCATCTCTCATTAAGCGTTTGGGTCTGAGGGGTGTCCATGAGATTATGTGGTGCCCATCTCCATGAGATTTTGTGACCATCAAGTGATATTCAGCATCCGTCTGTACTCGGGTCTCCTGTAACTACTATGCAGTTTTGGCGTAAGACTTTATAGCGCAGTGTTAGCTAATGGCAGCATTTCCCCTGCTGGCCCCTCAACGCTGACAGCATTTCCCCTGCTGGCCCCTATCTGTTCCCTGTGACTATCACTCTTGTCCTGTCAGAACCTTTGCCAAAGCCATCTTTGTGCTCCACAGCAGTGTGTTTGTTTTCTGTCTTATAGGATGTTTCTATTTGGTATGTGGTACCCCAAAGATGTCTATTGTTGGCTCAGATCTCCTCTTGATTTTTTCCAAGAAGCGATAGCCTTCATCTGTTTTTATTGACACATCTCCTGGGGTGTTGTCATGGTTTTAGCTGGGATAGTTGATTTTTCTTCACTGTAGCTAGCATAGTGCTGTGTTTTAGACTTGGTATGTAAATAATGTTGATAACACCCTGGTGTTTTAGTTGTTGCTGGGTAGTGTTTACACTAGTCAAGGACTTTCTAGCTTCCCATGCTCTGCCAGGTGCACAAGAAGCCGGGAGGGGAGGGGATACAACCAGGAAAGCTGATTCGAATTGGCCAAAGGGTATTCCATATCATGTGACATCATGCCCAGTATATTAACTGGGGGAAATTGGCTGGGGGAGGCAGCGATCGCGGCTCGGGGACCGGCAGCGTCGGTCGGCGGGTGGTGAGCGGTTGCAGCACTTGTTGTTCAGTTTTGGTTTTGTTTTTTTTTTTCTCTTTCCCTCTCCTTCTAGTGTTTCCTCTCTCTCTCGCCCATTATTTTCCTTTTCATTATATTAGTATTATTGCTCTTTTATTCTAATTATTAAACTGTTCTTATCTCAACCCACGAGTTTTCTTACTTTGGCCCTTCCGATTCTCTTCCCCATCCCACAAGGGTGGGGGAGTGAGCGAGCGGCTGTGTGGTGCTTAGTTGCTGACCGGGGCTAAACCACAACAGTCCTTTTTGGCGCCCAACGTGGGGCACGAAGGGTTTGAGGTAATAACAGTTGCTGGTCACAGCATTGATTCATCTGTTCTCGATATTAGTAGTTAGATCTACACCATGCTGATTTTGAAGTACATGTTAAAGATTGGCATTGGGTTTTGTAGTTTGCTGTGCTCTGCAGTGGTTAGAGATGTTTTGCCTAGGAGATTTGTTATTAAAACACTGGCCTTGAGTTTTATCGGTTATTTGGGTCTTGCATGGAAGCCGTTACTGTACTTCGGCTACCACCTCATGGAGACAATTAGCAATTATACCTCCTCTTCTGAGAGGTTCTTTATGGAGGAAATACAGAATGGCACCTTAGCTACCGTCTTCTGTAATGTCTCCTCCTTCATTACAACAACTTTTCAGTATCTTGAACATCCTTGGGTGGTTAAGATATATCTGTTGATATTCCTATGGCAGATTGTTTCGGTTTTGTCTAAGGTTAATAAGCAATTCAAGAATATCATCCAGAGATCTGCTCCAAGGCTCGATAATTATGGGTGGCAGGGTATGTGGGATAGTATGGGCAAATGCCTGAGACGGTGGGCACCCCCAGTGTTTTGGGACTTTACCCCTGAACAAGTGCAGAATCCTGAAAAATTAGTAGAATATTTGGAGGAAGTATGTTGTCACCCTAGCAATTCCAGAGAGATACAAATCATTGCAATGTGTTGGGGCCTGGCCCATGCCTACCGAGCCCTGTTTAACAGTATTCAGTACCACCAAGGGAAAACGACAGGCCCTGCGGATACTCCAAGCCCAGCGACAAGCACTGTGGCCACTCAAACCCCCACAACAGGTGCTGCAGCAGCTCCAAGCCCGACGACAGGCACTGTGGCCACTCAAACCCCCACAACAGGCACTGCGGCTGCTCCAAGCCCGATGACAGGCACTGTGACCACTCAAACACCCATGACGGACACTGAAGCTGAATCAGAGAATCAACGCGTGCCAGTATCAGTTGCCCCTATACAAAAGAAGAAATCTTTAAAGAGAAAGTCAACTCGTATAGAAAAGGATGATGGAGAAGCAGCGCCGTTACTAAGAGAGGAGAAGGAAGAGGAAGAACTTGTACAAGAGACGGAAACTACCCGATCCCTATCCTTAAGTGAGCTACGAGATATACGAAAAGATTTCAGCCGTCGTGTAGGTGAGCATGTTGTCACCTGGCTGCTCCGATGCTGGGATAACGGGGCCAGTAGCCTGGAATTAGAGGGTAAGGAAGCCAAACAACTGGGATCCCTTTCTAGGGATGGGGGCATTGACAAAGCAATTGGAAAAGGGACACAAGGCCTCAGCCTCTGGAGGCGACTCCTGTCTGCTGTGAAAGAAAGGTATCCCTTCAAGGAAGATGTTCTATATCGCCCTGGAAAATGGACCACTATGGAGAAAGGTATCCAGTACCTGAGAGAATTAGCTGTGCTTGAGGTGATTTATGGTGACCTGGGTAGTGTACAGTCATCCAAAGATCCAGATGAAGCACAGTGCACACGACCCATGTGGCGGAAGTTTGTACGGAGCGCACCATCATCCCATGTAAACTCCCTGGCAGTAATGTCCTGGAAAGATGAAGAGGCACCAACGGTAGAGGATGTGATTGATAAACTCCGGGATTATGAAGCACATGTCTCTTCCTCCCTCGTCTCAGCTGTGGAGAAATTGTCCCGGGAGGTTCAGCAAATCAAAGAAGATATGTCCTACTCCCTACCTGTACGGACCAGTATCTCGGCCATTAGGAGTAAGCGTCCTTCTGCTCAAGAGAGAAGATACACACCACGGGGCACCCTATGGTTTTACCTGCGTGACCATGGAGAGGACATGAAGAAGTGGGATGGAAAACCTACGTCGACCCTGGAGGCACGGGTACGTGAGTTGCAAGGAAAAACAACCACTCAAGGGGGGACCTCCAGGAGAGTTGCTGCTCCAGTTTCCAGTAGGCAGTTCCCCAGACAGAGGAGTAGAAGCGCTGATTCTATCTGTGATCTTAATAGAGAGACCTCTGATTCCCGTTCACAAGATCTGGAGTGGGAAACCCGCAATTGGAATTAGAGGGGCCCTGCCTCCAGCCAGGTGGAGGAAAGGGACAACCGGGTTTACTGGACTGTGTGGATCCGATGGCCTGGCACATCTGACCCACAGGAGTATAAGGCTCTAGTGGACACCGGTGCACAGTGCACCCTAATGCCATCAAACTATGTAGGGGCGGAACCCATTTGTATTGCTGGAGTGACAGGGGGATCCCAAGAGCTAACTGTATTGGAGGCTGAAGTGAGCCTAACTGGGAATGAGTGGCAAAAGCACCCCATTGTGACTGGCCCAGAGGCTCCGTGCATCCTTGGCATAGACTACCTCAGGAGAGGGTATTTCAAGGACCCAAAAGGGTACAGGTGGGCTTTTCGTATAGCTGCCTTGGAGACGGAGGAAATTAAACAGCTGTCTACTTTGCCCGGTCTTTCGAAGGACCCTTCTGTTGTGGGGTTGCTGAAGGTCAAAGAACAACAGGTGCCAATTGCCACCACAACAGTGCACCGGCGGCAATACCGCACCAACCGAGACTCCCTGATTCCCATCCATGAGCTCATTCGGCGACTGGAGAGCCAAGGAGTGATCAGCAAGACCCGTTCACCCTTTAACAGTCCCATATGGCCAGTGCGGAAGTCTAATGGAGAGTGGAGACTAACAGTAGACTATCGTGGCCTGAATGAAGTCACTCCACCACTGAGTGCTGCCGTGCCGGACATGCTAGAACTTCAATACGAACTGGAGTCAAAGGCAGCCAAGTGGTATGCCACAATTGATATCGCTAATGCATTCTTCTCAATCCCGTTGGCAGCAGAGTGCAGGCCACAGTTTGCTTTCACTTGGAGGGGTGTCCAGTACACCTGGAATCGACTGCCCCAGGGGTGGAAACACAGCCCTACCATTTGCCATGGACTGATCCATACTGCACTGGAACAGGGTGGAGCTCCGGAACACCTTCAGTACATTGATGACATCATCGTGTGGGGCAACACAGCAGAAGATGTTTTCGAGAAAGGGAAGAGAATAGTCCAAATCCTTCTGAAGGCTGGTTTTGCCATAAAACAAAGTAAAGTGAAGGGACCTGCACAGGAGATTCAGTTTTTGGAGAATGCATATTCCAAATTACAGTCTGATTGTAAGCCCTCTCTATCAAGTGACCCGGAAGAAGAATGATTTCAAATGGGGCCCTGAGCAACGACAGGCCTTTGAACAGATAAAGCAGGAGATAGTTCATGCAGTAGCCCTTGGGCCAGTCCGGGCAGGACAAGATGTAAAAAACGTGCTCTACACTGCAGCCGGGGAGAATGGCCCTACCTGGAGCCTCTGGCAGAAAGCACCAGGGGAGACCCGAGGTCGGCCCCTAGGGTTCTGGAGTCGGGGATACAGAGGGTCCGAAGCACGCTACACTCCAACTGAAAAAGAGATATTGGCAGCATATGAAGGGGTTCGAGCTGCTTCAGAAGTGGTTGGTACTGAAGCACAGCTCCTCCTGGCACCTCGACTGCCGGTGCTGGGCTGGATGTTCAAAGGGAGGGTCCCCTCTACACATCATGCAACTGATGCTACATGGAGTAAGTGGGTCGCACTGATCACCCAACGGGCTCGAATAGGAAATCCCAGCCGCCCAGGAATCTTGGAAGTGATCATGGACTGGCCAGAAGGCAAAGATTTTGGAATGTCACCAGAGGAGGAGGTGACACGTGCTGAAGAGGCCCCACTGTATAATAAACTGCCAGAAAATGAGAAGCAATATGCCCTGTTCACTGATGGGTCTTGTCGTCTGGTGGGAAAGAATCGGAGATGGAAGGCTGCTGTATGGAGTCCTATACGGCAAGTCGCAGAAACTGCTGAAGGAGAAGGTGAATCAAGTCAGTTTGCAGAAGTAAAGGCCATCCAGCTGGCTTTAGACATTGCTGAACGAGAAAAATGGCCAGTGCTCTATCTTTATACTGACTCATGGATGGTGGCAAATGCCCTGTGGGGGTGGTTACAGCAGTGGAAGCAGAACAACTGGCAGCGCAGAGGCAAACCCATCTGGGCTGCTGCATTGTGGCAAGATATTGCTGCCCGGGTGGAGAACTTGGTTGTGAAGGTACGTCATGTGGATGCTCATGTCCCCAAGAGTCGGGCCACTGAAGAACATCAGAATAACCAACAGGTGGATCAGGCTGCTAAGATTGAAGTGGCTCAAGTAGATCTAGACTGGCAACATAAAGGTGAACTATTTATAGCTCGGTGGGCCCACGACACCTCAGGCCATGAAGGAAGAGATGCAACATACAGATGGGCTCGTGACCGAGGGGTGGACTTGACCATGGACACTATTGCACAGGTCATCCATGAATGTGAAACATGCGCTGCAATCAAGCAAGCCAAGCGGGTAAAACCTCTGTGGTATGGAGGACGATGGCTGAAGTATAAATATGGGGAGGCCTGGCAGATTGATTATATCACACTGCCACAAACCCGCCAAGGCAAACGCCATGTGCTTACAATGGTGGAAGCAACCACCGGATGGCTGGAAACATATCCCGTGCCCCATGCCACCGCCCGGAACACTATCCTGGGCCTTGAAAAACAAGTTTTATGGCGACATGGCACCCCAGAAAGAATTGAGTCAGACAATGGGACTCATTTCCGAAATAACCTCATAGACACCTGGGCCAAAGAGCATGGCATTGAGTGGGTGTATCACATCGCCTATCATGCACCAGCCTCTGGGAAAATTGAACGATACAATGGACTGTTAAAGACTACACTGAGAGCAATGGGGGGTGGGACATTCAAACACTGGGATACACATTTAGCAAAAGCCACCTGGTTAGTCAACACTAGGGGATCTGCCAATCGAGCTGGGCCTGCCCAGTCAGGACTCTTACGTACTGTGGAAGGGGGTAAAGTCCCTGTAGTGCATGTAAAAAATATGCTGGGGAAAACCGTCTGGGTTATTCCTGTCTCAGGCAAAGGCAAACCCATTCGTGGGATTGCTTTTGCTCGAGGACCTGGGTGCACTTGGTGGGTAATGCGGGAGGATGGAGGAGTTCGATGTGTGCCTCAAGGGGATTTGATTTTGGGTGAAAATAGCCAATGAACTGAACGGTATGCTGTTAATTGCTATATGATATTGTATGTCATCACTCCTATGGTTGCTATATGCTGTATCAATGGTATCATAGTAAGAATTTCCAAAATTAATGAAGAATGAACTTTGATTGAACCAAGCAACGTGTAGCGGTGGTGGAACAAAGACTGGCTTCAGCATGCAACAATCCAACACCACGCAGACCATCTCTCCAGCCTTGAAAGACTGTTACGATAGATGGAGCCCAAAGTTATGGACTGAATGAACTCAATGGACATGTGTGGACCCTCTACAGATGTTCTACAGGGATGGTCCGTAGACTACGGGAATGATAAATGATATCTACGTATGTCATCAAAGGATGGGGAGGCGGGTGGTGGTTATTGAGGTCATATTGGATAGTATGAGACCTGAGCATGACGTAAATGGTATGGAATAAGGGGTGGATACTGTCATGGTTTTAGCTGGGATAGTTGATTTTTCTTCACTGTAGCTAGCATAGTGCTGTGTTTTAGACTTGGTATGTAAATAATGTTGATAACACCCTGGTGTTTTAGTTGTTGCTGGGTAGTGTTTACACTAGTCAAGGACTTTCTAGCTTCCCATGCTCTGCCAGGTGCACAAGAAGCCGGGAGGGGAGGGGATACAACCAGGAAAGCTGATTCGAATTGGCCAAAGGGTATTCCATATCATGTGACGTCATGCCCAGTATATTAACTGGGGGAAATTGGCTGGGGGAGGCAGCGATCGCGGCTCGGGGACCGGCAGCGTCGGTCGGCGGGTGGTGAGCGGTTGCAGCACTTGTTGTTCAGTTTTGGTTTTGTTTTTTTTTTTCTCTTTCCCTCTCCTTCTAGTGTTTCCTCTCTCTCTCGCTCATTATTTTCCTTTTCATTATATTAGTATTATTGCTGTTTTATTCCAATTATTAAACTGTTCTTATCTCAACCCACGAGTTTTCTTACTTTGGCCCTTCCGATTCTCTTCCCCATCCCACAAGGGTGGGGGAGTGAGCGAGCGGCTGTGTGGTGCTTAGTTGCTGACCAGGGCTAAACCACAACAGGTGTTTTTTGTTGTTCTATGCAATTTATTTCTGTTTTAGCTACCTAGGTGTTAATTTGGCTGCTTTGTACAGCCTCTGATACACTTGTGTATTTCCACTGTTTTTTCATGTTTTCTGTCCTTTGAGACTGATCTAGTTCTGTTAAGGGAGTCAGTCAGAGAGAGCGTTGAGGTGGCTCTGAATCATTGATGATTTACAGTACATGACTTATTTTGCAACCAGAGATATTTTTGAGAAGGGGTTCTTACAGGATCTAATTCTGCTTTGTCATTCAGTCCTATCCAGGACGTAGGTCTGGTACAGGTTAGGTAGCGTGGGTGGTCTTTCCAGAAATGAGGCGTAACCCCATAGCATTTTGAGTTTTTTTTTTTTTTAATTGTAAAGTAAAGCATGTAGTTTTCAATAATAATAGTGTTACTGCATTTAATAAGCTGCTTTCTTCCGTAGCTTAATATGACATCTATCTTTTTCTATCTGCGTCCCAGAAAAATGAAGTTTAATTCTCTACCCGGTCACGTTGCTGATGCAACGTAGATGTAGTTGTAGTAGAAGAGCTGGTATTGTAATTTCCAGTCAGGGTCTCTGTTCAGCACTTTGCATGCTGTAAACTCAAGGCAGTTGAGAAAAACTCCCTGCTGTTCCTCTTCTGGCCGTCTTTATACTCTCTGGTGGTTCGCCCCTCCCCTTTCCCAGGGGACTACGGGAAAGCTGGTGGGCAGGGCACGGGCGTATATGAGCCACAACCTCTGCTCAGGAGGCTTGTTCTGCTCCTGGGCTTCTCTGGTACTGTTCCTTCAGCTGGTTGCAGCTTTTGAGCTGTCTAAGCTCTTTGGGTAGGTGTGTTTTGATATATAGAGAAGTGGAGGTGTCTATTTGAGGTAAGGGCTTCAGGAGCACTCAAGTTTGAGCAGCAGATATATTAGAAAGTACACTTGTATGTAGCTTTTCTTTTTTTCTCAGGTCAGCAATTTTGTATTGGGTGTTCAGGGGTGGCAAGATGGTTTAACGGTGTACTTTGGTATTTGGTTTTGTGGGGTTTTTCTGTTAGTTTGGGTTTTTTTGTTTGTGTTTTTTCCTAAGTGGATTTTAATTTCCTGGAATTCCTGATTTTTACCGAAGGTGGAACCTTGGGTTTTTTCCACCAGTTTTGCTGTATACTCTGCAAGTTGTTGACATTATCTCTTAACAGGACTGATAATGAGATGCTGTGGTAGGGATTAGGGTGAGCATTTTGTATGCATCTGTATATGGAGTTTTAGCCTTTTTTAAGGAAGCAGCAGGGACATAAGGCATAGTGTGTTTTTGGGATATGGAACAGCTCATCACCTTTCCTGATCGGCCGCAGAGCACCACATTGTCCCTAGAATATTTGCAGCCTGTGGCAGGGCCCTCATAGATGGTAAGCATCAGGACTTCCCTTATTTTGCGGACCTGTAGCAGAGCCCAGAGTCTGTGGGAAGATGGAAGATAGGAGGTGCTTGCAGAACACAGGGCAGACCTTGGAAGGGCAGCTCCAGAGGAGTGGCTGACAAAGGGGCTTCAGGGGTGCAAATACAGGGCAGGAGGTGTTGGGAAGGGTTGGGGTTCCTTCCCTGACAGTTCAGGATAAGAGAAAGGGTTTCTAAAGTTTGGGGACCAGGGGATGGTTGGGAAAGGGAGGCTTTAGTGTTAGCTAATGGTACCATTCTGTATGCAAGCAGCCTCCGGTAGCCCAGTCTCCTTTCCCGTATGTGTCGGCGCTCTCGTGTGAGCATGCTGTCTACCAAGAGGTTCTCCATGCTGCTGTTCATGGAGTCACTCAGGAGTTATTTATCCACAAAGGCAGAGTCTGTCATAACACCAGCCAGGCTCATTCGCTTCCCGTACCTCTTTTGGCGTTTGGCCTATCAGTTTCTGTGTTGAGTGTTTGAGTCATCTGGCATTAACTGTAATTTCTGTGTGTTGTTGCATGGTTTGACTTACTCTTGCAGTTTTAGTAATAGGCCTAGGACTAAGCAGGACAGTCGAGCGAGGTGTGACAGCAAAGGCGAGTAGACGGTGTTGTGTGCTGTGACAGGGGGGTGAGGTTGCTCGTTTGGGTTTTGTGACTTTGGGGGTCTCTGTGTTGCCAAGTAAGTCAGTCAAAGGGATTTGTTAGTCTGTTTTGCATGGTGGGCTCTTGCTTTTGGAAAGCAGCGTGCAACATCTGCGTGCCTCTCTATTTATCCCGAGGTGGGCCTGGGATCAAAGGTTATGGTTCCTGAGTCATCGGATAAGGATGGACTATATGAGCAGGCGCCTGACGTGGCCACTTATCCCAGAGGCAGGGTTCAGGAGGTGAGGGTAGCCATGCGAGAGTGCTGAGGGAAAAGGATGAGTCCGGCATATGGCGAAGGGGGAAGGGTGTATACTTAGTAAGGGTATTACTGTTTGTTGTCTTTTTGAACTCCCTGATGATGCTGACTCAGCATGGCAGGTTGGAGTGCAAAGTACGGATTGACAAGGTTAGTGGAGCGGAGAAGTCAGAATGGGGAAGGTTTATTGTTAGTTAAGGTATTTGTCAGCATCCCGTTGACTTGGTTTTCTTGTTGCTGCAGATGCACAGTAGGGAGCCGGACACAGAAAGGAGGAGGCGAACAGAGCGTCGTGAGAAGGTAGGTTGGCACGTGACTGTGGAGGGATCGTGTCACTGTGAGCTCCTATGTGACTAGGTAACGCTCTATTTTGAAGGTGTGAAGCGACTCACAAAACTACATGCGAAGCAGGATGTCCGCCCCGAGCTTGTCAGGCAAGGTGAGCGATGAACAGCAAATCACAGCAGCAGTTATTTTTGAGATATGGAATTGTTTGTGAGCAGGCAACCGCTTCCAGGCACAACAGTTGCTTTGTCTCTCTGGTTTTCTAGGTGCCATAGGTGATTGTGGCCACAACATCCAGCCTTGATAGACTGGGAGCGAGCAGATTGTTGTGGCGGTTCCAAGGAGGGTGTCATTGCGGAATAGGTCAGCATTAACCTGGTGTGACACTGACTGATGGCACTCCGTGTTTACAGATGATGACGAGGATCTGGGTGATTGCAGCACCATCCTATGTAGCCTATGTGGCCTTTCTAAAGGCCGGTTTCTGAGTTCCAGCCCTCTGAAAGGGAAGTTGAGGGGCCAATGCTATCTTTGTGTGGGTGGCCAGTTGGTTGAGGGAAGTGCAGTTGGGGCAGGCAGGGGTTTTAAAATCAGTGTAGCTGACCAATCAGAGATTGGACACGCTTGGGCAGAGTGAGGGCGTCGTGTCCTTTCCGCAAAACATAAGCGTCTGCCAGGCAGGGCAGTTCCAGCCTGTGTCTGTGTTAATGTGTGGTTTTTGTAGTCTGTCTTTGTCCCACACCATACCTTAACCAGGTGTTGTTGTCTCTATTGTTCTCTGTGTGCAGCGGACACATAGGTAGCAATATTGAGGGTCTCGCGAGCCTTGGCTCATCAGCATAATGCTAACTGAGAGCTTCCTTTCTCGCATTATTTGTCTAATGCACAGATCTGTCTTGTGTGTCTCGCATATCAGAAGTTTACAGATGGTCATCTTTTTGTGGTGGTGATTAAGGCAGTCTCAGCATTGCTGTTTAAGAGCAGTCTGTTTACCCAGAGCTCTTTTCTGGGACTTCTTCCCTGCATATTAACGTTCTTAGGTCTTTAAGCCTGGCTTGTTGTGCATCCGTCGTCCCAGTTGTGGACATATTGTTTTATCACAGGTGATGGTGGGCGACTTCTCTGTGGATGCCATAGATTCTTCCTCGCTGCCCCATAGATATTCTCACCCGGTGGCATCTCTGGGCTGGAAATCAGTCGTCTTGCTGAGAGTTTTCTTAGGTCTCTGGGTCACGTCGTCTGTAGTATTTGTGTGCAGTGTTGGTCTGTGCACGTTGGTGCCTGTGTCAGAGCTGCTCCACCTGGGGGTATAGCAATGGTAGAGTTGGGTCAAGAATAGCAATAAGAGTATATGGTTCACATTAATATGCAAGACTGTTTTGGCAAAGCCTGTACAAACCTTGTTGGAGCGAGTAGCCGTCAGCAGAGGGTGAGGACAGTGATTTCCGTACTATTTTGCGGGTGCCCAGGGGATGATGGTAGCTGTGTGGGAGAAGCAACTAGAGTGCTAGCTGAGCAGAATGCATCTCAAAGGCGTTCAAGCATGTATGTGTAGGGCTTAATGTTTGATTGAATGTATTTTTTGTAATGGCAGGCTGTAGCTGGCCTCTAGATGGTATTCCTACATGGGAACAAGAACTCTGGAATCGTTAAGCTATTGCTCTACATCCAGGTGACTTGTTCTATAATCCTATTCTTGCAGACGATGAAGATAGAGCCGTGCAGGGTGATAGAGCAGAGCTGAACAGAGCGCTCTAAGAAGGTGGGTCCATGTGGAGTTTTAGAGGGAAGACATGACTGACGGCTGGGTGAATCCATTGCGGTTTGGTTTGTTGTTTGTTTTTTTTTTTTTTTTGGATTTGAAGCCGCAAGGCAATGAGCCAAGTGGGATCTGGGCACCAGAGGTGAGTTGGGCAAGGTGAGCGGCGATTGGTGGGCTGAAGTAGCGGTGAAGGTGTTGTGTTGCTGGTGAAGTTGTATGCGACCCATGTTGTTTGAGTGTTATAGGTGGTGGGCGAGCCTCCACGTGGCAAGCGGAAATGACGGAGGCCTGGCGGACGAGCTGTCGAGGTAAAAGACTGTGAGACGGGGATCAGTGCGTGTAGGTTGAGTTTTCAGGCGGTATCTCAGCATGTGCTGTTTTGGGTTTTTGCAGGTGCCGCCACGCAGGCTCGGCGTGGTGCTGCTGCATGCTGATGAGAGGTGTGAGAAAGTGAAGCAGTTGCGGGCCAGGCTGTTGTTAAATAGCAAGGTGTTGCATGGCAAGTGAGTTGAAGCGCTTCTCTTTGATTTTGCAGGTTCTGTGCTTGTTGCCTTTGGAATTGGATGAGTGTTTGACGTGAGCTGGGTCGCAGAGAGGAGGAGTGTGGAGCTGATGATTTCTTGCAAGTGCGCTGGTAATCTTGTGTCTCATGGTATCTGCAGGGGCTGCAAGCGATGACAACAGTCCAAGTCTGGAATGGGCACGGAACAGATGAGGGGAATGCCCGGGTGCGTCTGAGGTGGGGGATGTTGTGGGAAAGGTCTGTTTTGATGGATGTGATGCTGACTGACAGCACTGTTTGTTGTGTGTGGGTTGTGGGTTTGGTGGTTGTTTGTGGTTGTTTTTTTTTTGTTTTTTTTTTTTTTTGTTTTTTTTTTTTCCCCAGATGATGAAGAGGCACCTGGCAACTACGGGATTGATCCAGTGGGCTGACTGTGCTTTTTCTTGTCGAGGATGGATTGAAACTCCCGGCCCTCTGAAAGCTAGGTTGAGGCAGCGGTGCCGGGGAAGGGGTGGGGAGGGGAGGGAGGGGACAAGGTTGGCCAGGGCAGGAAGGGGTTTTAAAGACCGTGTAGGGGAGAGGGCTGTCCAGGAACTAGCCCCCTTTGGGCAGGTAAAGGGAACGGGTTCCTCTTCAGCATGAGGCTAGTGTGTGCCGGGCAGGGCGGTTCCAGGCTGTGTGTGGCGGCGTTGTGCAGTTTGTGTGGTCTGTGTTCTGTGTCTTAGACCTTCCTCGGGTCTCGATGTTCTCTTCGCTCTCAGGGAGCAAGGCCTGTGTGTCGGGCACCATCCCTAGGGCCTGGCAAGGCCCTAATCACGGGCACAGCGCCCATCAGGCGCTTCTTTTCTCATGTTACAAGTTTCAAAGCGTGGATCGGTCTGGCGTCTCAGAAGTTTCTGGACGACGGTCTTGTGCAGTGTCGTTCCCAGCTGCATGAGTAGCTCTGCTCTCCAGCTCCCTGTTTTCAGGGACTGGCATTTCTTCCCTGCATCCTTACATTCTTAGGTCTTGAAGCCAGGCTTCTTGCGCATCCACCTCTTTTCCGTTTTGAGAGTAACGTCTTGTCATGGGCTGTGACGCTCTGCTATTTTTCTGGGGTTGCCATAGGGCCTCCTCATGTCACTGTCAGGGTCCTGCAGGTCTTCTTGCCCGACGAGCTCTTCCATCCGGGTGTCGTGGTTCTTTTGCCGAGAGTTTTCTCTCGCCTTTGAGGCGTGTTGTTTGTAGTGTTCCACGTAGCGTTGGTCTGTGGCTGTGTGTGTTTGTTTTGGAGCTGCCCTGCCCGTGGGTGTAGAGTCAGGGGGAGGTGGCTTAGTGATGAGAGCCTATGGTTCATCTGTTGCTGTGCCTGGGCTCTTGGGGCAAGGGTTGTACAGTCATCTTGTATTGAGTGGCTGCTCGTCAGCGGGTGCAGGCAGTAATTTCCGTAGTGTTTTGCGGGTGCCGAGGGGATGATGGTAGCTGTGTGGGAGAGGCAGCTAGAGTGCTAGCTGAGCAGAGTGCATATCAAAGGTGTTCAAGCTTGTATGTGTAGGGCTTAATGTTAGACTGAATGTGTTTCTTTTAATGGCAGGCTGTAGCTGGCCTCTAGATGGTGTTCCTACATGCGAACAAGACCTCTGGAATCATTAAGGTATTGCTGTGCATCCAGGTGCCTTGTTCGATGTTGTTTTTGCAGATGCTGGGGGACGAGGCATGCAGGGGGACGGAGGAGAGCCGAGGGGAGTGCTGTAAGAAGGTGAGTCGGTGTGTGGTATATAGAGGGAAGGTGTGACTGACTGCTATATGATTCTGTTGTGCGTTTTTCTCTTGAGTATACTTTTTTTTTAAAAAATTTTGGATTTGAAGGTGCAAAGTGATAAGCTAGGTGGGATTTGGGCACTGGAGGTGAGTTGGGCAAGGTGAGCGGCAATTGGTGGGCTGAAGTAGTGGTTCTTTCTGAGGTGGTGTGTTGCTGGTGAAGTTGTAGGCAACCCATAGTGTTTGGGTGTTATAGGTGGTGGGCGAGCCTCCACACGGCAAGTGGAAGTGACGGAGGCCTGGCAGACGAGCTGTCGAGGTAAAGGAGCGTGAGACAGGGATCGGTGTGGGTAGGCTGTGTTTTTGGGCAGTATCTCAGCATGTGCCGTTTTGCTTGGGTTTTTGCAGGTGCCGCCACGCAGGCTCGGCATGGCGCTGCCGCGTGCCGATGAGAGGTCTGAGAAGGTGAGGTGGTGGTCAGTGTCTAAGATCAGAGAAGCCTGTCGTACCATTGTTAAGCTCTTCACTTTTGGAGGCACCACATGGGCTGCTTTTGGAATCACATGAGCATTTGAAGTGAGCTGGGTAGGAGTGTGGATGTACATGGGACTGCTGATTTCTCGTGAGTGTAACAGTAGTTTGCTCTGTTTTGATATATTTGGTGCCATCAGTGATGATGGCTGCAGTGTGCTCTGCTGGAATCTGCGCAGAGAAGGGCATATTCCTTTCGAGGAGGGGGGTATTGCAGAAGACATCTGTGTCGACCCATGTGATATTATTGCTGGCACTGTGGGTTTTTTGCAGATGATGGAAAGGAACCTGGCAACTGCAGGAAGATCCTGGTTAGCTGATGTCTTTTTTTGTTGAGGAAGGATTCAGAACCTGAGCCCTCTGACAGCCCCACAGTGTGTAACTTTGACTTCGGTTAGAAAGAGATTTCAAAAAATAGAAATATTGCTCATTCAAAGAAGGTGCATTCTGAGAACTTCCCATTAGAATGGGTCTTTGGAGATGGTGTATTTGGCAGTAGAAGTCATCAGCACAAGACTTTGTGTTTTATTTTTTTTTTTGTTTCTAAGAAAAAACGTGAACTTCCTTTCAGAGACCCAAGCACAGCATATACTCCAAATGTTAATGACAGCAGTAGTGTTTGGGTTCTCAGCTGTAACAGTGGAGATAGCATAAAATGGTGTTCCTCTGCATGCTTCAGTACAGCCAAATAATTTAGCAAATCTGCCAGTCCTTTTTTGGTAGCCTTATGTATTACATCACTGTGGATTTGTTCCCCCCCAAAAGTAAAAGCATCTGGGGGAATCTCTTATCTCCCTGAAGTTTTTCTGTCATAAATGAAACTTTAAAAAAAATCCTAACACAGTATGATTTACAAACTGACTTGCATTGTTTAAACTGTAAGTGCCAAATAGCTGTAGTCTACAATTTATTAGGTGTATTTAAGCAGTTAGGTATTCATTGTAAGTGTTTAACAACAAGAGAGGCAACTGAATGCTTTGGTTTTTTCCCTGCTATTTTGAGGGATTGCTCTGAAGTACTTGATTTCTGTCTTGCTTTCAAGGGCATGTTTCCCTAGCAGTTCAGCAGCATCTGTCTTGGGCAGGGCAGCTGGCCAGATGTCTCTCCTAACTACATAACACACAAAAAAAACCCTAGTCAAATTATTACTGTGTATTTTAGAGACAGATTATCTAATGGCATCAATTAACAGCTGTGCAGGTTAAATTAATGCAGAAGGAAAATGGAACACTTTTATAGCAGAAGTGTTTTTATTGGATGTGTATAAACACATGCACACCTTATTAGCATGAAGTGAATTATTGCAATTTTTTTTATTTTTTTAGTCTTTCAAAAGTTTCACACTTCACTTTTGGCTTCATACAGCAAGGAAGACGTGCAGCAGCAGTAAAAGGGCTGCAGCTGTTGAGGTGGATCTGTAAGCGTAGATTCTGATTACAGTACAACCTTGTCCTGCAGCCTCACAGGGTTATCTCCATGCAGCAGTGCTGTAAGGAAGGGATGAGACTTTTTCCAACACCAGCAACAGTATTTATAGTGTTACTCGAAGAATCTGTTCAAAATGGTAACAATTAGTCTTAATGCTGTTTTCAAGTGTTCAAATAACTCCAGGTTTTAAAGGATGTGTTGTATTTTGAGTTGACCCATTTACCTGAAATCCTCCTTTGGCTCAACTACTCTCCTATCCAGTATGCTGACCACATTTTGCATTTTCATCTGTGCTAATTTTTTACTATGCTGAAATATAGTTTGGGATTTTTGTTTTTTAGATGTCTTGCTGAAAACATCTCATGATGCTCAGAAAATACCTCCCAGCCCATGTTTTCTTCGTGTTAGGTGGGGCACACTAAGGTCACTGGGCAGGGGGGGCAATGATGCAGCAAAGTAGCAGCTGAGTGGGGTATGGGGGTGTAATGGGGCATTCTCCCAAAAAAGGATGTCAGAGCCCAAAAATTCATGGGGGGGATTGTACAATAGTATAAACTGTAAATATGGGTGTGTGGCATCAAAATAGATGAAAATGTTTTTTCTATTTTGAACTCCATATAGATATTTTTAGCATTTTAAACTCCTTTATTAATGTCTATAAGTTATTTTTTATATATTAAAAACCTCTACCTGTTTCTATTTGAATTACTAAGAAAAAACTCACATCCTTTAAAATAAACCCTGTGCCTACTATATTGTATAAAGGTTTTTTATTGATAAATGTTATTTTTCACTATATGTAAAAAAAATCTGACTAGGTAGAGCTATCTGCATTTACTGTGTATTCCACAGTAAGCCTAAGTAGATGTTTTATGTAATGTAAATAAAGGTAATATGTCAGTGTAAATAGATAACTAAGTCTAAATAGATATAAGTAGATATCCAAGTCTAAATAGAGAAGTGTAATGAGATTAGTGTCAAAATATCCAAGTCTAAAGAGATAGCTCATGTAAACAGAAGTTGTAAGTGTTAACCTGTATGTCTAAATACATAAATGTATAAATATTCTATATAATTGTAAATAGACATAGTCACAATGGATAAAACAGGTAATGTGTAAATAGATAATAATAAATTATAAAACATACCTGTATTCCCTAAATATACATATATGTAAGTAGATACATAAGTGTAAGTGTCTCCACTATATTAGATACCTAATACCAGCTTCAAAAGAACATACAGCCTCCTCTAATTGGAGCAACATAGCTAAGTTTTGAAATAACCAGAATACTTTGCTAATAAGATTCTCTGAGAACTTGCTATATGCGATTAGATAGAAGGGAATCTGGAGACACTATATCCTTGAGTGGAATAAATAAGGGAAATGTACTGGAATAAGCTAGTTTAGTATCAGTAAGAATTGTGGAACCAAGCCTAAACTGAACTGAGCATGCCCTGAGGCTGAGTTCAACCAGCAGACACGGTGAGGAAGACTATTGATGACCACCAGGGGACCCTGGAAGACCACCGATGAGCACGAATGCGCATGTGTTAAGGACAGTTGCATATGTTAATGTGTTCCAAGAATGGTATGACTATGGTAATAACTTCCTAGAAATCTAACAAATATGTGTATTTTGATTGCATATAACCTCTGTAGTAGAGCAACTCAGTGCGCACGCTAGGTGAAGCGATCCCCTGCACGACCAGCACCGCAATAAAGAATGCTTGCTTTTTAAAACTACAAATTGAGTTTTAGAGGGTTCTTGTATTTGCCAACTTACTGTATCAATATAAAGGTCTTTTAATGCAAAGAAACCCTATTTATGGAACGGTTTAAAGGCTCAACCCCCCCCCTTTCATCTCTACTGAAGTTATAAAAGCATTTTCAAAAGCTGCCCCTTACCCCTTTTCCTTTTCCCCCCTTCCCATCCCGATCCAGGGCCCATTTTCCCCAGTTGGTTACTTTCCCCCACAGGGCTGTGCCCAGAGAGCAGGAGTCGCTGCCACAGTACAAAAATACCCACCCCAAACCCTGATTCTAGGTTTAGCCCACCTACCCATCTAGCCCCCCAAAGTTGTTACTCTTTTGCCAACTCTGCCCTGTACACTTCACCTATCCCTCTCGTTTCCTCATATCCCACGTTCTGGCTCCCTGTCCTCTTCTCTACGTCCCTCTGTCCTTCCTCCTGCTTTCTTCCCTCTTTTCCCTCTGTCCTGCTGCCTTTGTCCTAAGCCTCGTAGCCAGCTCACCGCCAGGATTTCTGATGTGCCTGAAGGAACAAACCTTTGCCGCCTCCTTTGCATTCCTGGATGTGTTTCCAGACCCTGGGCTTCAGGGTGAGTGGCTGTAGTTGGGTCCAGGGGAGATGTTGACATGCTGTGGGGCTGGGGTGGTGGCTCCCTGTTCCTCATGGGCTCCAGCTGTGGGCTGGGGCAGCCCAGGTGGGTCCCATGAAGCCAGGAGGGGTGGGGCCAAGGTTTTATAAAGGCCACAGGTGGGCCTGGGCTGGGGCAGTCCTAGGTGCAGCTGGTGAGGCTGGCCCTGCTGTGCCAAGGGGCTCTAGCTGGGTAGAGGGCTGCCTGGGCACTCCTGTCTGCAGGAGCTGGCTGAGGAGTGAAAGGAAGCAAGTTCTGCAGGCAGCTGCCTCCAGCAAGGAACAGCATGTCCTTGAGCAAGGAAGGATCCCTCCCAGAGGTCACCGACAGAGCACACCACCAGCACGAGGTGTCAGGATATCAGCGCCTCTGTCAGCCGCACGTGTGAGCCCCTGCGCATCTGGGAAGCCTGGTGGGAGAGGAGCATCGAGGCATCCGTCGCCTACTCCTGGGTGGGCGACATTTGGGCAGCCAGCACCGCAGAAGAGGAAGGGGCAGGGGCAGAGAGTGAAACCTCAGGGCTGTGAAAGTGTTCTGCCTGCAACAGAAGCTGCAGTGAGTCACATGTCTCCTCACATGCAACTGGGCCCGTCCCGCTATGCTTTTCCCAGTCTCTGCCTGCCTCCTTGCCTGTCTCTGCCTGTCTCCATTTTGGGCTCACCAGCTCCCCGAAGCTTTTTGCACTTCTGTCAACACTGCCCTGTACCCCATCGCCTTCTACATTCCCTTCCTATGCCTCTCTCTTTCTGGCTCCCCGCCCGCTATTATTTCATTCTTCCCACACTGCCTTCTTCCCCGTTGCTCATGAAAATTGCATTTCTAGGTCTCCCTCTAGCCTGTGACCTATCTTGGTTTTCAGTGACTCCCTCTGCTCTGCATCTGGTTGATATTCCAATGTCCTTTCCCTGCAGCTGTCTACCCGGCTCCCTCTCTTGACAACTAACTTCTTACCTATGTGGCCAGAACCCTATTGCTTTCTAAATTTTCTCTGTATGTCTGTCTATCCAGTTCCCCATCCATGTTTATTTCTCCCTGCCTGTCCTCTACTTTATCACTTCTTAAACTTTGTTTTGATGTCTTCATTTATTTAGTTTGTGGACCCTATTTTTTATTTTTTCTCCTGTCTGTCCCTTATCCCATTGCTTTCAACATTCTTGTTCTAGGTCTACTTTTATGAAGCTGCCAATCCCTATTTTTAATGGTTCTTTCTCGGTCATGCACCCCATTGCTTTTAAAATTTTTTTATTAAGTTCGCTGTCCCTATTTTTTCATATCATCAGTAAGGTTGGAAAAGATCTCTATGATCACCAAGTCCCACTGTCAGCCCAAGACCACCACGCCTCCTAAAGCACATCCCAAAGTGCCACATCTACACATTTTTTTGAACATCTCCAGGGATGGTGACTGTACCACCTCTCTGTGCGGTCTGTTCCAATGCTTGAAGACTCTTTCAGTAAAGAAATTCTTCCTAATATGCAATCTAAACATCGCCTGATGCAACTTGGCACCATTTCCTCTCATCCTATTGCTAGCTACTTGGGAGAAGGAACCAATGCTCACCTCACTACAACCTCCTTTCAGCCTCATCTTCTCCAGACTAAAACAACCCCAGTTCCCTCAGCTGTTCTTCATAAGACTTGTTCTCCAGACTTCACCAGTGTCATTGCCCTTCTCTGGGCAGGCTCTGACAACTCAATGTCCTTCTTGTCCTGAGGGGCCCAAAAGGGAACATGATACTCGAGGTGCAGCCTTACCAGTGCTGAGTACAGGGGTACAATCACTTCCCTAGTCCTGCTGGCCACCCTATTCCTGATACAAACTGGGATGCTGTTGACTTTATCGGTGACTCGGGTACAACACTGGCTCACATTCAGCCTGCCATCAACCAGCACCCCCAGGTCCTTGTCCGCTGGGCAGCTTTCGAGCCACTTTTCCCCAAGCCTGTAGCATTGCGTGGGCTTGTTGTGACCCGAGCACAGGACACAGCACTTGGCCTTGTTACACCTTATACTGTTGACCTCCGCCCATAGGTACAGCCTGTCCAGATCCCTCTGCAGAGCCTTCCTACCATCTAGGAGATCAACACTTCCGCCCAACTCGCTGTCATCTGCAAACTTACTGAGGGTGCGCTCAAGCCCCTCATGCAGATCATTGCTAAAGATACGACACAAGACCCATCCCAAAACTGACCCATGGGGAACACCGCTCGTGACCGGCTGCCAACTGGATTTAGCTCCATTCACCACAACTCTCCAGGCTCGGCCATCGCCCTGGTTTTGTACCCAGCGAAGAGTACACCTGTCCAAGCCGTGAGCCGCCAGCTTCTCTAGGAGAATGCTGTGGGAGACAGTGTCAAAGGCTTTACTGAAGTCCAGGTACGTAACATACGCAGCCTTTCCCTCATCTGCTAGGCAGGTCACCTGGTCATAGAAGGAGACCAGGTTGGTCAGGCAGGACCTGCTTTTCATGAACCCATGCTGGCTGGGCCTAATCTCCTGGTTGTTCCCCACATGTCTGGTGAGCATGCTCAAGATGAACCGCTCTGTAATCATCCCTGGTACCGAGGTCAGGCTGACTGGCCTGTAGTTCCCTGGATCGTCCTTCTGGCATCGCATATCACATTGGCAAGCCTCCGGTCATCTGGGACCTCCCCCGTGAACCAGGACTGCTGATAAATGATTGAGTGGTTCAGCAAGCTCCTCCGCCAGCTCCCTCAGTATTCTCAGGCTGATTCCATCCAGCCCCATAGACTTGTGAGCATCCAGGTGGCAGAGGAGGCCATAAACTGCTTCCTCCTGGATTACCAGGGGAGTTTATTTTGCTCTCTGTCCCTGCCTTCCAGCTCAGGGGGCTGAATACCCTGGGAATAACTGGTCTGACTACTAGAGACTGAGGCAAAGGTGGCAACAAATACCTCAGCCTTTTCCTCATCCTTGGTGGCAGCGTCCCCCACCACCGCATCCAACAGAGGATGGAGATTCTTCTTGGCTTGTTTTTCTTTACATATTTGTAAAAACATTTTTTTGTTATCTCCAACAACTGTGGCAGGGTTAGGTTCTAGCTGCACTTTTGCCTTCCTAATTTTCTCTCTGCAAGACCTAATGAGGTCTCTGTACTCTTCTTGAGTTGCCTGCCCCTTCTTCCAAAAGCTGTAAACTCTCCTTTTTTTTCCTGAGACACAGCAAAAGCTCCCCATTCAGCCAGACCTGTTGTCTTCCCTGCTGGTTCATCTTATATCATGTGGGGACAACCTGCTCCTGCACCCTCAAGACTTCCTTCTAGAAGAATGCCCGGCCTTCCTGGACCCCTTTGCCTGTCATGACTTCCTCCCAAGGGACCCTTTTTCAACCAGCATTCTGAAGAGTCCAAACCCTGCCCTCCACACGTCCACGGTAGCCGTTTTGTTGGCCCCGCCCTTACTTTGCCAACAATCGGGAATTCCATCGTTTCACAGTTGCTAAGCCCAAGATGGCTTCCAATAGCCACATCTCCTACCAGTCCTTCTCTGTAAAGAGCAGGTCGAGCAAGGCACCGCCCCCAGTAGGCTCACTCACCAGCTTTGTCAGGGAGTTATCTTCCACATGCTCCAGGAACCTCCTAGACAGTTTCTCTCTGCTGCGTTTTATTTCCAGCAGACATCCAGTAAGTTCAAGTCCCCCATGAGAACAAGGGCTAGTGATCATGGTAGTTCTGCCAGCCACTTGTAGAATGCTCTATCTACCTCTTCATCATGCCTGGGTGGTCTACAGCAGACCCCCAGCAGGATATCTGCCTTGTTGGCCTTCTCCCCCATTCTTACCTATAAGCACTCGACCTTATCGTCACAATCATTGAGCTCTATACAATCAAAACACTCCCTAACATACAGAGCCAACCCACCACCTCCCCTTCCTTGCCTATCCCTTCCAAAGAGCTTATAGCCATCCAACAGTGCAGTCCAGTCGTAAGAGTCATACCACCACATCTCTGCGATGGCGACTAAGTCATAGCTATCCTGCTGCACAACACCTTCCACCTCCTCCCATTCAGCGCCTGTGCTGCATGCATCTGCGTAGATGCACTCAGGCTGGGATATCAATTTCACTTCCGAGATCAGTGTGCCGCCCCCTAGGCTGCTCTTTAATGAGGCTGGCTATGTCCCCTCCCCACTTCAAACCTTGTTTAAAGCCCTCTTCGTGAGCCCTGCCAACTCACAAGCAAGAATCCTTTTCCCCCTTTAAGGTAGCTTAACTCCCTATTCAATCCCTTTTCATTTTTTCCCCCTCATTATCCTAACCGCTGTTGCTTTTATAATTGTCTTTTTGCCTACTTTTATCCCGTTCGCTGTGTAAGTTTGTTGATTTTCAGCTCTTTTATTAGTGCCATCACTTTTTAAAATGTCTTTTAATGTGTCCATTTTAATTTAATTTTTTTCCTTTACTTTCAGAGTATTTCTGTTCTGTCTTTCCTGTCTGTCGCTTAACACGTCGCTTTTAAATTTTCTTTCTACGTCCGCTTTTCTCCAGGTCACGGTCTTTATATTTTGCTCTTGGTTGCATTTCCGTAGCAACCTCGCTTTTTGAGTTATCTGTCTATGTCTGTTAATTTAGTCTTCTGTCCCTATTTTTTAATTCTTTCCTCTCTTCGTCCTTTGCATTTTCAAATTTTGTTTGTGTTTATTTTTATCAAGCTCCCCATCCCTGTATTACTTTCCTGTCATGTACCCCACCGCTTTTAAAATGTACTTGCTGCATCTGCGTTTACTTTGCCGTCGCTACTTCTTAATATTTTTCCTCTCTTGATCTCATGGCTTTACAAGTTTTTCTATGTGTATTTTTATTGAGTTTTTGGCTCTATTTTTCATCTTTTGCTCTCTTTATCCCCATCATTTTTAAAATTTCATTTCTTTGTTTCTACCTAGTTCCCTGACTTTTTTTTCCTTTATTTCCCTCATCCCTGTTGATCTTAATGTTTTCTGTGTCTCATTTTCTTGCAGTCCTTTACACCTTTGCTTTCTATGTCTGCATTTCAGTTTGTCGTCTTTATTTTTCAGTTGTTTTCTTTTTTAAATGCCCTTTCTTTGTCTACCTCTATTGCATTCACTGTCTTTAATTGTTTCTCACCTTTCCTTAGTGCTGCCTCTTTTTAAATTTTCTGAGCCTACTTATATCAAGTCCCCATCCCTCTATTTTAATTCTTTCTTACGTTTCCATCTTAGAACACCATCTCTATTTCTTTTCCCTTTATTTCCTTAATCCTGTCGCTTTTAATATGTTCTTCCTACATCTACTTTTAACCCCTTCTAGTTTCTATTTCTTAATTCTTTCCTGTCATGAACCACGTTGCTTTTTAAATTTTCTATGTCTTAACTTATCTAGTTAACTTACCCTATTTTTCAGTTTAACTCTCCATTCTTTTCATCTCGAAGTTTTGTTTGTAGGAGTACTTTTAGCTCATTTTTTGTCTGTCTTACACTTTTTCCTGTTTCCTGTATCGTGCCGTTTTTAAAATTTTTGTTCTATGTCTACTTTTATCGAGATTGCTCTCTGTTTTCTAGTTGTTTCCTGTCTGTCTCGTACCCGGTCGCTTTTAAATTTTCTTTCCTCATCTCTTTATATCCAGTTTGCCTTCTTTATTTTTTAATTCTTTCTTGCTTGTTGTGTACCCAGTCATTTTTAAAATTTTCTTTCTATGTCTACTCGTAACAAGGTGTCTAACCCTACGTTTCATCTTATTTCTCGTCTGTCCTGTCAGGGTGCTTTTACTTCTTTTCTACATCTACCTTTATCCAGGTCACGGTCTTTATTTTTCTTTCATTCTAGTCTGTGACATAACCTGTCACTTCTTAAATTTTGTTTTTATGTCTTTAGTTTGCTGTTCCTGTTTTTTTCAATTGTTCCTTTATTGCGTTAATCATCTTGCTTTTTAATATGTTCTTTTACATCCACTGTTATCTAGTTCCCATCTCTCTTTTTTAATTATTTCTTGTCTGTGGGTACTCCCTCAATTAGTCAGTTTTCTTTCAATGCCTCCACTTAGTTTGCTGTCCCTTAGCTTTAATCTTTTCCTCCTCGAATTTTTGAATATTTTTTCTTCTTGCATCTCAACCCAAGGCTTTAGAGGGTCTCCTTAGCATGCTTTTATCTCTGAAGCGTAATTTTCCCCCCTCTCAGTTTGTCAGAACATCTCCTCGGGTCATCCCTCTTTCTCAGGGCAATCTTTTTGTCCTCTCCTCCATCTCGCTTGCCTCCGATGGGTCAGCATCACCCTCAGGACATCTGTAGTCTGTTCGGATCCCCTCCCGAGTACCCTGGCACCCTCAAGCCTTATTCAGTCTCTCCGGCCATCTCGGCGTCCCTCCGTTACTGTCACGATACTTTCTGCAAGCGTCCTTGCCTTCTATGGCCATCCTTTAGTTCCGCAGCAGGCTTTGTATCTTTCTTATTCAGAGACAACTCTTCCTCAGGCTTTCATTTTGCCCTAGAGCACTCTTACTTTCCCTCCACCATGTCAGATGCATCCATTTGGCTCTCGGTTCCCTGAGGACATCTCGATTCTGAACAGATCCCTTCCCAAGTACCTCATTCTGTCAGCAATCCTTCATTTGTCTCTAAGTCCACATTCCCCCTGCCCTCTCGTTTTTGTCACGATGACTGCGGAGACCGTCCTCGTGCACCACTGCACCCTTTGAGCTCCGCAGCCCTCTGTGCATCTCATATTCAGACAATCCTTCTTCGGGCTTTCTCTGAGCCCCAGAGCTCTCTTACTTCATTATCTGACTTTGAGGATGTCTCCATTCTGTTGCTCATCCCCTGAGGACATCCGTACGTTGTTGGGACACCTTCTTGAGTTTTGCATCGCATCCCAGAGCCTCCTTCTCTCTCTTTTGCTCCTCCCTTCTCCCATCATTGCAACTCCTGAGGCCATCATTGCGGCCCACCACCGTCTTTTGGCTCCATAGCCCGCTTTACACCCTTCTCGCTCCCCGGTGACCTTTCCCGATGCCATCTTTCATCTCTAGAGCACTCACGTCATCGTCTATGCTACCTAGGGTTCCTCTGTTCAGTGCCCGGTCCCCTCATGAAATCTGTAGTCTGTTCAAATCCCCTCCGGACTTCTTCATGTCCCTAGGCATTCTTTTGTCTGTTCGTCTCGGAACCCCTGCGCTACTGTCTCAATGCCTCCTGAGGTTTTTTGACATTCTCCACGGCATGCTTTTAGCTCCGTAAGCCCCCTTTGGGGTCATTCTGTTGCAGTCATAACTCTCCCGAGGTCTCTGTTCCCAGAAAATAGCATTCTTTTTTTTCTCTAAGCCATCTAGGATGCCTCCCCAAGACCTTCTTTGTGCTCTACAGGATTTTGGTAGGACTTTGCCTTCCTTTCGATCTGTTATCCCTCCAAGCCTTTTGTGACACCTCTGGTCCCAGTCACCATGCCTCCCGAGACATCCTTTACATCCCACAGCCCCATTTTAGCTCACTAGCAGACTTTGAGCCTCTCTAGTTACGTCCAAACGCAGTCCTCGGGTTTGCTTGCGCCTCAGAGCACTCTGATTCTGTCTGCCATCTAGGGTACCTCCACTCGGTCCCCGATCTCCTGAGGAGATCTGTGCTCTGGTCACGCACCCTCCAGACTTATTCCTGCACTCATTCTGTCCTCTCTTCCTTCTATTTGTGCCTCTGTTTGTTCCCTGGCTCTCCAGTGACACATTTACCGAGCTCAGAGCCCCTCTGAATCCAATTGTCACATCCCCAAATGTTTTAATGTCTCTCTGCCTCCCTTGGGACTTCTTTTCTCCCAGTCACAATGCCTCCCAAGACCTTCCTCAGGCTCTATATCCACCTTGTAGTGCTTTGAGCCACAGAGCGCTCATTTGTTTCTCTACGATATCTAGGATTCCCCTGTTCAGTCCTTGACTACCTGAGACCATCTGTACTCTGCTGAGACGATCTCTCCCAAGTTCCTCCTCATTGTCCCAAGCCGCCTTTTGTCTACCAGCCCCCTTCAACAACCCTCTCCTCACAGTCACAGTGGCTCCTGAGACCTTCCTCATTCTCCACAGCACCTCGCAGCACTTGATATCCCTCGCTGTCTTTCTGATCGCATCAGAGCCTCCCGTCTCTTTGCTACGCAGCACTCCTTTATTTTTCTCTGCCATCGAGGGTGTCTCCATTCCATACTTGTTTCACTCGGTCATCTCTCATTCACATAGATGCCCTCCTGAGATTCCAAGGCCCTCGCTGTGTCTCCAAGCCTTCTTTTCTAAGCCTGTCCCCTCTTAATAGTTCTACTCTCTATAACAATGTCATCCAAGTCCTTTCTTGTAGTCCAGAGCACTCTCGTAGCACTTTAGCTCCCTATATGCAGATTTTTTGTGCTCTTTAGAGCGCTCTTACTCTTTGCCATTTAAGATGCTTCATTCAGCCCCCGGCCCCCTGACAGCATCTGCGCTCTGCTGAAATCCCCTTCGGAGTTCCTCCTTGTTGTCTCTGAAGCTTCTTTGGTCTCTTGGCCCCCCTCAGGACATCTCTGCTCCCTTTGCAGAGTTTTTGTCAGACATTCCCTATGGTCCAGAGCTCTCTTCTAGCTCGAGAAGGCACTTTGCATCCCTCTTTACCCCTTAGCCCCCTTCCTGAGTCTGAATTTGTTACCCCAATCAGTCTTTTTGTCCTCTCAACTCTTTGCATTCCCCCCACCATTCAATCCCCGGTCCCCTGGGGATATATGTACTTTGTTCACTTCCCTTTTGAGCTTCTTGAATTCCTCAGACTACTGTAGTTCTTCTGGCCCCTTTGAGACAGCTCCTATCCCTGTAACAATACCTTTTGTTCCACCAGAGCCTTTCCCAAAGCCGTCTTTGTACTCAAGAGCAATTTATTTGTTTTCTCTCTTATAGGATGTTTCTATTTGGTGTCTGGTATCCCAAAGATGTGTATCATTGGCTCAGATCTCCCCCTGAGTTTTTTTGAGAATTATTAGCCTTGATGTCTTTTTATCAATATATGTCTTGATGCACTTGTTCTACTTACCATTTATTTTTTTTTCTATCAATTTAGGTGTTAATTCAGATGCTTCATACAGCTTCTGATGCTACTCCTGTGTTCTCTTTTTTTCTTATTTTATGTCCTTTAAGACCGATCTTATTCTTTTTATAGAGTCAGAGAACATCAAGGTGACTCTGAATCGTGATTTACAATCAATAATTTAATTTACAACTAGCAATATTTGTGAAAAGAGGTTCTTAGGGGATCTAATTTCAATTTGTTATTTGGTGCTATCTAAAATGTAGATAGCATGGGTACTTTTGCTACACATGAAGTGTAATTCCATAGCATTTCTTTTTAAAGCACAGTAAAGCACACAATTACCAATAATAATAACATTATTGCATTTAATGAGCTGGTCTACTACATTGTTTAGTAAGACATGTATCTTTTTCTATCTACATGCTAGTAAAATGAATTTCACTTTCTTACCTGGTGATATTGCTGATGAAATAAATGTCATTTTGCTAGAAGAACTGCTGTTGCTATTTTCATTGTGTGCCCACTGTCTTTGCTTGCTTTCTTCCACACCATGAACTTCAAGCAGGTGGTAAAGCTTCCTGCTGCTCTTCTGGCTGCCTTTATACTCTCTGAGGGTTGACCCCCCCTCCCCTTTCCCAGGTGATTGTGGGAATGGTGGTGGGCGGGGACCGGGGTATATGAGCCACAGCCTGTGCTCAGGGAGCTTGTTCTGGTTCAGGCTTTCTAGGGTGGTGGTGTTTTGGGATTCCTTCAGCTGACTGTAGCTATTGAGTTGTTTAAGCTTTTTGCCTAAAGAAGGAGAGGTATTTGTTTGAGGTAAGGAGTTCAGAACTTGCTAAGCTTGGGTAGTATTGATATTAGAAAGTTCACTTCTACCAACTTTACTTTTTTTTTTCATGTAACATTGTTTTGGGGGTTTAAGGAGCAAGATAGTTTTAATGGTATGGTGTTCTGTTTGTGTTTCTCTTTGGCTTTACAGGTTCTGTGTGGGTTGCCTTTGGACTTGGATGAGCTTTTGAGGGGAGCTGGGGCACAGAGAGGAGGAGCATGGAGCCAATGATTTCTTGCAAGTGCAATGGTAAGCTATCATGTGTTAGGGTATGTCTAGGGACCACCAGCAATGAGAAGTGTGAAATTCCACAATTAACATTGAGCAGGTGGGCCATGTTGTGGTATAGGTCTATGTTGACAGATGTGATGCTGACTGACAGCAGTGTCAGTTGTGTGTGGATCCTGGGTTTGTGCTGTGGGTTTTTTTTTTTTTCAGATAATGAAGTATCTGGCTACTGCAGGACTGATCCGGTTGGCAGCCTGTGTGTGTTTGCTTTTGGAAGAACACCCTGACTGAAGTTTTTGGTCCTTGGAAAGCTAGTGTTGAGGTATTGGTGTTGGGGAGGGAGGGAAGAAGATTGGCAGAGTAGGAAGGGGTTTTAAAGACAGTGTAGGGGAGAGGGTTGTACAGTACCCAGTCCTCTTTGGCAGGTTAATGGAGCGGATTCTAGGCTGTGCGTGTTGTTGGGTAGCTTGTGTGGTCTGTGTTTCAGACCTTTCTTGGGTGTTGATGTTCTTTGCTCTCTGGCAGCAAGGCATGTGTGTGGGGCACCATCCCTAGGGCCTGGCAATGCCTTAATTGTGGGCACAGGGCTAGTCGGGTGCTTTTATTTTTGGCATCACAAGCTTCTAGTGTGGATCAGTCAGGCATCTTGAAAATTTCTGGACAGTGCTCTTGTGCAGCATTGTTCCCAGGTGTGTGAGCAGCTCTGTTCTCCCAGTGCCCATTTTCAGGGCCTGGCATTTCTTCCCTGCATCCTTAAGTTCCTAGGTCTTGAAGCTGGGCTGCTTGCGCATCCATCTTCTCCGTTTGGAGAGCAGCTTCTTGTCACAGGTTGTGATGCTCTGCTCTTTTCCTGGGGTTGCCTTAGGGACTCCTCACAACACCGTCAGGGTCCCACAGGTGTTCTTGCCTGACTGGCTCTTCTGTCTGGTTGTCGTTGTTCTTGCCGAGAGTTTTCTGTCATCTTTGAGGCGCTTTGTTTGTAGTGTTCTGCGTAGGGTTGGTTTGTGCCTGTGTGTGTGTTTGGCTTGGAGCTGCCCTGCCTGGGGTTGTAGAGGCAGGGGGAGGTGGCCTAGGGATGGGAGCCCATGGTTCATCTGTTGATATGCCTGGGCTGTTGGGGCAAAGATCATACACTTGTTCTGGCCTGAGCGGCTGTCAGCAGTGGGTGCAGACAGTGATTTCCATACTGTTTTGTGGGTGTTGAGGGGATGATGGCAGCTGTGTGGGGGTGGGAGCTAGAGTGCTGGCTGAGCAGAGTGTATCTCAAAGCTGTTCAAGCTTGTACACGTAGGGCTTATTCTTAGATTGGATGTATTTTTTCTAATTGCAGGCTGTAGTTGGCCTGTAGATAGTATTCCTATAAGATACCAAATCCTTTGGAGTCATTAAGGTATTATTGTGCATACAGGTGACTTGTTTGGTATTGTTCTTGCAGATGCCGAGGGATGAGATGTCCAGCGTGATGGAGGAGAGCTCTGGGCAGTGCTCTAAGAGGGGCAGTTGGGGTGTTGTATGGAGAGGGAAGATGTGACTGATGGCTATATGACTCGATTACTGTATTTCTCCTGTTCTTTGGACTTAAAGGTGTAAAGTGATGAGCCAAGTGGGATGTGGGCGCTGGCAGTGATTCAGGCAAGTTGAGAGGAGATTTGTGGGCTGAAGCACCGGTTCTTTTTGAGGTCTTGTGTTGCTGCCTGAGTTGTAGGCAACTCATGGTGTTTGGGTGTTACAGGTGGTGGGTGGGCCTCCACGTGGCAAGCGGACCTGACCGATGACTGTCGGAAGATTTGTTGAGGTAATGGAGTATGTGATGGGGATTGGTGTGGGCTGGCTGCAGTCTTTCAGCGGGTGCCTTTTTGCTTGGGTTTTTTGCAGGTGCTTCACAGAGGCTTCAGAGGGGAGACTGCACATGCTGATGAGAGGTCTGAAAAGGTGAGGCGGTTGCAGGCCAGGCTGTTGTTGAATAGCAAGGTGTTCTACGGCAAGTTATTTGAAGCATTTCTCTTTGGTTTTGCAGGTTCTGTGCTGGCTGCCTTTGGAACTGGATGAGCATTTGAGGTGAGCTGGGGTGCATAGAGAGGATGGGTGGAGCCAATGATTTCTCACAACTGCACTGGTAAGTTTGTGTCTTATGGTATCTTTAGGGGCTGCGAGCAATGAAAACTGCCGAAGTCCAGGATCGGCATGGAGGAGGTGAGTGGAATGCCAGGGTGCGTGTGAGGTGGGGGCTGTTGCAGGATAGGTCTGTGACAGATGTGATGATGATCGACAGCCCTGTTCATTGTGGGTTTTTGCCTCCTTTTCAAATGAAGAGGCACCTGGATACTGCATGACTGACCCAGTGGGCTGAACATGTGCTCTTTCTTCTAGATGCACAGATCAACTGAGAGTCTTGGCCCTGTGAAAGATAAGTTGCAGCAACGGTGCTGAGGAAGGGGTTGGGGAGGGAGAGGACAAGGTTATCCTTGGCAGGAAGGGGTTTTATAGATAGCATAGGGACAGGGCTGTCCAGGAACCAGTCCTCTTTGTGGTAGGTTAAGGGAGGAGGCTCATCTTTAGCGTGAGGGTAGCATGTGCTGGGCAGGACGGTTCCAGGCTGTCTATGTTGTGTAGTGTTTGTGGTCTGTGTTCTATGTCTTAGATCTTTGTCAGATCCTGATGGTCTCTTTGCTCTCAGGGAGCAAGGCGTGTGCCTAGGGCAATGATGCTAGGGCTTGGAAAGGCCCTAATTGTGGGCCCAGTGCTCATCAGGTGTTTCTTCTTTTGGTGTCACAAGCTGGAAACTTGGATTGGTTGGCATCTCAGAAGTTTCTGGATGGTGGTCTTGTGTAGTGTTGCTCTCAGCTGTGTGAACAGCTCTGCTCTGTAGCTGTCCTTTTTCAGGGCTTGGCATTTCTTCCCTGCATCCTTAAGTTCTTAGGTCTTCAAGCCGGGCTGCTTGCACATCTCTGTTCTCTTTGGAGAGAAACTAGTTGTCAGGGCTGTGAGGCTCACCTTGTTTTCTGGCATTGCCCTAGGGTGTCTTCACATCACTGTCGGGTGTCAGGTCTAGTTGCCAGATGGGTGTTTCCATCCAGGTGTCTTCCTTGTTGCCAAGAGTTTCTTCTTGTCCTTGCGATGCGTTGTTTGGAGCGTTCCATGTAGTGTTCATCTGTGCCTCTGTGTGTTTGGCTTGGAGCCGCCCTGCCTGGGGGTGTAGAGTCAGGGGGAGGTGGCCTAGGGATGAGAGCCTCTGGTTCATCAGTTGCTATGCCTGGGCTGTTGGGGCAAAGGTTGTACAGTCATTTTGGCTTGAGTGGGTGTCAGCAGTGGGTGCAGACAGCAATTGCTGTACTGTTTTGTGGGTGCTGAGGGGCTCATGGCAGCTGTGTGGGAGAGGCAGCTAGAGTGCTGGCTGAGCAGTTTGCATCTCACAGGAGTTCGAGCTTGCTTGTGCATAGGGCTTAGTGTTAGACTGAATGTACTTCTTTTAATGGCAGGCTGTTGTTGGGCCGTAGATGGTATTCCTATATAGTACTGAATTATCTGGAGTCATTAGGTATTGTTGTGCATCCAGGTGAATTGCTGGGTGTTGTTTTTGCAGATGCTGAGGGATGAGGCCTGCAGGACAATGGAGGAGACCTCAGAAGAGCGCTCTAAGAAGTTGAGTAGGGGTGTGGTATACAGAGGGAAGATGTGCCTATTGGCTCTGAGTTGATTACAGTATATTTCTTCTTTAGTCTTACAGGTGTAAAGCACTGAGCCAAGCAGGATGTGGGCACCTGAGGTGAGCCGGGTAAGTGGGTGGCGATTGGTGGGCTACAGTTACGGTATCTTCTGTAGTGTTGTATTGCTGGTGAAGTTATAGGCACCCCATGTTGTTTGGTTGTTACGGAGGGGTGGGCAAGCCTGAAGGTGGCTAGTGGAGGTGATGGAGGCCAGGCTGGCTAGCTGTGGAGGTAATGGAGTGTGAGCTGGAGATTGGTGTGGGCTGGCCACAGTATCTCAGCGGGTGCCTCTTTGCTTGGGTTTTTGCAGGTGCTCCACAGAAGCTTCAACGGGCAGATGCTGAATGCTGATGTAATATCTGAAAAGGTGTGGCAGTCGCAGGCCAGGCTGGCTGTAGTAGCAAGGTGTTTTATAGCAAGTGAGCTGAAGCATTTCTCTTTGGATTTGCAGGTTCTGTGCTGGCTGCCTTGGCATCAGATGAGTGTTTGAGGTGAGCTGGGGCACAGAGTGGAGGAGCTTGGACCTAATGATTACTTGCAAGTGCACTGGTCATTTTGTCTTATGGTATCTGTGATGGCCGAGAGCGATGACCACAATCCAAGCATGGAATGGGCATGGAGCAGGTGAGAGGAACGCCTGGGTGCGACTAAGGTGGGGGATGTTGCGGGAAAGCTCTGTGTTGACAGGTACGATGCTGACTGACAGCACTGTGTGTGGGTTGTGGGTTTTTGTTATTTCTTTTTCAGATAATCGAGAGGCCTTTGGATCTAGTGGACTTAGTGTGTGCTTTTTCTTCTTCAAGGATATATCGACTGAAATTCTCAGCCCTCTGAAAGCTATGTTGAGGCAGCAGTGCTGGGGAAGGGGTTGGGGGAGGGGACAAGTTTGGCCAGGGTAGGAAGGGGTTTTAAAGATGGTGTAGGGGACAGGGATGTCCAGGAACCAAAGCCCTTTGGGCAGGCAAAGGGAGCAGGTTCCTCTTCAGTGTGAGGCTAGTGTGTGCTGGGCAGGGCGGTTCCAGGTTGTGTGTGTTGTGTAATTTGTGTGGTCTGTGTTGTGTCTGAGACTTTCTTCAGGTCTCAGTGGTCTTTTTGCTCTTGAGGAGCAGGGCACATGCATTGGACACCATCCCTAGGGCTTGGCAATGCCCTAATTGTGGGCACGGTGCCCATTAGGTGCCGCTGCTTCTTGCATTACCACTTGAAAGCGTGGATTAGTCAGCCACCTCAGAAATTTGTGGACGGTGGTCTTGTGCGGCATCATTCCTGGCTGCCTGAGCAGCTCTGTTCTCCCGGTGCCCATTTTCAGGGCTTGGCATTTCTTCCCTGCATCCTTAAGTTCTTGGGTCTTGAGTCCGGGCTGCTTGCACATCAATCTTCTCTGTTTGGAGAGCAGCTTCTTGTCACGGGCCGTGATGCTCTGCTCTTTTTCTGGGGTTGCCTTAAGGCCTCCTCATGACACCGTCAGGGTCCTGCAGGTGTTCTTGCCTGACAGGCTCTTCTGTCTGGGTGTAGTTTTTTGCTGAGAGATTTTTCTTGTATGAGGGTGTTGTTTGTAGTGTTCTGTGTAGTATTAGCCTGTGCCTGTGTGTTTGGCTTGGAGCTGCTCTGCCTGGGGGGTGTAGAGTCAGGGGGAGGTGGCCTAGTGCTGAGAGCCTCTGGTTCATCTGTTGCTATGCCTGGGCTGTTGGGGCAAAGGCTGTACTGTCATCTTGGAGCAAGTGGGTGTTGTCAGCAGGAGGGGAGTAATATTAGTTCATTTTTGTGGGTGCTGAGGGGCTGATGGTAGCCGTGTGGGAGAGGCAGATGGAGTGCTGGCTGAGGAGATTGCATCTCAAAGGTGTTCAAGCTTGTATGTGTAGGGCTTAGTGCTTGATATAATCTGTTTCCTTTAATGGCAGGCTGTTGCTGGGCTCTAGATAGCGTTCTGACATGGGAGCAAGACCTCTGGATTTTTTCAACTATTGCTCTACATCCAGGTGACTCGTTCTATAATCCTATTCTTGCAGATGATGAAGATAGAGCTGTGCCAGGCGATAGAGCAGAGCTGAACAGAGCACTCTTAAGAAGGTGGGTCAGTCTGTGTGTGGTTTAGAGAAGGAAGATGATGGCTATATGACTCCATTATGGTATTTTTATTTTTTTAATTTTCAATGTGAGAAGCAATGTGTCAGGCAGGATCTGGGCACCGGAGGCGACTTGGGTAAGGTGAGTGGTGATTGGTGGGCTGAAGTAGGGGTTACTTTTCAGGTATTGTATTGCTGGTGAGGTTCTAAGCAAGCCATGTTGTTTGAGTTTCCAGGTGCTGGGTGGGGCTTAACACAGCAACCTGTACTGGTGGAGGCTGGGGCAGGAGAGCTGTTGAGGTAAAGGAATGTGAGATGGGGATCGGTGCCGGCGGGCTACAGTCTTGAGCATATTTCTGGATGCGTCTTTTAGCTTGGGCTCTTGCAGGTGCTGTACACAGGCTTGGAGGAGCACAGCCCATGTAGAGGAGCAGTCTGTGAAGGTCAGGAGGTTGTGGGCTAGGTTGGTATCTATTAGGAAGGTGTTCTATGGAAACTCAGTTGAAGTGGTTCTCTTTGTTTTTGCAGGTTCTGTGCTGGCTGCCTTTAGAATTGGGTGAGCGTTTGAGGTGAGCTTGGGTGTAGAAGGGAGGAGCACAGGGCTGGTGATTTCTTGCAAGTCCAATGGTAATTTTGTGTCTTACGGTGTCCGTAGGGGCTGGAAGCGATGACAATCAGCCAAGTGTGGAATGCTCACAGAGCAGGTGAGGGCAATGCCTGGGTGCATCTGAAGTGGGGGATGTTGCAGGATAGGTCTGATGGATGTGATGCTGACTGACAGCACTGTTTGTGTGTGGGGTTTTTTAGGTGATAGAGGCACCTGGCGACTGCAGGATTGATCTATTGGGCTGACTGTCCTTTTTCATGTTGAGGATGGATTGAGACTCCTGGCTGTCTGAAAGCTAAGTTGAGGCAGTGGTGCTGGGGAAGGGGTTGGGAGAGGGAGGGGATAAGGCTGGCCATGGATGCAAGGGGTTTTGAAGATAGTGTAGGGGATAGGGCTGTCCACGAACCAGCACCCTTTAGGCAGGTAAAAGGAGTATGTTCCTCTTCAGTGTGAGGGTAGCGTGTGCCAGGCAGGGCAGTTCCAGGCTGTGTGTGTTGTGTAGTTTGTGTGGTGTGTGTTCCTTCTCAGGCATTCCTTGGGTCTTGATGGTGTCTTTGCTCTTCTGGAGTGAAGTATGTGCCTCCAGCAATGACCTTCGGGCTTGGCAAGGCCATCATCATAGGCATCATGCCCATTGGGTGCTGCTTTTTTGTGTTGCAAGGTTAAAGCATGGATCACTCTGGCATCTCGGAAGTTTCTGTACGGTGGTCTTGTGTGGCGTCGTTCCCAGCTGCATGAGCAGCTCTGCTCTCCAGCTGTCCATTTTCAGGGCCTGGCGTTTCTTCCCTGCATCCTTAGGTTCTTAAGTCTTGAAGCCGGGCTGCTTGCACATCCATCTTCTCTCTTTGCCCAGGAACTTTTCATTACAGGTCTTGAAGCTCTTGTATTCTGGGGTTGCCCTAGGGCCTCCTCACATCACCGTTAGGCCTCCGGTCCATTTGCAGGATGGGGTTTTCCATCCGGGTGTTGTCATCGTTGCCGAGAGTTTTGTCATCTTTGCAGTACATTGTTTGGAGCGTTCTGTGTAGTGTTGGCCTCTGTCTCTGTGTTTGGCTTGGTGCTGCCTGCCTGGAGGTGTAGAGTCATGGGGAGGTGGCCTAGCGATGAGAGCCCCTGGTTCATCTGTTGCTATGCCTAGGCTGTTGGGGCAAAGGTTGTACAGTCATTTTGGCTTGAGTGGGTGTCAGCAGTGGGTGCAGACAATGATTTCCATACTGTTTTGCAGATGCCGAGGGGCTGATGGTAGCTGTGTGGGAGAGGCAGCTGGAGTGCTAGTTGAGCAGATTGCATCTCAAAGGTGTTCAAGCTTGTATATGTAGGGCTTCCTGTTAGATTGAATGTGTTTCTTCTAATGGCAGGCTGTAGTTGGGCTCTAAGTGGCGTGTTTCCAACGGGAACAAGACCTTTGGAGTTGTTCAGCTATTGCTCTGCATCCTGGTGACTTGTTCAGTATTGTTTTTCCAGATGCTGAGGGATGAGTTGTGCAGGCAACAGAGGAGAGCTGAGGGGAGCGCCGTAAGCAGGTGAGTCAGGGAGTGGTATATAGAGGGAAGATGTGACTGATGGCAATATGACTCAATTATTGTATTCCTCTTTTTCTTAAGACTTGAAGGCGTGAAGCAATGAGCCAAGTGGGATGTGGGCACCAGAGGTGAGTTGGGCAAGGTGAGCTGTGATTGGTGAGCTGAAGAAGCATTTTTTCTGAGGTGTTGTGTTACCAGTGAAGTTGTAGGCAACCCATGTTGTTTGGGTGTTACGGGTGGTGGGCGAGCCTCCATGTGGCAAGCAGTACTGATGGAAGTCTGTTGGAAGAGTTGTCGGGGTAATGGAGTGAGACTGGGATTGGTGTGGGCTGGCTGCAGTATTTCAGCAGGTGCCTTTTTGCTTGGGTTTTTGCAGGTGCTTCAGAGGGGAGAGGCCCCATGCTGATGAGAGGTCCGAGAAGGTGTGGTGATTGCTGCCAGACTGCTTAATAGCAAGTTATTACATGGCAAGGCAGTTGAAACATTTTTGCTTTGGATTTGCAGGTTCTGTGCTGGCTGCCTTTGGAATTGGGTGAGTGTTTGAGGTGAGCTGGGGCACAGAGAGGGGGTTTGCAGAGCTGGTGATTTCTTGAAAGTGCAACAATAACTTTCTGTGTCTTACAGTATCTCTAGGGGCTGGAAGCAATGACCACCGTCCAAGACCAGAACAGGCATGGAGGAGGTGAGCAGAATGCCGCAGTGCATCTGAGATGGGGGATGTTGCGGGAGACGTCTGTGACAGATGTGATGCTTGCTGCCAGTGCTGTTTGTGGGTTGTGGGTTTTTCTTTCTTTTTCAGATGATAGAGGCCCCTGGCCACTGCAGGACTGATCTAGTGGGTTGGCTCTCCTTCCTCTGGAAGGATGCATTGGCTGAGATTCTTGGCCCTCGGAAAGCTAAGTTGAGGTACTGGTGCTGGGGAAGGGATTGGGGAAGGGTGGGGGTAAGGTTGGCCAAGGCAGCAAGGGTTTTTAAAGATAGTGTAGGGTACAGGGCTGTCCAGGAACCACCCCTCTTTGGGCAGGTAAAGGGAGCAGCCTCCTCTTCAGCATGAGGGTAGCGTGTGCCGGGCAGGGCAGTTCCAGGCTGTGTGTAAGGTTTAGTTTGTGGTCTTTGTTCCGTGTCTGAGACCTTGGGTCTTGATGTTCTCTTTGTTCTCAAGGAGCAAGGCACATGCATTGGGCTCCATCCCTAGGGCCTGGTAAGGCCCTAATTGTGGGCACAGTGCTCACCAGGTGCTTCTTTTCTTGTGTTACTACTTGAAAGTGTGGATTGGTCAGGCATCTTGGAAGTTTCTGGACGGTGGTCTTGTGCGGCGTCATTCCTGGCTGTGTGAGCAGCTCTGCTCTCCTGGTGCCCATTTTCAGGGCTTGGCATTTCTTCCCTGCATCCTTAGGTTCTTAGGTCTTGAAGCTGGGCAGCATGCGCATCCATCTTCTCAATTTGGAGAGCAGGTTCTTGTCATGGGCCGTGATGCTCTGCTCTTTTTCTGGGGTTGCCTTAAGGCCTCCTCATGACACTGTCAGGGTCCTGCAGGTGTTCTTGCCCGACAGGCTCTTCCATCCGGTTGTTCTTGTGGAGAGTTTTCTCCTATCTTTGAGGCACATTGTAGTGTTCTGTGTAGTGTTGGCCTGTGCCTGTGTGTTTGGCTTGGAGCTGCCCTGCCTGGGGGTGTAGAGTCAGGGGGAGGTGGCCTAGGGATGAGAGCCCCTGGTTCATCAGTTGCTATGCCTGGGCTCTTGGGGCAAGGGTTGTAAACTCATTTTGGCTTGAGTGGGTGTCAGCAGTGGGTGCAGACAATGATTTCCATAGTGTTTTGCAGGTGCTGAGGGGCTGATGGTAGCTGTGTGGGAGAGGCAGATGGAGTGCTAGCTGAGCAGATTGCATCTCACAGGAGTTCAATCTTGTATATCTAGACCTTACCTTCAGAATCTAGTGTTTAATGGCAGGCTGTAGTTGGGCTCTAGATGGTATTCCTACATGGGAACCAGAGCTCTGGAATTGTTAGGTATTGTTGTGCATACAGGTGACTCGGTATTCTTTTTGCAGATGCTGAGGGATGAGATGTTAAGGGTGAGAGAGCAGAGCCCAGGGGAGAGCTGTAAGAAGGTGAGTGGGGGTGTGGTATATAGTGGGAATGTGTGATTTATGGCTATATGACTGGATTACAGTATTTTTCTTTTTCATTGTTACTGGTTCGAAGCAATAAGCCAAGCAGGATGTGGGCATCAGAGGTGAGTCTGGCAAGGTGAGTGTTAATTGGTGGGCTGAAGCTGCATTTTTCTGAGGAGGTGAGTTGCTGGTGAAGTTATAGGCAACCCATGTTGTTTGGTTGTTATGGGGGATGGGTGAGCCTGAAGGTGGCTAGTGGAGGTGATGGAGGCCAGGTGGGCCAGCTGTGGTGGTAATGGAGTGTGAGCTGGGGATCAGTGTGGGCTGGCTGCAGTATCTCAGCGGGTGCCTCTTTTTGCTTGGGTTTTTGCAGGTGCTCCACAGAAGCTTCAAAGGGCAGGCGCTGAATGCTGATGTTACATCTGAAAAGGTGTGGCAGTCGCAGGCCAGGCTGGCTTTAATAGCAAGGTGTTACACGGCCAGTGAGTTGAAGTGTTTCTCTTTGGATTTGCAGGTTCTGTGCTGGCTGCCTTTTGGCAAATGACGATCCTTTGAGGTGAGCTGGGGCACCGAGAGGGGGATTGTGGACCTGATTTTTTTGCAAGTGCACCACTAATTTAATGTTTTATGATATCTGTAGGGGCCGAGAGCAATGACAGCTCTCCAGGTGTGGAATGGGTATGGAGCAGGTGAGGGGAACACCTGGGTGCATCTGAGGTGGGGGATGTTGTGGGGTAGGTCTGTGACATATGTGATGCTGACTGACAGGACTGTTTGTAGTGTGTGGGTTGTGGTTTTGGTTTTTTCTTTTTTGAGATGATGAAGAGACACCTGGCAATTGCAGGATTCATCCACTGGGCTGACTCTGCTTTTCCATGTTGAGGATGGATTGAGACTCCAAGCCCTCTGAAAGATAAGTTGAGGCAGCGGTGCTGGGGAAGGGGTCGGGGGAGGGAGGGGATAAGTTTGGACAGGGTAGGAAAGGGTTTTAAAGACAGTGTAGGGGACAGGGCTCTCTAGCAACCAGCACCCTTTGGGCAGGTAAAGGGAGCAGGTTCCTCTTCAGTGTGAGGGTAGTGCATGCTGGGCAGGGCGATTCCAGGCTATGTGTGGTGTTGTGTAGTTCGTGTGGTCTGTGTTCTGTGTCTGAGACTTTATTAGCGTCTCAATGCTCTCTTTGCTCTCAAGGAGCGAGGCACATGCATCGGGCAGCATCCCTAGGGCTTGGCAATGCCATAATTGCGGGCATGGCACTCATAGGGTGCCGCTTTTCTTGTGTTACCACTTGAAAGCGTGGATTGGACAGGCATCTTGTGCAGCGTCATTCCTGGCTGCCTGAGCAGCTCTGTTCTCCTGGTGCCCATTTTCAGGGCGTGGCATTTCTTCCCTGCATCCTTAAGTTCTTGGGTCTTGAGTCCGGGCTGCTTGCGCATCAATCTTCTCTGTTTGGAGAGCAGCTTCTTGTCACGGGCCGTGATGCTCTGCTCTTTTTCTGGGCTTGCCTTAAGGTCTCCTCACAACACCGTCAGGGTCCTGCAGGTATTCTTGCCCGACGGGCTCTTCTGTCTGGTTGTCGTTGTTCTTGCTGAGAGTTTTCTCTTGTATGAGGGTGTTGTTTGTAGTGTTCTGTGTAGTGTTGGCCTGTGCCTGTGTGTTTGGCTTGGAGCTGCCCTGCCTGGGGGTGTAGAATCGGGGGGAGGTGGCCTAGTGCTGAGAGCCCCTGGTTCATCTGTTGCTTTGCCCCAACAGCCCAGGCATGGGTTGTACAGTCATCTTGGAGCAAGTGGGTGTTGTCAGTGGGCGAGGACAGTAATTTCCGTAGTGTTTTGTGGGTTCCAAGGGGCTGATGGTAGCTGTGTGGGAGAGGCAGCTAGAGTGCTGGCTGAGCAGTTTGCATCTCAAAAGTGTTCAATCTTGTATATGTAGGGCTTAGTGTTAGATTGAATAAATTTCTTGTAATGTCAGGCTGTAGTTGTGCTCTAGATGGTGTTCTGCAATGGGAACTATGCCTCTGGAAATGTTAGGTATTGCTGTGCATCCAGGTGACTTGTTTAGTATTGCTTTTGCAGATGCTGAGGGATGAGGCATGCAGGCAATGGAGGAGAGTTGAGGGGAGTGCTGTAAGAAGGTGGGTCGGTGTCCGATATAGAGAGGGAAGGTGTGACGACTGGCTATATGACTCAATTACAGTATGCTTTTTCTTTGGACTTGAAGGTGCAAAGCAATGAGCCAAGCAGGATGTGGGCACTGGAGGTGAGCTGGCCAAGGTGAGCTGTGATTGATGAGCTGAAGTAGTGGCTCTCTTTGCGGTGTTGTGTTGCTGGTGAAGTTTGTAGGCAAGCCATGTTGTTTGGGTGTTACAGGTGGTGGGTGAGCCTCCACGTGGCAAGCGGAAATGACGGAAGCCTGTCAGAAGAGCTGTCGAGGTAATGGAGTGTGCAATGGGGATTGGTGTGGGCTGGCTGCAGTATGTCAGCAGGTGCCTTTTTGCTTGGGTTTTTGCAGGTGCTTCACGGGGGTTTTGGAGGGGAAGCGCTGCATGCTGATGAGAGGTCTGAAAAGGTGAGGCAGTTGCGGGCCAGGCTGTTGTTGAGTAGCAAGGTGTTCTATGGCAAGTTAGTTGAAGCATTTTTCTTTGGTGTTTCAGGTTCTGTGCTGGCTGCCTTTGGAACTGGATGAGCATTTGAGGTGAGCTGGGGTACAGAGAAGGGGGAGCATGGAGCTAGTGATTTCTTCCAAGTGCAATGATAACTTTGTCTTTGGTATCTCTAGGGGCCGGAAGTGACGAAGACTGTCCAAGTCTGGGATTGTCACGGAGGCGGTGATCAGAACACCAGGGTGCGTTTGAGGTGGGGGATGTTGTGGGATAGGTCTGTCTTGACAGCTGTGATGCTGTCAGCACTGTTTGTGTGTGGGTTGTGGGTTTTTGTTTCTTTTTCAGATGATGGAGAGGCCCCTGGCTACTGCAGGGCTGATGAAGTGGGCTGCCTGTGTGCTTTTTCTTCTAGAAGGATGGATTGACTGAGACTGGCCCTCTGAAAGCTAAGTGGAGGCACTGATGCTGGGGAAGGGGTTGGGGGAGGGGACAGGGATGGCCTTGGTAGGAAGGGGTTTTAAAGATAGTGTAGGGGAGAGGGCTGTCCAGGAAGCAGTCCTCTTTTTGGCAGGTAAAGGGAGCGGGTTCATATTTAGTGTGATGCTAGAGTGTGCTGGGCAGGGTGGTTCCAGGCTGTGTGTGGTGTTGTGTTGTTTGTCTGGTGTGTTCTACATTTTAAACCTTCCTTGGATCTTGTCATTCCTTGCTCTGAAGGAGCAAGGCATGTGCCTCAGGCATCATCCATAAGGCCTGTAAAGGCCTTAACTGCTGGCATGGCACCCATCAGGCACTTGTTTCTCTGGCATCACAAGCTTAAAGCATCGGTCGGTCTGGCATCTTGGAAGCTTTTGGCTGGTGGTCTTGTGCGGCAGTGTTCCCAGCTGTGTGAACAGCTCTGCTCTCCAGCCATTTGTTTTCAGGGACTGGCATTTCTTCCCTGTATCTTTGAGTGCTTACGTCTTGAAGCTGGGCTTGTTTGCTCATCCTTCTCAGTTTGGAGAGGAACTTCTTGTCACAGGTCTTGAAGCTCTCATCATTTTTTGGCGTTGCCCTAGGGCCTCTTAATGTCTCCATCAGGGTCCCCAGGTTTACTTGCCAGATGCTGTTTTTCATATGGATGTCATTATTGCCGAGAGTTTTCTCTCATCGTTGCGGTGTGTTGTTTGGTGCTTTCTGTGTAGTGTTGGTCTGTGCCTGTGTGTCTGGCTTGGAGCCTCCCTGCCTGGGGGTGTAGAGTCAGGGGGTAGGTGGCCTAGCAATGACAGCCTGTGGTTTATCTGTTGCTATGCCTAGGCTTTTGGGACAAAGGTTGTACAGTCATTTTGGCTTGAGTGGCCATCAGCAATGGGTGCAGAGAGTCACTTGCATACTGCTTTGTAGGTGATGAAGGGATGATGGTAGCTGTGTGGGAGAGGCAGCTGGAGTGCTAGCTGAGGAGATACTATCCTTAACAGTATGGAAGATTCTATAGGTAGTGTTAAAAGGCTGTATGTCCTTATGCATTTTTGGTTCTGTTTTTGTTTTTTTTTACATGTTATAGTTGGGCTCTAGGTAGTATTTTTAAGTGGAGGTTCAATTTTTGAAATTAAGTTACCTGTATTCACCTATGTGAATTTTCTTTTTTCTTCTATATGCAGAAGCACGAATGGTGTAGCAAGGAAGAGGTACAGTGGAGGCCAGTGGAGCTGGTTTTAAATCTGGTGCATCCATCCTTCTCAAGATCTAGGATTTGGTCAATTTTCCAGGAGACTGTAAGAAGGTAATGTCAGCCTGTATATAATTAGCCTAAAAGAGGAGTGCTGGAAGGCATAGGCTTATAAGTAACAGTTGGTCTTAGTTGTGGAATGGCTGGTGGTGGGGATTATAACAACTGCAGTGATGCATGTGGTTTGGAAACCTGGCATGGATTTAGAAATGGCGGTTTGTGCCTGAGAAACTGAAGAGTTACTATGGCAAAGTAGTCAGCTGAAGTGGGGTCAGCAGTGGATGCTTTGCACTTGGGTTTTCTTAAGGCTTTTGTTACGGTTTCCAACCATGTCCTGTCAGGCAAAGATGTGTTATGGTCTAGTTCAGGTGTCTGCGGTGGTTAGGAACACTGTTGTTAAGCTGCATGCAGAGGGTGGTGGTTAATGTCCTTTGTAATGTGTTATGTCACAACTGGGTTATCATAGGGTCTGATATTGGCCTCAATAGTGTTCAACAGTTTTACAGGCGACTTGGACGATGGGATGAAGTGTACTGTGAAGTTTGAGAACGGTACCTAACTGAGTTGGGAAGTGGAATTTTGCAGCAGAGAGCTACATTACAGGAAGATTTGTATGCCTGTAAGAGTGGGCCAAGAACCACCTGATGAAGGTCAATAAGGGTAACTGTAAGGTCTTGCACCTCTCAAAGTACAGCGCAGGAGTGTAGCATGGGTCAGGATATCCCCACCTGGGGAGTAGCTGTTGAGAAGTATCCGGGGGTCCAGGTGGAGAATACAGTCTATACATGTAAACAGTATGCTGCTGGTTTGCCCAAGAAAGCCAATGGGATGGTGCGTTGCATCAATAAGGGTGTCAGCAGGAGAGACAAATGTGTTTCAATGACACTCTAGTAGAGGGTTGTAGGTGACATGTGGATTACTGTTTTGTTTTGAGCCGTTGTGTAGAAAAAGGATGTGCCTCGGCTGCATAGGGTGTAGAGAAGGACCTCAAATACTAATTAAGGGTTGGGAAGGGTCCTTTATGAGGAACGGGTGAGAGAACCGGGTTCGTTCAGCTTTTGAGCAAAGACTTTTCAAGGGAGAGTTTATCCCCGTGTTCCAGTATTGAAAGGGTGTAGCTGGTGAGCATTTTGCCACTGCAGCTACATGTCAGGTTTTTGTCAGTGAGGTGTTTTGCTGTAGGATGGGTTCAGATTCCTGGTTCAGGGAGCAGAGCTTGGGAGAGAACAAGGTCAGCATTTGCTGGGAGGGGTTTTGAAGTTACTGGAGGAGAACACTGTCTAAGACTCAGGCTTTTGGCCAGTAAAGGGAGCAGGTCAGGGTGACTGTACTGTTAGCTGGGTAGGGTGGTCCTAGCCTGTGGCTGTGCTGTGGTGTCATTTTGTGTGGTCTCTCTTCTATGTCTTCTACTATAGCTTTCTTTTAGGTTTTGATGTGTCAATGGGTTTTTGTGACCAGCAGGCCCCTGGGTAGCCCTTTGGATGGTCTGAAATGCATTGCTTCATCAGCATTGGACTTCTAGAGCTTTTTTATTGCTATTCTAATACAAAGCACGGAGATGCGTGGCAAGCATCGTATCTTAGGTGTTTGCAAGGGCATCTCTTGAGGGGGCTGAGGTTAGGTGGTGCATGCAGTTCTGTCCTTGAGTGTTTCCAGTGTTGTTTATGCGTTTTATCTTTGTTCTTAATGGTGTTGGGTCTTAAAGTTCAGAGTATTCGTATCCATTGTTTTGGTTTTAATGGTATTTCGGGTTGTAGCCGTTATCTTTTTTCATGGGGATGCTTTAGAGCTTTTCTGTAATCTAGAGCTTTTGTGCAATTGTGGCACCATGGGGTTTTCTCTGCCAAAGGTGTCTCTTCTGTGGCAGTCATTCAGATTCGTAGCTTTCTTGTCTCTCACAGTTGTCGTTTTCTCTGGGGTGTGTGCCTGTGTGGTGCTTGTTGGTGTGTTGTGGTCATATATGCTTTTTGAGGACTGTAGCAATTCTAAAGGCAGGGGTGGTATAGTTTGATGTGGATATGTGTTGAAGTGTCTAGATTACTAAGGCTAAGATCAAACCATCCATATGCGGACAAGTAGCCATAGGCAGCAGTCACAGCTTTTTGTGTTTTGTGGCCGCTAGAGGTTGGAGCTTGGTGTTTCGGGGGCAGAAGTGTGACTAGTTTAGTGGATCGATTCTTGAGTGTGTCTTAAGTTGTGTATGCGTGGCTCTATATTTGGGGTGATGTTTTTTCTAGCTGCAGTTAAAAAGCATATTGAAAACTGTGAGACCCCTTCAGTCTTGTCCAGGTGTTGGTCAGCATCCAGCTGACTCTAATAGTTTCAATAGCCTGCCCTGTGTGTGTGGAAGTTGTCTGGGCCCCTTTTTTGGTTAGACTGTAGGTACCGGCAAGCAGAGTGTACAGTGCCTCTGTTGTGGTGTGTGGGTGCTGTAGGGGAATTCGCCTATCTGCAGAACTTAATCGAGGCAGTCTTGCCAGAGCATACAAATAAAAGGCGAGTCGCGGTAGCCGTTGTGCATGTAGCTGTCTATATTCCTCAAGTTGTTAAAAGGCGGTAATATGGAATTGTCCAGAGCGCCAGTGTTTTACAGTAGGTGGTCAGGCAGTTTGAGGAGTAGTGTTAATATGGCAGGTGAACGGTGTGAATTGTTTCGTGTGGTTGAGGGAGAGGTTATTGACAAAGCGTTTGTGTTTTGATGTGCCTACCATTGTACATATCAAGGCTTTCATTGTAGGTTGTTTTTCATATTGAGAGTAGTTTAAAAAGAAAAATAAATAAAAAATCCAGCTGGGGGAATTTTTTTCCTGGGGTGGCTTTTTGTTAGCAGTCCTGGCTGCTGTGAGGCTATGTTTATTGCTGATATCGGGGCGGAGATCAGGCTCAGGCTGGGGTTTTAGCAGGTAGGGTGACTCTTTTTTCTTCTGGAACCCCAGGAAACTCTCTTCCTGGGGAGTGCTGCTGATATGGAGCCACGACCTGTTGTGGCAGGCTGTCGGCTATCGCCTGAGAGGGAGGGCTAGTTTGAGCGGTAGTGCAATGAGTTGTTTGTTGTGAATGTATCTACTGTTGTATGATTCAACATAGGAATCTACCCTCCTTCCCTTGTACTGTTTAATGTATATACTTCCATTTCCCTTAGATGGATGAATGTATTTATGTAGTCTCCCTCCCTCATGTGGTTTAATGATGGTACGCTTGTATTGAAATTAAAGTATCTGCCTTTATTGTGGGGTTGAATGCCTCTAATCACATATGTACGTTCCTACCCTCGTACGTTTGAATGAATACATCTGTATTCCAGCCTTGTATGGTAGTATGGGTAGATATATCTATATCTACCCTGCTGTACATTTGAATGAATCTAGCTTGTAGGGTTAAGTATATGTTTATTGCTTTGTACCCTTTTATGGTTGAATAAATCTATATAACTTCCCTTGCACCCTTGTTTGGTTCAATAAACATATTTCTGCACCCTCCTGCTCTTGTACAGTAGAGTGCCTATACATATATCTTAACTACCAGTGTCGTACATGTGAATGAATATATCTGCCTATGTATCCTGGTAATGTTTTATGGCTGAAAGATTCTACATAATTGTTGCCCTGCCCTAATTTGGTGAAATCAATATATGGTTGTATTGTTGACTGTGTATCTACTCTTCTGTTATATGTTAGAATGTGTATAACTATGTACCCTTTCACCCTTGTAGTGGTGATAGAATCAACATACTGTCCTGCACACCCTTGGATGTTCAAATATATATGCCTACCCTCCTTCATTGTATGCCTGAGTGAATGTGTATATACCTACCTACCCTCCCACCCTTCTATGGCTGACTACATCTAGCTGTCTTTGCACTCACCCTTAGATGGTTGTATTTACATATGTACCGTCCCTCCTGTCATTGTACAGTTGACTGCTTACACCTACGTTTCCCCCCACCATTGTACGGTTGAGTGCCTACAGATACCTTTACTCCTGCTCCCGTACGCTCGTATGCATGTCCATACCTAATCTCCAACTCTTGTACGGTTGAGCGCGTCTACCTGCTTTCCGTTCCACCCTGGTATGGTTGAGTGAGCATATATACGTACCTAAGCTTTTACCCTTGGAAGCTGTAACAAGTACATGTACCTAACCCGCTGCTATAGTACGCTTGAATGCATCTACCCTCTTATTGGTGAAGGTATGTACCTACTCTCCTCCCTTCTAGGGTTGAATGAATTGATCTATATATCTAAACCCCCAGCCTTTGTACAGTTGTACAATCGTACCATCATACCGCCAGATATGCGTCTACACTCTGTGCCTCGTGCGGTTGAATGTGCGTATACCCCCTCTCCCTTGTGCGGTTCAACATGTTTACCCACCTATGGTCCCCCTCTCACAAGGTAGAACGTATCTACCTAACTGCTCTGTCTTTGTGCGGTCAAATGTATGTACCTACATACGTTCATATCCTGGTATGGTAGAATGACTTCATGTACACACTGTCCAGACTTGTACTGCTAAATATACCTACATATCCTCCCCCTTTAGAATGTTTGAATGGGTCTGCTGTTGTATGGTTGAGTGTATGTATATAACGTTCCACCCTGCCACAGTGCAATCGCACTACCCTTTCATGTGTAAATGTATGTAACTGCCCTTCGTTGCTTATGGAGGTGAAAGAATGTATCTAGCTACTTACCCTCCCTTCTTTGTACGGTTGGATGAAATAAAAAATGGCACGGTTCAATTACCTTAAAACCCTTTCTACCTTTTGTGCTGTATTGTGACTACCAGTGTAAAACTGATTGTATGTATCTAGGTCACCTGCCTTAAGTAGTTGAATGTGTGTACGCACCTGTCCTTCCCTTGTATGGCCAAATGACTGTATGTGCATAACTACCTTCCTTCCCTCATGGTTGTATGAATCTACAGCTGTGTAGTTGAGGGTATGTATAGAGTACTTGTGCAGTTTGATGTAGTTCTGTAACATATGTCTCTGGTACAGTTTGCATGCATGCATGAGCATACCTACTTTGCCTGCCTTGTGTGGGTAGATGACTGTGCTTCGGTATCACTTGGTGTGTCTACCTAACCTCCCTACCTTGTACGGGTGAGTAAATCTCTGCGTGTGCCTATGCTTCCACTCTTGTATGGTTGAATACAAGTATGTCTGCCCTTTCCATCCCTTCTGTATATGAGTCTACCTATATGCTTATATAAGGCAGCCACTGTCTGGTCAACTGAGCGTACATAGCCTTGTAGGGTTGATTGACTGTATGAACTCTCCTTGTGTGTGGTCAAATAAGCATATCTACCCAAGTCCGATCTCTTTGTTTTGTGGTTTAATTAAGGTGTGTGTGTGTGTATATGCAGTCTTCTACTCGTGTATGGTGAACGCATCTACCTACCTACTCTCCAGCCTTGTATGGCTGAACATACCTCCCTACCCAAGTCCTCTGTATCCCTGAATGAGTCTACCCTTCTACAGTTAAATGTACATATCTGTCATCCCACCCTTGTAAGTCTGAACGTAGGTCTGTACATAACTACCCTACTACCCTTGAATGGTTGTGTGAAGATACCTACCTTTCCTTTCAGCCTTTGTGCGGTTGAACGTACAGATGTACCTATCTACCATCCACCCTTGTATCGGTGAACATACGTATGTCCCTACATATGCTTTTACCTTTGTACAATTTGAATGCATGTTCTTTTGTACCCACCTGCTCTCGTACGGTTGATTGACTTCTCCCTGGTATTGGTGAAAGTATGTGTTTACCATCCTTCCTCGTGCAGTTCAACCAATGAATGTACTTACTGTTCCTCGCTGGAATGGTTGAATGTAGGTATTGGTCTACAGGTGAACATATGCATAAACCTCAATCTGCATTGTATGGTTGAATGTATATTTCTACCTCCCCTATCTCCCTTGTAAGGTTGAGTAAATATATGTAATCTCACAGCCTTGTGTGGTGGAATCACGGTAGCCCTTAACGGGTGAACATATTTATGTACCTACCCTCCCTCCCTTGTAAGGTGGAATGAAAATATCTCGGTACCTACTCTCCCTTCCCTGTACAGTTGAATGAATTGACTGTTGCATGGTGTAACTTAGGTATCCACCCTCCCTCCCTTTTGTAGGTGTTCTTATATATTTCTGTAAGGTTGAATGTGTCTAGTGTTCATGCCTTGCACAGTTGAATGTGTGTATGTACCTGTCCTTCCTGCCTTGCACGGTTTGTGTGTTTGTATCTACACATCCTGTGTCTTTTAGTATGGTTGAAGGCAGGTACCGGTTTATGGTTGAATGTACGTACATATTCCCTCTCCCTTGTACGGTCGACCAAATGTGTATAGCTCCCTATCCTCCTGGCATTGTAGGGCTGAATGTACGTATGTCCGCAGATTCCTTTAAGTGCATGAGTGTACATGTATATCTACATAACTCATCTAACCAAATGGCAGTACGTACCCTTCTTCCGTTGTGTGGTTGAGGTAACCTACTCTACCCATCGTACCTTTTGTTGTACGGTTCAAAGTATCTCACTTTATATGGCTGAACGTAAGGTTAAATATATGTATCCTGCCACCGTTGTAAGGTAGACTGAATCTACCTGCCTTCCCTTCCACCTTTGTATGGTTGACTGCGTATATATATCTTCCCTTCCACACTTGCACGGCTGAATGAATATACTGTTGTATTGGTGAATATATGTGCCTAAATATATGTCCTCCTCTTTTGTATGGGAGAATGAATGTATGCATGTTCTCAGTGTTGTACAGTTGAGTGTTTTTTCTTGTGTGGGTAAATGTATGTATCTGTCCAGCATGCCACATGAGGGTGCATGTATGTATGTAACCTGTGTGCCTTGTGTGGTTGAATGAATGAGGCTTCCTACCTATTGTCTCAGCCTTGTATGCCTGAAGGGATATAGTGCCTGCCCTACCATCTCTCTGTTGTGTGGTTTAGTGAATCTTCCTACTTGCTCTCCCACCCTGGAGCGGTTGAGTACATCTTTCTTTGTAAACTCCCTGGTGTGTGTGAATGAAACAATTTCTAGAGGTACAGTTGAATGTATGTGTAGATCTCCTTGACTTGTGAGGTTGAATGAATATGTTCACCTTGTCTTTCTGTGTTGTAAGATTGAATGTACATGTGTAAGTAACTACCCTGTGTCCCTTGTATGGTTTGTTTCTGTATACCTACTCTGGAATGGTTGTGTGGTGGGGTTTTTATGGTGGTTTGGGTGTGGTACTATTAATTAACTTACATTATTCACAGGAAAAACAAAACCATAACAAAATAGAATAAAAAAAACCCAGCTGGGGGATTTTTTTTCTCTCCCCCAGCTGGGTTTTTTCTCCCTGGGCCCGGCCGCTCTGCGAGGCGATGATCATCGCCAATGTTTGGGCAGAGGTCAGGTCTCGGCCGGGGTTTTTGCAGGCAGGGCAACTTTTTGAGGCCCCCTGGAGCAGAGTTCCCGGGGAGCATTGCAGAAACAGGGTGATGGCTGGTTGAGGTAGCCTGGTGGCAGAACAGATGGGCTGAGAGCACAGGTAGGTTTTAACAGTAGCCAAATGAGCGGTACATTGCAAATGTATCTAATTCTGAAGGAATGAATGAGTTTATTATTTGAATGGTTGTGTAGTTGGGTTTTAAGGGGGTTTTTTTGCAGGTTGCATGTGAAAGTGAGGTTTGGTCTTTGCAGAGGTCAAGAAAGGAATTATAGGAAACACCCCAGCTGGGGGATTTTGGCTTTTCTTCTGGCTGGTGCGGTTTTCTTCATGTTTTTCACGTACTGTGTAAGATAACATATATTGCTTCTGTTTGGATGGAGGCTGGGATCAGGATAGGCTTTTGGCCGGGAGGGTAGTTTTTGAGGTGCACCAGAGTTCCTGAGTGCTGTCCTGGAACATGGTATCTGACTGTTACTGTGGGGAGGTATGCTGTGTTATGAGTCTCAGGATATGAATCAGCATATTGTAGGTGAGGGGTATGGGGAGTTGGGCTTGTTCGACAGCCTGTAGGTAGACTTGCTTGTGAATGAGGTGGGCCCAACTTTTCTGTCTATTTGTATGGTTGTAAATTTATTTTGAGGTGCTTTATAGCTTAACATGTCATGATTGGTCCTGGTTTTTTTGTTTTGGTGTGGGGAGCGTAGAAGGCAGTGGTCTGAGGAGATGAGAGGAGCTCCATTGCCATTGCCCTGGGAATATGCATTGCAGAGGCAGTATGGCTTGGAAGAGGAGAAGGAAAAGCTACATATGTAAAGCAATACATGGAGTACTAAAAGTTTCGGAGAAATGCTGAGAAGATGGCTGGGGAGAAGAGCACAGGTGCCAATTAGTTGCAATGATGCCTAAGGAAACAATGACTAATTAAAAGTACAGTGTCTTCATAAAAGTAATAAGTTGGAAGTGAGTGAATGTCATAATAGGCAGTGTTTGATCTACTAGGGATTTTGGTACAATTATGACTGTTGTAAAAGTACTATACAGAAATGAGTTTTGTGAATGGATCTTGGGAGGATCACTCAGAGGTAGAAATGGATCAATTGAACAGAAAGGTTTAGGGTGTACGGTATCTTACTGCCATGATCACAAGAGTAACTGAAATGGATAATGAGAGCAAAGCAACGCATATGTAGTCAGCACCCAGGAGTAATGATTGCTGTGTGGGTGATGAAATTTTGTTGGCAGGGATTGGTGTTACTCCGTGTGTAAAAGCAATACAGTGGGCAAAGCATGATGTAAGTTTGCAGTATGTGTTGCAGGGTGAGGTGTAAGCAAGTAAATACACTCTAGGATTTAGACAGTCTAAAGGCAGCCTTTGCTAGAGCAGGTGTTAAGTAGGTATAATGTATTCTTGAATTTCTGGAAGTTGTAATTGCTACAAAGCTTAGTGTGGCTTCAAAAAATTTGGAACACTACTTCAAAACAATTGCTGCCACAGCTAAACTGTATTGTTCAGAGAATGGTGGCCAGTTATTGTGTCAGAGTAGTAAACTAGAAGTTATATGGTAGGCAGTAGGGATCAGCTGAGATCAAGGCTAGGTTTTAGTAGCTAAATTGCAGGAAGAGCTAATGCAGCTAGGTAAATACATTTTAATAGTTTTTCACTGAATAATTTACGAACTGTTAACATGGATGTGAAGTGTGAATAAAGTACTGTTTGACTAGTTGTGTCATTATTTTTACTGTGAACAAAACCCAAACTCACTGCACAGGACTACACAAAGACTAACAGTGTGGTTTGGGATTTTGTTTGTGTTTGGTGTCGTTTGTTATGGTGCTCTTGGGTGCTTAAACACCATTGAGTACATAAAAAAAAAATAAAGCAGCAGTAGAAAATGGCAAAGTCCCTGGGAGTAACAACATTACATATGAAAAAAAAAAATTACTTTACTCTATATTTAAGTAAAAAAATTTACTCCCAGGGCCCAATGCCATTTTCTACTGCACCAGATTTGTTTTGTTTTTATTTTTTTTGAACAAAAAATAACCACTGCTTCCACCTGGGAGTAATGAAACAAAACCATGAACCCTAAACCTTTCTTACTCCCAGGTGGAGCACCCATTAAGCAAGAAAGGAATGATATGCAAATTATGCATTTAAATATGCAAATTAGGCAAAATTTTTTCCACCGGGACAACAAAACCTAAAACTACGGAGTAACAAAAAAAACACTTACACACTAACAGTTGCCAGTTAGGGGTTGCAGTTTCACTCATTATCATTAAGTCATCAATATTACAGGGTTACACATTTAGGATTACAAGTTGGAATACACATTACGGTCATTACAGTTACTGCACTTGTGTTGTGGTTTAGCCCCGGTCAGCAACTAAGCACCACACAGCCGCTCGCTCACTCCCCCACCCTTGTGGGATGGGGGAGAGAATCGGAAGGGCCAAAGTAAGAAAACTCGTGGGTTGAGACAAGAACAGTTTAATAATTGGAATAAAACAGCAATAATACTAATATAATGAAAAGGAAAATAATGAGAGAGATGAAACACTGGAAGAAGAGAGGGAAGAAAAAAAAAAACAAAACCAAAACTAAACAACAACTGCTGCAACCGCTCACCACCCGCCGACCGACGCTGCCGGTCCCCGAGCCGCGATCGCTGCCTCCCCCAGCCAATTTCCCCCAGTTAATATACTGGGCATGATGTCACATGATATGGAATACCCTTTGGCCAATTCGAATCAGCTCTCCTGGTTGTATCCCCTCCCCTCCCCTCCCCTCCCGGCTTCTTGTGCACCTGGCAGAGCATGGGAAGCTAGAAAGTCCTTGACTAGTGTAAACACTACCCAGCAACAACTAAAACACCAGGGTGTTATCAACATTATTTACATACCAAGTCTAAAACACAGCACTATGCTAGCTACAGTGAAGAAAATCAACTATCCCAGCTAAAACCATGACAGTATCCACCCCTTATTCCATACCATTTACGTCATGCTCAGGTCTCATACTATCCAATATGACCTCAATAACCACCACCCGCCTCCCCATCCTTTGATGACATACGTAGATATCATGTATCATTCCCGTAGTCTATGGACCATCCCTGTAGAACATCTGTAGAGGGTCCACACATGTCTATTGAGTTCATTCAGTCCATAACTTTGGGCTCCATCTACCGTAATAGTCTTTCAAGGCCGGAGAGATGGTCTGCGTGGTGTTGGATTGTTGCATGCTGAAGCCAGTCTTTGTTCCACCACCGCTACACGTTGTTTGGTTCAATCAAAGTTCATTCTTCATTAATTTTGGAAATTCTTACTATGATACCATCGATACAGCATATAGCAACTATAGGAGTGATGACATACAATATCATATAGCAATTAACAGCATACCGTTCAGTTCATTGGCTATTTTCACCCAAAATCAAATCCCCTTGAGGCACACATCGAACTCCTCCATCCTCCCGCATTACCCACCAAGTGCACCCAGGTCCTCGAGCAAAAGCAATCCCACGAATGGGTTTGCCTTTGCCTGAGACAGGAATAACCCAGACGGTTTTCCCCAGCATATTTTTTACATGCACTACAGGGACTTTACCCCCTTCCACAGTACGTAAGAGTTCTGACTGGGCAGGCCCAGCTCGATTGGCAGATCCCCTAGTGTTGACTAACCAGGTGGCTTTTGCTAAATGTGTATCCCAGTGTTTGAATGTCCCACCCCCCATTGCTCTCAGTGTAGTCTTTAACAGTCCATTGTATCGTTCAATTTTCCCAGAGGCTGGTGCATGATAGGCGATGTGATACACCCACTCAATGCCATGCTCTTTGGCCCAGGTGTCTATGAGGTTATTTCGGAAATGAGTCCCATTGTCTGACTCAATTCTTTCTGGGGTGCCATGTCGCCATAAAACTTGTTTTTCAAGGCCCAGGATAGTGTTCCGGGCGGTGGCATGGGGCACGGGATATGTTTCCAGCCATCCGGTGGTTGCTTCCACCATTGTAAGCACATGGCGTTTGCCTTGGCGGGTTTGTGGCAGTGTGATATAATCAATCTGCCAGGCCTCCCCATATTTATACTTCAGCCATCGTCCTCCATACCACAGAGGTTTTACCCGCTTGGCTTGCTTGATTGCAGCGCATGTTTCACATTCATGGATGACCTGTGCAATAGTGTCCATGGTCAAGTCCACCCCTCGGTCACGAGCCCATCTGTATGTTGCATCTCTTCCTTCATGGCCTGAGGTGTCGTGGGCCCACCGAGCTATAAATAGTTCACCTTTATGTTGCCAGTCTAGATCTACTTGAGCCACTTCAATCTTAGCAGCCTGATCCACCTGTTGGTTGTTCTGATGTTCTTCAGTGGCCCGACTCTTGGGAACATGAGCATCCACATGACGTACCTTCACAACCAGGTTCTCCACCCGGGCAGCAATATCTTGCCACAATGCAGCAGCCCAGATGGGTTTGCCTCTGCGCTGCCAGTTGTTCTGCTTCCACTGCTGTAACCACCCCCACAGGGCATTTGCCACCATCCATGAGTCAGTATAAAGATAGAGCACTGGCCATTTTTCTCGTTCAGCAATGTCTAAAGCCAGCTGGATGGCCTTTACTTCTGCAAACTGACTTGATTCACCTTCTCCTTCAGCAGTTTCTGCGACTTGCCGTATAGGACTCCATACAGCTGCCTTCCATCTTCGATGCTTTCCCACCAGACGACAAGACCCATCAGTGAACAGGGCATATTGCTTCTCATTTTCTGGCAGTTTGTTATACAGTGGGGCCTCTTCAGCACGTGTCACCTCCTCCTCTGGTGACATTCCAAAATCTTTGCCTTCTGGCCAGTCCATGATCACTTCCAAGATTCCTGGGCGACTGGGGTTTCCTATTCGAGCCCGTTGGGTGATCAGTGCGACCCACTTACTCCACGTAGCATCAGTTGCATGATGTGTAGAGGGGACCCTCCCTTTGAACATCCAGCCCAGCACCGGCAGTCGAGGTGCCAGGAGGAGCTGTGCTTCAGTACCGATCACTTCTGAAGCAGCTCGAACCCCTTCATATGCTGCCAATATCTCTTTTTCAGTTGGAGTGTAGCGTGCTTCGGACCCTCTGTATCCCCGACTCCAGAACCCTAGGGGCTGACCTCGGGTCTCCCCTGGTGCTTTCTGCCAGAGGCTCCAGGTAGGGCCATTCTCCCCGGCTGCAGTGTAGAGCACGTTTTTTACATCTTGTCCTGCCCGGACTGGCCCAAGGGCTACTGCATGAACTATCTCCTGCTTTATCTGTTCAAAGGCCTGTCGTTGCTCAGGGCCCCATTTGAAATCATTCTTCTTCCGGGTCACTTGATAGAGAGGGCTTACAATCAGACTGTAATTTGGAATATGCATTCTCCAAAACCCCACAACGCCTAAAAAAGCTTGTGTTTCCTTTTTGCTAGTTGGTGGAGACATGGCGGTTATTTTGTTGATCACATCCATTGGGATCTGCCGACGTCCATCTTGCCATTTTATTCCCAAAAACTGAATCTCCTGTGCAGGTCCCTTCACTTTACTTTGTTTTATGGCAAAACCAGCCTTCAGAAGGATTTGGACTATTTTCTTCCCTTTCTCGAAAACATCTTCTGCTGTGTTGCCCCACACGATGATGTCATCAATGTACTGAAGGTGTTCCGGAGCTCCACCCTGTTCCAGTGCAGTATGGATCAGTCCATGGCAAATGGTAGGGCTGTGTTTCCACCCCTGGGGCAGTCGATTCCAGGTGTACTGGACACCCCTCCAAGTGAAAGCAAACTGTGGCCTGCACTCTGCTGCCAAAGGGATTGAGAAGAATGCATTAGCGATATCAATTGTGGCATACCACTTGGCTACCTTTGACTCCAGTTCGTATTGAAGTTCTAGCATGTCCGGCACGGCAGCACTCAGTGGCGGAGTGACTTCGTTCAGGCCACGATAGTCTACTGTTAGTCTCCACTCCCCATTAGACTTCCGCACTGGCCATATAGGACTGTTAAAGGGTGAACGGGTCTTACTGATCACTCCTTGGCTCTCCAGTCGCCGAATGAGCTCATGGATGGGAATCAGGGAGTCTCGGTTGGTGCGGTATTGCCGCCGGTGCACTGTTGTGGTGGCAATTGGCACCTGTTGTTCTTTGACCCTCAGCAACCCCACAACAGAAGGGTCCTTCGAAAGACCGGGCAAAGTAGACAGCTGTTTAATTTCCTCCGTCTCCAAGGCAGCTATACCGAAAGCCCACCTGTACCCTTTTGGGTCCTTGAAATACCCTCTCCTGAGGTAGTCTATGCCAAGGATGCACGGAGCCTCTGGGCCAGTCACAATGGGGTGCTTTTGCCACTCATTCCCAGTTAGGCTCACTTCAGCCTCCAAAACAGTTAGCTCTTGGGATCCCTCTGTCACTCCAGCAATACAAATGGGTTCTGCCCCTACATAGTTTGATGGCATTAGGGTGCACTGTGCACCGGTGTCCACTAGAGCCTTATACTCCTGTGGATCAGATGTGCCAGGCCATCGGATCCACACAGTCCAGTAAACCCGGTTGTCCCTTTCCTCCACCTGGCTGGAGGCAGGGCCGCTCTAATTCCAATTGCAGAATTCGCAACCCACTTCTTGTGAATGGGAATCAGAAGTCTCCCTATTAAGATCACGGATAGAATCAGCGCTTCTACTCCTCTGTCTGGGGAACTGCCTATTGGAAACTGGAGCAGCAACTCTCCTGGAGGTCCCCCCTTGAGTGGTTGTTTTTCCTTGCAACTCACGTACCCATGCCTCCAGGGTTGAGGTAGGTTTTCTGTGGAGGAGTGGCTAGCTAACAGAGGCCACGACATGTATATGAGCAACCCAAGCTGTCTCAAGGAGTATTGAGCGCCCGCCGTCCTTGAGGCGACCTTGAGAGCAAGGGGGAGGAGACTGGGTTTTGGCGGGCTGGCGAGCAGGAACTTGAGGGGTGGGTCTGGGCGGTCCGAGGCGCGTGGTCGGCAACGTCGAACGAATCGGAATGTCCTAAGGGGCGCGTGAACAGGAGCTCACCACCAATCAGATTGTTTGTTTAAGCGCGTGATCGTTTGTAGCTCTATATATTCTGTAACGACGGTTAATAAAGTGAGGCTGATGCTTGTACTCATGTTGAGATTGTCATCAGTAACTCCGGACCGCCGCCCCGACTCCGACATCTGGTAGCAGAGGATGGTTGATTTCCGAAGCAGCGGATGGTTGATTTCCGAACCAGCGGATGGTTGATTTCCGAACCTCGAGACTGCGGTAAGAGCAGCGAGAGAGGGGGAGTCGGGGGAAAAGGCGGCTGGGAGAGTACTACCGATACGGGGTAGATACAGAGCGCCTGGCCAGCGCCTCCCAGAGGGAGCGGCTGCTATTATGGAAGGGGAAGCAGCCGCTATGTTGCTCGTAAGCATACTCTCTAAGAGAGGGATCGAGACAACGGTGAAACAGCTGACCAAGTTAATAAAGTTGGGACAGCGGATGGGACATTTTAAGGACACTCACACGTTGTTTTCCGTGCTTGAATGGCGAGAGTTAGGCGATACGATGTGGCGAAAGACCATTGAAGGCGATGAGAAGGTGGAAAAGGAAGTAAAATTGGTGCGTGAGCTCTGGAAAGATGTTCTAGAGACGCTAAAAGCTATGAAAGCAGAAAGAGAGGTCGCGTGCGCAGCTGCTCGTGCCTACGCCGGAAAAAACGAAGAGTGCGGAACCGAAGCATGGGTTAGTTGCTCTGTTGTTTGGACCCCCTCCTCTCACTTGTCGAGGGGTGGTGGTGACCCCCTGTAAAGATGCCATCGAACTGAGGGGAAGAGTGGAAGGAGAGACTTTTTCAAGGGAAGCTGGCGGGGTCTCTCCCCCGAATGTTCCAGCTCCGGCTCCCTTGCAGGGAGGGGCAGAAGTGGTAAGGGCGGAAATGACTCGGGCGGGTGAAAAGGAGGAGGGCTGCCGGTCAGCGCCTCCCTGTTCTCCGCCGGTAAAGCCAGAGGAAGAAAAAGCGGCGCCCTTCGCACCGCCTCTCTACCCTCCCCTACTGCCATCCGACACCTCCTCTGCGTCGTCAACACCCCCAGCTGGAGAGGCAGAGAAGAGATCTACCGGAGAGACGAAAAAACTCCTCAAGGAGGTGGTTCGAGAGCTAAAGAACTTGACAACGACGCTTCAGCAAGAGACTCCGGTTAACAAGCGAGCTGGGACAGAGGACTGTACCCCCCCCGTCTTTCTGGGCCTCCAGCGGTAACTCGACCTGGCCGTTGGAGTGGTATTGTTAGAGACGCCCTCTTAGATGGGCAGTGGGAGGTGGCCTCGGGTCTTGGTCCGTTGGCTTGCCCCGTTGTACCAACACAGGGAGGGCAAAAATGGGAACCCCATGATTGGAAAATTTTACAGCAGGCAAAAAATACTATTTCTCAGTATGGGGTAAAATCCGAAGCCGCACGGCAAATTGTAATTTGGCTTTTCAATGCAGATGTACTCTGTCCTTATGACTGCCAAGCGTTAATGCGATTATTGTTAACTCCTACCCAATTTTTGTTGTGGGGCTCCTCTTGGTCCCAACGAGCGGCTGCCGCCGTTGCCCAACACCAACAACTGGGAGACCCTCTTTATGGGATAACGGTTGAGATGTTGGTGGGAGGAGGTCAATTTGCTGATCACCATGTTCAAATGACCTTTCCAACCAATATATTGCAGCTCTCCGCAAAAATTGCTTTAGAAGCCTTTTTAAGCCTGCCAGGGTCGTCAGTCCCTTCTTTTAGCACTCTAACTCAAGGAGCAACAGAAAAATACAATCATTTTGTTGATAGGCTTTGGGATGCAGTAATGAATCACCCAGATCTGGGGGACGAGAGTAAACAGCAAATGTTTAGGATTTTGGCCTTTGATAATGCCAATAAGGCCACTAAAAGTATCTTAGCAAGCTTACCTAAGGGTGCGGGGGTGGATGAAATGCTATCCCGAGTAGAAAGGGCGGGAGCGCAGCGTCAAAATGAGGCTATGGCAGCCACAGTACAGGGCGCGGTAAAAGAGGTAATACAGCCCTTGGCTGCTGCAGCACAACGAGTTAGATCCCCGGTAATAGATCAACCATTCAAAGGGAACTGCTATCGTTGCGGTGAGTCTGGGCACAGCCAACGCAATTGCCGAACACCTGTTTGGTGCGAGCGATGTCAAAGGGATAGTCATTCTACAAAAGTCTGTTCGGGAAACTCCAGAAAGAGCGCGAGGAAAGGCCGCGCGCAGACAAAAATGGCCCCCCCGACTCACCCCAGCGGTCAGTTTCAGGGTTCTTCGAACACGCTACTCGCGCAACAGCTGGGAGCCTGGGATTTGACCTGGAAACCGCAATAGAAGTGACCTTACTCTGTTCACAGGTTCAAAAAATTCCGAGCACGGCCTTTGGGCCATTAGTAAAGGGATCAAAAAGAATTGGGGGATTACTCGTGGGCCGATCCTCATCAGGGATTAAGGGACTAATTGTAATTCCGGGGGTAATCGATGCCGATTTTACCGGGCAGATATGTATAATGGCATATACCATTAGCCCCCCACTATATATTCCGAAAGGTAGCAGGATTGCCCAACTGCTGGCCTTTGATAACATTCTAGGGGACTCACCCAGCGTACCTTGTTTTAGAGGTGATCGAGGTTTTGGATCTACTGGTCCCGCTGTCTGTTTCACACTAAGCATGGATCAGAGACCTTTAGAACGGGTAAGAATTACCCAGGACGGGCATTCTGTTTCATTAACAGCTATGCTGGATTCAGGTGCCGATGTGACCATAATTAATAACAACAGGTGGCCTCGTCAATGGCCTTGCGAAGCTATCAAAACCACAATTGCCAGAGTTGGGGGCAGCTCTATTCCCTACATTAGCAAACAGCCAGTAATCTTTCGATTTCCGGAGGGCCAACAAGTAGCTCTCAGGTCTCATGTGATGGCGTTGCCTGGTGGGCTACAAGCTCTCATAGGTCGTGACATTCTGGGACAGTTAGGAGTGGTAATGACTACAACACCTTTTCGGGACAGGGCCCTGGAGAGCAGCCGCCCAACCCTCCACTGACCTGGATATCAAACGATCCGGTCTGGGTTGACCAGTGGCCCATGACTGAGGAGCGGTTGCAAATTGCGCGCCAGCTGGTGGCGGAACAGTTAGAAGCAGGGCATATTCGACCCTCTGTTAGCCCCTGGAACACCCCTATTTTTGTTATTCCTAAGAAAAGTGGGAAATGGAGATTGTTGCATGACTTAAGGAAAATTAATGAAACTATGCAACCCATGGGAGCTCTGCAACCAGGTATCCCATCACCAAATATGATACCACAGGGGTGGCATATCCTTATAGTAGATTTAAAAGATTGTTTTTTCACCATCCCTTTACATGAGCAAGATTGCTGCCGATTTGCATTTTCAGTGCCCACTATCAATAAGGCAGAGCCAGCAAAGAGATATGAATGGGTTGTCTTGCCGCAAGGCATGAAAAACTCTCCTACTTTGTGCCAGTTATTTGTTGCCTGGGCTCTACAGCCAATAAGATTGGCGTGGCCAAAAACGATAATTTATCATTACATGGATGATATTCTCTGTGCACAGCAAGCCCCATGGTCAGAGGCCCATATCGAAGAATTGTCTAAGGTACTGGGCATTAAAGGTTTACAAATTGCCCCTGAAAAAATTCAAAGGGCCGCACCTTGGAAATATCTTGGGTGGATTATTGATCAAGCAAAAATTCGGCCCCAAAAAATACAACTAACTACTGAACTGGCGAATCTGAAAGATTTGCAGACCCTTCTCGGAGAGATTCAATGGATTAGAAATTGCGTTGGAATTACAAATACGGACCTTCAACCGTTGGTACGTAGTTTACGGGGTACCCACCCTGCAAACCGCGTCGATGTAGGGCCAGAACAGCTCCAAGCCATCTCCAAAATATGTGACAAGCTAACAAGGGCTTGGACTAGTCGGCGTATTTTAGAAATGCCAGTGTCATTGCTAATTTGCAATGACACTGATTCCCCTTTCGCTGTGATTTGTCAATGGCAAAAAGAAAAGGGGGAAGACTCCCCTTCCTTATCTAGCAATGCCACTGACAAGCACAGCAAAGAGGAAAGCAAGGAACAGAAAAATAAAAAGGCAACAAATAAGGCGCCAGAGTTTATCATATTAGAATGGGTCTTTTCAAAAATACAGCCACGAAAAAGCGTACTAACACGACCCGAAGCAGTGGCTGAGTTAATTCAAAAGGGGAGAACAAGAATAATGGAGATAACGGGACGTGAACCACATGATATAAGCATACCTGTCACTGCAGCGGACCTGGAATGGTGGTTGCGCCATGTCATAGCACTGCAGGAAGCATTGCTAGGTTATGAAGGGACGGTGCATTCCAGGAAACCAGCAGGCTGATTACTGCAGGTACTAAAAAACAACACCTGGATGGAACGGCCTAAGGTGGTAGAAAAGCCTATTGCGAACGGAATAACAGTCTTTACAGATGCGGGAAAGAAAAATAAGCGTGCGGTGTGCGTCTGGCAGGAGGGAACGTGCTGGAACAAGCATTTTGTACAATGCGAAACAGGAGACAGTTTACAGGCACTCGAACTAAAAGCAGTAGCCTGGGCGCTGTCGAATTGGCTAACGGTGCCGTTAAATGTGGTCACAGACTTATTATATGTAGCAGGATTAGTGCCAAGACTACAAGACGCGCTGGTAAAAGAGATACAGAATCCACAATTAGGAAAGCTGTTCTTAGCGATTCGGGGTCTGTTGACGCAGCGAACCGAACTGTGTTGTATCATTCACATAAGGAGTCACAAGTTAGAAATAGGGTTAGGAAAAGGAAATCAGTTAGCTGATTCCCTGGTGAGCGCTGCCTGTCCTTTGCCTCCGTTGGATAAATTTGCTCAGGCTCGGCAGGGACATGAGACATTCCATACGAATGCGAGAAGTTTAAGGTGCCAGTATGAAATCTCCGAGGCTGAAGCGCGTTCTATTGTACAGGCATGCCCGCGATGTGGAGGACAAGGGCCAGGGATTGGCATGGGGGTAAATCCCCGGGGCCTCAAGGCCCTAGAAGTCTGGCAAATGGATGTTACACATGTGCCCGAATTTGGGAAGCTTAAATATGTCCACGTGTCAATTGATACTTTCTCTAAATGTCTCTGGGCCACGGCACCGCCTGGGGAGAAAGCTCAACATGTGTGTAAGCATCTTTTGGCCTGTTTTGCTGTTATGGGTGTACCTGAACAAGTAAAGACGGATAATGGCCCTTCATATACTAGTGAGAAAGTTCGAAAATTTATGCAAATGTGGGGTATTAAACACGTAACTGGAATCCCATGTTCTCCTACAGGACAAGGGGTTATAGAAAGAGCCCATCAGGTGATCAAAGATTATCTGGCAAAACAAAAGGATGTGGAAAAAGATCCCCAAATGAGATTGTTGAAGGTTTTGTTTACTTTAAATTATCTCAGTATTATGGGAGATAGGGGAGAGCCCGCAACAGTTATTCACAACCGTCAACTTGCACTGAGCGATCACACAACTCTGCCAAGGCTAAGAGTAAATTATCGTGACCCGCGTACCGGGGAATGGAAGGGACCTGTGTCGGTCATATTTAATGGGAGAGGATATATGTGTGTCTCCACAGGTGAGGGACCAATATGGGCACCTAGTCGTGCAGTGAGACCCGCGCTGGGAAGGTGATGTCGGAATCAACCGGCGTGAACACAGAGTGTCCAGGTTGTAAGCAATGTCATCCCTGGGTTCTTGTTGAATGTCAAGGTTGTGATCAACGTTCTTGGATAAATTCGTCCATTTGTGTATGTAAGTGGTGTGAACTGTGCGTTAGGCAACAGGGGCAGACGGTAAGACTTTTACGGGTCACTGGCCACGTAGCCCCTGACTCCGAGGTAGAAGTACTTTGGGGAATAGCATGGCGACGACTTGTGTTAAGGGAACAATTCAACAACCCAACAGTACTAAAAATAGAGTGCCAAAGAGACTGTTTAGTCCCTATAAACTGGAAAGTAGCCCCTGAACGGTGGGAACAAACTAAGAGAAAATGCCAAAAGAGGTTTGCCTGGAAAACAAAGCAAAAGAAGTGATGACGCTCACATTCTTGACTATTATGTTAATTACCATAAGCGAAGGAATACATAGAATTGACCCTAGAGAGAATATGTGGGTTGCATGGGGCACAGGTACTCAGGCCCTAGTTTCGCTGTTATTTCCTCAACTAGCTTCTAAGCGAAATGCACAAAATATAAAGAATCTAGCCTGTTGGGCAGAAAAACAATTTAATTTAACATCAGAAATGATATCTGGTCTCCTGACCGATTTAGACAGTGTCCGACACGCGGTTTTACAAGACCGCGCTGCCATTGACTTTCTGCTTCTGGCACACGGACATGGATGTGAGGACTTTGAGGGAATGTGTTGTTTTAACCTCTCTGATCACTCCAGTTCCATACATGAAAAACTAAAACAGTTACAAGACAACTTCAATAAGATCACCATAAATGAATCAGGGCTTGATGCATGGCTAAAAGGGTTAGGCGTAACGGGATGGTTAATGGATGTTGTAAAAGCTCTTTTCATATTAATCTTAGTTGGAGTATTAATTTTGCTCATGTTAAGCTGTGTTTTTGGATGTGTAAAATCACTTGTAAACCGCCTTTTGACCCACGCTTGGCTTGCTCAAGAAGAAGAGAAGGGAATTGTGGAGGAGTGGCTAGCTAACAGAGGCCACGACATGTATATGAGCAACCCAAGCTGTCTCAAGGAGTATTGAGCGCCCGCCGTCCTTGAGGCGACCTTGAGAGCAAGGGGGAGGAGACTGGGTTTTGGCGGGCTGGCGAGCAGGAACTTGAGGGGTGGGTCTGGGCGGTCCGAGGCGCGTGGTCGGCAACGTCGAACGAATCGGAATGTCCTAAGGGGCGCGTGAACAGGAGCTCACCACCAATCAGATTGTTTGTTTAAGCGCGTGATCGTTTGTAGCTCTATATATTCTGTAACGACGGTTAATAAAGTGAGGCTGATGCTTGTACTCATGTTGAGATTGTCATCAGTAACTCCGGACCGCCGCCCCGACTCCGACATCTGGTAGCAGAGGATGGTTGATTTCCGAAGCAGCGGATGGTTGATTTCCGAACCAGCGGATGGTTGATTTCCGAACCTCGAGACTGCGGTAAGAGCAGCGAGAGAGGGGGAGTCGGGGGAAAAGGCGGCTGGGAGAGTACTACCGATACGGGGTAGATACAGAGCGCCTGGCCAGCGCCTCCCAGAGGGAGCGGCTGCTATTATGGAAGGGGAAGCAGCCGCTATGTTGCTCGTAAGCATACTCTCTAAGAGAGGGATCGAGACAACGGTGAAACAGCTGACCAAGTTAATAAAGTTGGGACAGCGGATGGGACATTTTAAGGACACTCACACGTTGTTTTCCGTGCTTGAATGGCGAGAGTTAGGCGATACGATGTGGCGAAAGACCATTGAAGGCGATGAGAAGGTGGAAAAGGAAGTAAAATTGGTGCGTGAGCTCTGGAAAGATGTTCTAGAGACGCTAAAAGCTATGAAAGCAGAAAGAGAGGTCGCGTGCGCAGCTGCTCGTGCCTACGCCGGAAAAAACGAAGAGTGCGGAACCGAAGCATGGGTTAGTTGCTCTGTTGTTTGGACCCCCTCCTCTCACTTGTCGAGGGGTGGTGGTGACCCCCTGTAAAGATGCCATCGAACTGAGGGGAAGAGTGGAAGGAGAGACTTTTTCAAGGGAAGCTGGCGGGGTCTCTCCCCCGAATGTTCCAGCTCCGGCTCCCTTGCAGGGAGGGGCAGAAGTGGTAAGGGCGGAAATGACTCGGGCGGGTGAAAAGGAGGAGGGCTGCCGGTCAGCGCCTCCCTGTTCTCCGCCGGTAAAGCCAGAGGAAGAAAAAGCGGCGCCCTTCGCACCGCCTCTCTACCCTCCCCTACTGCCATCCGACACCTCCTCTGCGTCGTCAACACCCCCAGCTGGAGAGGCAGAGAAGAGATCTACCGGAGAGACGAAAAAACTCCTCAAGGAGGTGGTTCGAGAGCTAAAGAACTTGACGACGACGCTTCAGCAAGAGACTCCGGTTAACAAGCGAGCTGGGACAGAGGACTGTACCCCCCCCGTCTTTCTGGGCCTCCAGCGGTAACTCGACCTGGCCGTTGGAGTGGTATTGTTAGAGACGCCCTCTTAGATGGGCAGTGGGAGGTGGCCTCGGGTCTTGGTCCGTTGGCTTGCCCCGTTGTACCAACACAGGGAGGGCAAAAATGGGAACCCCATGATTGGAAAATTTTACAGCAGGCAAAAAATACTATTTCTCAGTATGGGGTAAAATCCGAAGCCGCACGGCAAATTGTAATTTGGCTTTTCAATGCAGATGTACTCTGTCCTTATGACTGCCAAGCGTTAATGCGATTATTGTTAACTCCTACCCAATTTTTGTTGTGGGGCTCCTCTTGGTCCCAACGAGCGGCTGCCGCCGTTGCCCAACACCAACAACTGGGAGACCCTCTTTATGGGATAACGGTTGAGATGTTGGTGGGAGGAGGTCAATTTGCTGATCACCATGTTCAAATGACCTTTCCAACCAATATATTGCAGCTCTCCGCAAAAATTGCTTTAGAAGCCTTTTTAAGCCTGCCAGGGTCGTCAGTCCCTTCTTTTAGCACTCTAACTCAAGGAGCAACAGAAAAATACAATCATTTTGTTGATAGGCTTTGGGATGCAGTAATGAATCACCCAGATCTGGGGGACGAGAGTAAACAGCAAATGTTTAGGATTTTGGCCTTTGATAATGCCAATAAGGCCACTAAAAGTATCTTAGCAAGCTTACCTAAGGGTGCGGGGGTGGATGAAATGCTATCCCGAGTAGAAAGGGCGGGAGCGCAGCGTCAAAATGAGGCTATGGCAGCCACAGTACAGGGTGCGGTAAAAGAGGTAATACAGCCCTTGGCTGCTGCAGCACAACGAGTTAGATCCCCGGTAATAGATCAACCATTCAAAGGGAACTGCTATCGTTGCGGTGAGTCTGGGCACAGCCAACGCAATTGCCGAACACCTGTTTGGTGCGAGCGATGTCAAAGGGATAGTCATTCTACAAAAGTCTGTTCGGGAAACTCCAGAAAGAGCGCGAGGAAAGGCCGCGCGCAGACAAAAATGGCCCCCCCGACTCACCCCAGCGGTCAGTTTCAGGGTTCTTCGAACACGCTACTCGCGCAACAGCCGGGAGCCTGGGATTTGACCTGGAAACCGCAATAGAAGTGACCTTACTCTGTTCACAGGTTCAAAAAATTCCGAGCACGGCCTTTGGGCCATTAGTAAAGGGATCAAAAAGAATTGGGGGATTACTCGTGGGCCGATCCTCATCAGGGATTAAGGGACTAATTGTAATTCCGGGGGTAATCGATGCCGATTTTACCGGGCAGATATGTATAATGGCATATACCATTAGCCCCCCACTATATATTCCGAAAGGTAGCAGGATTGCCCAACTGCTGGCCTTTGATAACATTCTAGGGGACTCACCCAGCGTACCTTGTTTTAGAGGTGATCGAGGTTTTGGATCTACTGGTCCCGCTGTCTGTTTCACACTAAGCATGGATCAGAGACCTTTAGAACGGGTAAGAATTACCCAGGACGGGCATTCTGTTTCATTAACAGCTATGCTGGATTCAGGTGCCGATGTGACCATAATTAATAACAACAGGTGGCCTCGTCAATGGCCTTGCGAAGCTATCAAAACCACAATTGCCAGAGTTGGGGGCAGCTCTATTCCCTACATTAGCAAACAGCCAGTAATCTTTCGATTTCCGGAGGGCCAACAAGTAGCTCTCAGGTCTCATGTGATGGCGTTGCCTGGTGGGCTACAAGCTCTCATAGGTCGTGACATTCTGGGACAGTTAGGAGTGGTAATGACTACAACACCTTTTCGGGACAGGGCCCTGGAGAGCAGCCGCCCAACCCTCCACTGACCTGGATATCAAACGATCCGGTCTGGGTTGACCAGTGGCCCATGACTGAGGAGCGGTTGCAAATTGCGCGCCAGCTGGTGGCGGAACAGTTAGAAGCAGGGCATATTCGACCCTCTGTTAGCCCCTGGAACACCCCTATTTTTGTTATTCCTAAGAAAAGTGGGAAATGGAGATTGTTGCATGACTTAAGGAAAATTAATGAAACTATGCAACCCATGGGAGCTCTGCAACCAGGTATCCCATCACCAAATATGATACCACAGGGGTGGCATATCCTTATAGTAGATTTAAAAGATTGTTTTTTCACCATCCCTTTACATGAGCAAGATTGCTGCCGATTTGCATTTTCAGTGCCCACTATCAATAAGGCAGAGCCAGCAAAGAGATATGAATGGGTTGTCTTGCCGCAAGGCATGAAAAACTCTCCTACTTTGTGCCAGTTATTTGTTGCCTGGGCTCTACAGCCAATAAGATTGGCGTGGCCAAAAACGATAATTTATCATTACATGGATGATATTCTCTGTGCACAGCAAGCCCCATGGTCAGAGGCCCATATCGAAGAATTGTCTAAGGTACTGGGCATTAAAGGTTTACAAATTGCCCCTGAAAAAATTCAAAGGGCCGCACCTTGGAAATATCTTGGGTGGATTATTGATCAAGCAAAAATTCGGCCCCAAAAAATACAACTAACTACTGAACTGGCGAATCTGAAAGATTTGCAGACCCTTCTCGGAGAGATTCAATGGATTAGAAATTGCGTTGGAATTACAAATACGGACCTTCAACCGTTGGTACGTAGTTTACGGGGTACCCACCCTGCAAACCGCGTCGATGTAGGGCCAGAACAGCTCCAAGCCATCTCCAAAATATGTGACAAGCTAACAAGGGCTTGGACTAGTCGGCGTATTTTAGAAATGCCAGTGTCATTGCTAATTTGCAATGACACTGATTCCCCTTTCGCTGTGATTTGTCAATGGCAAAAAGAAAAGGGGGAAGACTCCCCTTCCTTATCTAGCAATGCCACTGACAAGCACAGCAAAGAGGAAAGCAAGGAACAGAAAAATAAAAAGGCAACAAATAAGGCGCCAGAGTTTATCATATTAGAATGGGTCTTTTCAAAAATACAGCCACGAAAAAGCGTACTAACACGACCCGAAGCAGTGGCTGAGTTAATTCAAAAGGGGAGAACAAGAATAATGGAGATAACGGGACGTGAACCACATGATATAAGCATACCTGTCACTGCAGCGGACCTGGAATGGTGGTTGCGCCATGTCATAGCACTGCAGGAAGCATTGCTAGGTTATGAAGGGACGGTGCATTCCAGGAAACCAGCAGGCTGATTACTGCAGGTACTAAAAAACAACACCTGGATGGAACGGCCTAAGGTGGTAGAAAAGCCTATTGCGAACGGAATAACAGTCTTTACAGATGCGGGAAAGAAAAATAAGCGTGCGGTGTGCGTCTGGCAGGAGGGAACGTGCTGGAACAAGCATTTTGTACAATGCGAAACAGGAGACAGTTTACAGGCACTCGAACTAAAAGCAGTAGCCTGGGCGCTGTCGAATTGGCTAACGGTGCCGTTAAATGTGGTCACAGACTTATTATATGTAGCAGGATTAGTGCCAAGACTACAAGACGCGCTGGTAAAAGAGATACAGAATCCACAATTAGGAAAGCTGTTCTTAGCGATTCGGGGTCTGTTGACGCAGCGAACCGAACTGTGTTGTATCATTCACATAAGGAGTCACAAGTTAGAAATAGGGTTAGGAAAAGGAAATCAGTTAGCTGATTCCCTGGTGAGCGCTGCCTGTCCTTTGCCTCCGTTGGATAAATTTGCTCAGGCTCGGCAGGGACATGAGACATTCCATACGAATGCGAGAAGTTTAAGGTGCCAGTATGAAATCTCCGAGGCTGAAGCGCGTTCTATTGTACAGGCATGCCCGCGATGTGGAGGACAAGGGCCAGGGATTGGCATGGGGGTAAATCCCCGGGGCCTCAAGGCCCTAGAAGTCTGGCAAATGGATGTTACACATGTGCCCGAATTTGGGAAGCTTAAATATGTCCACGTGTCAATTGATACTTTCTCTAAATGTCTCTGGGCCACGGCACCGCCTGGGGAGAAAGCTCAACATGTGTGTAAGCATCTTTTGGCCTGTTTTGCTGTTATGGGTGTACCTGAACAAGTAAAGACGGATAATGGCCCTTCATATACTAGTGAGAAAGTTCGAAAATTTATGCAAATGTGGGGTATTAAACACGTAACTGGAATCCCATGTTCTCCTACAGGACAAGGGGTTATAGAAAGAGCCCATCAGGTGATCAAAGATTATCTGGCAAAACAAAAGGATGTGGAAAAAGATCCCCAAATGAGATTGTTGAAGGTTTTGTTTACTTTAAATTATCTCAGTATTATGGGAGATAGGGGAGAGCCCGCAACAGTTATTCACAACCGTCAACTTGCACTGAGCGATCACACAACTCTGCCAAGGCTAAGAGTAAATTATCGTGACCCGCGTACCGGGGAATGGAAGGGACCTGTGTCGGTCATATTTAATGGGAGAGGATATATGTGTGTCTCCACAGGTGAGGGACCAATATGGGCACCTAGTCGTGCAGTGAGACCCGCGCTGGGAAGGTGATGTCGGAATCAACCGGCGTGAACACAGAGTGTCCAGGTTGTAAGCAATGTCATCCCTGGGTTCTTGTTGAATGTCAAGGTTGTGATCAACGTTCTTGGATAAATTCGTCCATTTGTGTATGTAAGTGGTGTGAACTGTGCGTTAGGCAACAGGGGCAGACGGTAAGACTTTTACGGGTCACTGGCCACGTAGCCCCTGACTCCGAGGTAGAAGTACTTTGGGGAATAGCATGGCGACGACTTGTGTTAAGGGAACAATTCAACAACCCAACAGTACTAAAAATAGAGTGCCAAAGAGACTGTTTAGTCCCTATAAACTGGAAAGTAGCCCCTGAACGGTGGGAACAAACTAAGAGAAAATGCCAAAAGAGGTTTGCCTGGAAAACAAAGCAAAAGAAGTGATGACGCTCACATTCTTGACTATTATGTTAATTACCATAAGCGAAGGAATACATAGAATTGACCCTAGAGAGAATATGTGGGTTGCATGGGGCACAGGTACTCAGGCCCTAGTTTCGCTGTTATTTCCTCAACTAGCTTCTAAGCGAAATGCACAAAATATAAAGAATCTAGCCTGTTGGGCAGAAAAACAATTTAATTTAACATCAGAAATGATATCTGGTCTCCTGACCGATTTAGACAGTGTCCGACACGCGGTTTTACAAGACCGCGCTGCCATTGACTTTCTGCTTCTGGCACACGGACATGGATGTGAGGACTTTGAGGGAATGTGTTGTTTTAACCTCTCTGATCACTCCAGTTCCATACATGAAAAACTAAAACAGTTACAAGACAACTTCAATAAGATCACCATAAATGAATCAGGGCTTGATGCATGGCTAAAAGGGTTAGGCGTAACGGGATGGTTAATGGATGTTGTAAAAGCTCTTTTCATATTAATCTTAGTTGGAGTATTAATTTTGCTCATGTTAAGCTGTGTTTTTGGATGTGTAAAATCACTTGTAAACCGCCTTTTGACCCACGCTTGGCTTGCTCAAGAAGAAGAGAAGGGAATTGTGGAGGAGTGGCTAGCTAACAGAGGCCACGACATGTATATGAGCAACCCAAGCTGTCTCAAGGAGTATTGAGCGCCCGCCGTCCTTGAGGCGACCTTGAGAGCAAGGGGGAGGAGACTGGGTTTTGGCGGGCTGGCGAGCAGGAACTTGAGGGGTGGGTCTGGGCGGTCCGAGGCGCGTGGTCGGCAACGTCGAACGAATCGGAATGTCCTAAGGGGCGCGTGAACAGGAGCTCACCACCAATCAGATTGTTTGTTTAAGCGCGTGATCGTTTGTAGCTCTATATATTCTGTAACGACGGTTAATAAAGTGAGGCTGATGCTTGTACTCATGTTGAGATTGTCATCAGTAACTCCGGACCGCCGCCCCGACTCCGACAGTTTTCCATCCCACTTCTTCATGTCCTCTCCATGGTCACGCAGGTAAAACCATAGGGTGCCCTGTGGTGCGTATCTTCTCTCTTGAGCAAAAGGACGCTTACTCCTAATGGCCGAGATACTGGTCCGTACAGGTAGGGAGTAGGACATATCCTCTTTGATTTGCTGGACCTCCCGGGACAATTTCTCCACAGCTGAGACGAGGGAGGAAGAGACATGTGCTTCATAATCCCGGAGTTTATCAATCACATCCTCTACCGTTGGTGCCTCTTCATCTTTCCAGGACATTACTGCCAGGGAGTTTACATGGGATGATGGTGCGCTCCGTACAAACTTCCGCCACATAGGTCGTGTGCACTGCGCTTCATCTGGATCTTTGGATGACTGTTCACTACCCAGGTCACCATAAATCACCTCAAGCACAGCTAATTCTCTCAGGTACTGGATACCTTTCTCCATAGTGGTCCATTTTCCAGGGCGATATAGAACATCTTCCTTGAAGGGATACCTTTCTTTCACAGCAGACAGGAGTCGCCTCCAGAGGCTGAGGCCTTGTGTCCCTTTTCCAATTGCTTTGTCAATGCCCCCGTCCCTAGAAAGGGATCCCAGTTGTTTGGCTTCCTTACCCTCTAATTCCAGGCTACTGGCCCCGTTATCCCAGCATCGGAGCAGCCAGGTGACAACATGCTCACCTACACGACGGCCGAAATCTTTTCGTATATCTCGTAGCTCACTTAAGGATAGGGATCGGGTAGTTTCCGTCTCTTGTACAAGTTCTTCCTCTTCCTTCTCCTCTCTTAGTAACGGCACTGCTTCTCCATCATCCTTTTCTAAACGAGTTGACATTCTCTTCGAAGATTTCTTCTTTCGTATAGGGGCAACTGATACTGGCACGGGTTGATTCTCTGATTCAGCTTCAGTGTCCGTCATGGGTGTTTGAGCGGTCACAGTGCCCGTCGTCGGGCTTGGAGCTGCTGCAGCGCCTGTTGTGGGGGTTTGAGTGGCCACAGTGCTTGTCGCTGGGCTTGGAGCTGCTGCAGCGCCTGTTGTGAGGGTTTGAGGGGCCACAGTGCTTGTCGCTTGGCTTGGAGTAGCCGCAGGGCCTGTCGTTTTTCCTTGGTGGTGCTGAATACTGTTGAATAGGGCTCGGTAGGCATGGGCCAGGCCCCAACACATTGCAATGATTTGTATCTCTCTGGAATTGCTAGGGTGACAGCATACTTCCTCCAAATATTCTACTAAATTTTCAGGATTCTGCACTTGTTCAGGGGTGAAGTCCCAAAACACTGGGGGTGCCCACCGTCTCAGGCATTTGCCCATACTCTCCCACATACCCTGCCACCCATAATTATCAAGCCTTGGGGCAGATCTCTGGATGATATTCTTGAATTGCTTATTAACCTTAGACAAAACCGAAACAATCTGCCATAGGAATATCAACAGATGTATCTTAACTACCCAAGGATGTTCAAGATACTGAAAAGTTGTTGTAATGAAGGAGGAGACATTACAGAAGATGGTAGCTAAGGTGCCATTCTGTATTTCCTCCATAAAGAACCTCTCAGAAGAGGAGGTATAATTGCTAATTGTCTCCATGAGGTGGTAGCCAAAGTACAGTAACGGCTTCCATGCAAGACCCAAATAACCGATAAAACTCAAGGCCAGAGTTTTAATAACAAATCTCCTAGGCAAAACATCTCTAACCACTGCAGAGCACAGCAAACTACAAAACCCAATGCCAATCTTTAACATGTACTTCAAAATCAGCATGGTGTAGGTCTGACTACTAATATCGAGAACAGATGAATCAATGCTGTGACCAGCAACTGTTATTATCTCAAACCCTTTGTGCCCCACGTTGGGCGCCAAAAACGACTGTTGTGGTTTAGCCCTGGTCAGCAACTAAGCACCACACAGCCGCTCGCTCACTCCCCCACCCTTGTGGGATGGGGGAGAGAATCGGAAGGGCCAAAGTAAGAAAACTCGTGGGTTGAGACAAGAACAGTTTAATAATTGGAATAAAACAGCAATAATACTAATATAA